>DF239122.1:231687-316262 GCA_000507305.1 Breviolum minutum Mf 1.05b.01
AACAACGACAACACACAACAACACAACAACACAACAACAACAACAACAACAACAACAACAACAACAACAACAACAACAACAACAACAACAACAACAACAGCAACAGCAACAGCAACAGCAACAGCAACAGCAACAACAACAACAACAACAACAACAACAACAACAACAACAACAACAACAAGCCAACAAAGGCCAAAAAGGAACCAACAGAAGCTAAAAGCCAAAAGCCAAAAGCCAACAGTACTACTACTAGACCAGAGGACCAGGGGAGCAGAGGACCGGAGGACCAGAGGACTGGAGGACCAGGGGACCAGGGGACCAGAGGACCAGGGGACCAGGGGACCAAAAAAGAAAAAAATCCCCAAAAAAAGAAAAAAACCCAAAATAAATACCTCCCCTTTGTTTTTTGCCATTTTTAAGTCAGAATCCCTTTCAACTATCAATCTTAGCCAAGCAGTAGATCAGATCTATCAGATCTATCAGATATCACCATTTTCTAGGATCTATCTATAAACCTTCGCCAGGCTTTCATGCTTCATGTCATAGGTTTTGTGTGTGTTTTTTTGGGGCGCTGAGGTGCCAACATTGCTATGGTACGGAGAGACTCAGTTTGGAGTAGGGGATGAAATCCAGATACAGACGACTGACCGGCCGTGACTGTATGGTCGAAGACTGGGCGCCAAAGCAACCAACCTTTCACAAATGGCATGGTTGTTTTAGTTTGATTGACTCCAAATTCTCAAAAAAAATACATGAAAGATTGGGTGTGTTTCACTAAACATCCATTATATATAAACAAACTGGTTGTTTAGTATTAGTGTTCCAGGTATATATCCCTAGGGATCCTGGCTCACCTTCTGAGAATGGTTTCAAGGAACCTAAGTCCTATGCCTTTCGGAGGTGATCGAAGACCTCTTCATCGTTCTCTGACAGTATGATTGAATGCCTAGGAATATGAAATAACATGCCAGTCAGGAATATCCTATATAAATAGGTAAATATACCAGTACCATGGATCTTATGGGTATATATACAAATCAACCAAGACTAGATAGTGGCAAGTCAACTGTTTTCGGAATTTTCACCCCGAAAATTGGGGTTTCAGGATCCCATTTTGACGAACGCGCATATTTTTCAACTGGATGGGTTGTTCAACCACCAACTAGTTATAGTAGAGTATATGAAAAAAACCATAAATGTATGTTTTACCTTATCATTGTCTACTCTCACTGTGACAAATGTAGTATTGTTTACAACATACTACGACTTGACAACTTCGTGGGATTTCCTCCCTGAAAGTTTTGACAGACTTTCCTGCCTCTAAGGCGAGGACGTGGAAGTATCGATTGTGCTCCACGGGCAGCGTTGTGGTCGGATTATTATGTCAGGGAAGCTGAAAGTCGAGGGAAATCTACTCGGAGGATCGGGACCCAGGCCTTGGATATAAGTGGTTAGGCTGGGACCCCATGGTTTAAAAGCCATAAAGTAAAAGGCCATTTGGAAGGGGAACAAGCCGCCGATCCTTAGGGGACGAAAACGATCACCATGGTTATTAACCACTTACTTCATCCTGGGTCCCGATCCTCCAAGTGGTAAATTGTGGTTTGGGGCACGGTGGTTTGGATTCCTGGCATTTTCTATTTGAATGGGATTTTTACTTAAGGGTACCCCTACGTAGTTGACAGGGGGGAATAATTTGGAGGTTTCGGAAAGGTAACTTGGTTTCAAAATGAGCAGCAAAAAAAAGATCCTTACGAATGTGATCGGTTGCGTGGTGTTCTTTTTTTGGGGGGGCAAAGGTTACCCTCCGGTAAACTAACATAGCAATGGGAAATCCACCATTTGAAGATGTATCTCCTACTAAAAATTGTGGCTTTCCATTGCTATGTTAGTTTACCAGAGGGTACTGCTGCTGATTAGGCATGTTTTCCCCAAGCCATTTGTAAGGATCTATTAAAACCAACCAGGATTTCAGTGGATTGTGCAAAAAGGTGTCTTTTCGCAAGGTTTTCCTTTGCTCAAAGTGCTGGTGTTTTTTTTTAAGTGTCATCCCATAAACTTTTGGGAAAAAGGCAACTTAAACAGACCGTTTCCAATTGATCATGTTACCATGAAAAACAGACCATAAAAAATGGTAAACTAGGTGGTGGTTTCAAACATTTTTTAATTTTCACCCCGATCCTTGGGGAAATGAGCCCGATTTGACGATATAATACTTTTCAGATGGGCTTGTTCAACCACCAACTAGTTTAGTTTCATGGTGATTCATGAGTTTCCTTTTCAAACAGGTGATTTTCAGGTTCCATGTTAAGTTTCAGGGGTGTAAAAATTGGTGTGGACCAGTTCCACTTAGATTGTTTTCGATTCAACATTGATACATTTGTTCCTGTAAAGCTAGCGTCGTCGTTTGTCGTTAAAAGTCGTGAAATTTCTTTCACCTTTGACCCCACCTTCAGTGTGGTATTACAAGGCACTTTGATGTGTTTCATGCCTGGAACTCTAAACAACCATTTTTGTTCATGGATATTGAAACAACCATTTTTATGTATTAGATTTGGAATCATCCAACAAAAACAACCATCAAAAAATGGTTGTTTAGGGTACCAGGTGGTAAATAGCAACTTTTTCGAAGTTCACAGCGGTGAAATCATGTGAAATCCACCACTTTCAATGTTGAGTGCCATTGTTCTACCGCTAGGCCTGTTTTACCCATAAGATCCATGGGACTAGCATATTCAGATTCACCCAAATACATTTACCACAAAAATCATCAAATGTAGGTAAACTATACCTTACACGGATCCTATGGGTAGAATTAGAATACCGGGAGATCTGGAAAAAATTGGTCAATCGCGTATAGTGATGACAAAAACATTGTGAATTTTGCTGGGGCAATTTGATACAATCCCTGCAGATCACGAGGAAGTTTTCTAATGACCCGTTTGCGAAGAAACGGAAGACATTTAGACCCTGGGTGAAGGAGAAAAGTCACCTTTCCTTTCAAGAAGCCGTTTTCTTTCGTAGTGTTGGACAACGAAAATTATGCACAGATAATTGGGTTACACACACACACACACACTCTCATCAGATGTTTTCTTTTGGCCGCGATAAAGAATCTATGGACTATACTACAGTCTAAGGAAAAGTACATACAATTTCTCTTTGAAGTTCTTCTTACAGCCATGGCGACAATGGCGGATACGCCACGGGAACTGAAAGTGAACACCATAGAAGGTGCTGTGCTCACAGTTCAAGTCATGCCGACAAACACCATTCAAGAATTGAAGGCGATGCTCTGTGAAAAGAAGCATGAAAATCCAGTCGAACGCAGAATCTTCAAAGCAGAAGTCCTGTTTGATGGATCATTGGTACATTGTGATTCTCAGACACTGCAGGCTGTAGGTCTGTTGGATGGTGAATTTGAAGTGACTGTTGTTTACTCCAGAAATGAAGTTGAAGCTGCAACAAAAGCGGAAATCCATGGAGAGGGCTTTGTCCAAGTGAACCTCCCTGTCTCTCTGGTGGAAATTTCCAGCAAGGCCTTCGAGAATTGCCGTCAGCTGGTCAAGGTGGCAATCCCTGAGTCTGTGACATGCATTGGGGTCCGTGCCTTTGCAGGTTGCAGATCTTTGGGAAACATCACTATCCCTGATTCTGTTGCAGTTATTGGGGCACGTGCCTTTGCAGAGTGCAGATCTTTGGCAAGCATCACTATCCCTGGGTTTGTGAGAGCCATTGGGCCTGCTGCCTTTGCTCGGTGCAGTTCTTTGGTAAGCGTCACCATCCCTGAGTCTGTGACAGCCATTGAAACCTGTGCATTTGAAGGGTGCACGTCTTTGGTACGCATCACTATTCCTCAGTCTGTGACAGCCATTGGGGCCGCTGCCTTTGCTCGTTGCGTTTCTTTGGTAAGCATCACTATCCCCGAGTCTGTGGCAGCCATTGAAGCATATACCTTTGAAGGGTGCAAGTCTTTGGTAAGCGTCGCTATCCCTGAGTCTGTGACGGACTTCGGGCCGGGTGCTTTTGCACTGTGCGGCTCTTTGGTAAGCATCAACATCCCTGAGTCCGTAACAGCCATTGGGTCTGGTGCCTTTGCAGGGTGCACTTCTTTGGTTAGCATCACTATCCCTGAATCTGTTACAGCCATTGGGGAAGGTGCCTTTAAGGGGTGCACGAAGTTGCGCTTAGAAAGGGGCGGTGTGTGTGATGCTGGCTAGGCGTTGCAATTTACAAAGCCAAAGCATTTTGAAACCATTCCAGGGTGATTGAGAAAGATTTGATCCTTTCTCAAGATGCGAACTATTGACAACTTGCGGTTTAAAATAACTTTCTTTTTGACCGGCGACGTATCCTGGATTCAGCAGTGAAGAAGGGGGTACGATGAGCACCAGGTTCTGCCATGTATGGTCCAGAAGTACTTTGCAACTCATTCATGCAACTCTACATCGTACTAAGTAGACATGTCGACAACAAAGGTACGAATCCACATTTCTCCAGGACAATCAAATTCTACCCGGGTCGAAACAAAAATGACTCATCTTTTTCAAAAAGTCCGATGATCCGATGTATTTCACCTTTCACCACCACTTTGTCCAGCAGGAAAAGAGCGTTTTGTGCGTCCTGACGCAGAAATCATGATTTCGTTGGACATCAAAATCAGTGGGTCGGTCACGATGGTGGAACTACCCTCCCCATTTCACTGGGTTCGGGTTCAGGTTTCAAAGCTTGTTTTTTTTCCTCTTACTTGGGGTCCAATTTGACGACTATTTTTTCACTTGGGTTGAAACCACCACCTATAGTCGTTTTTTTATACACCACCAAAAAAGGGGAGAATAAAATGATGGGTTCACCCACCTGCTTTTGTGACGTCTAAGGGGAACATCTAGGCAACGCCAGCAACCCCTGCAAAACTAACAGCAAATGTCCTGAGCATATTGCTTCTCGAAAAGGTCAAACCGATCGTTTCCAAACAAAAAACAGATTTTCAATAGCAAGGTCGCTGTTAGTTAATTATAGGGTGTGTGCTAGATTTTCTCAGACTATGAAGGGAAGGGGGAAACTGGTAACTTCTATGTGTTTTCTTAGGCAAGAGTTTGGGAACAATAGGGAAGATTAATACTCCTGAGATTTTCCTTAGACTCTTGGAACACGGGTCCTCAATTCTCCCAGTTTTTTCAAGTTTCGGGCGCGCTGGTGCGGGGACAACTATTTTCAAGGAGTGAAAGTTTTTGTTCGGAACGGGTCACAAGTAGGAATTTGAGCATGATATGACTACCCCTATTTTTTTATAAATTGAGTTATGGGGCCCCAATAAATGGACGAAAAGAAATGGGTATTTGGTTTTGACTTACAAAACTACTCACAAATCGCAGGGGCTCACTTTGCACTTCAGGTTGGGAATTCTGATAAATGGCCCATACCGTGTGTTTTCTTTTTCAATAACATATTCTCGAAAAAACAGGACAAGGATGTCTCAATGATGTTTCCAGCAACTTTAAAAAACGGAAGCAAGGAACGGACCAAGTTCTGCTAGGCCGGAGGTTGCCAATCCATGATCTATGGGACTGGCATATTCAGATTCGCTCAATACATTTACAAGTTGGGCCCCTACCAGTTCTAAATGGCGTTATAACCTTGAAAAGGGCCTTTTAAAAGGGTAACTGGAGTTATAGCCCTACTTGTAGGAGTTGTTGTAACCCTATTTACAACTGGTAGGGGCCCACCTTGTACCATCACAAAAACATACAAAAAACCAATCAAATGTAGGAAACTATATACCTTACGTGGATCCTATGGATTAGAAAATCTGGAAATCCAGGAAAACCATATCAATCGCTTATAGTGATGACAAGAACATGGTGAATTTTGCTGGGGCAATCTGAGAGAATCCCTGCAGATCACGAGGAAGTTTTCTCATAAACGGTCCGCGAAGAAAACGGAGGAAGTGAAGACCCTTGGTGAAGGAGAAATGTCACCTTTTAAGAAGCTTGTTTTTTCCTAGTGTTGGAGCAATTTTTATGCACAGATAATTGGTGACTCCCACACACATGCTTTCATCAGATGTTGTAGTTGAAAAAGAATCTTATGGACTATAGCATCAGTAAAAATACAATTTGTCATTGACTTCTTCATACAGCCATGGCGACAATGGCGGATACTCCACTGGAACTGAAAGTGAACACCCTAGAAGGTGGTGTTATCACCGTTCAAGTCACGCAAACAAACACCGTTCAAGAATTGAAGACGATGCTCTGTGAAAAGAAGCATGAAGATCCAGTCGAGCGCAAGATCCTCAAAGCAGAAGTCCTACTTGATGGAGCTTTGGTACATTGTGATTCTCAGACACTGCAGGCTGTAGGTCTGTTGGATGGTGAATTTGAAGTGACTGTTGTTTACTCCAGGAATGAAGTTGAAGCTGCAACAAAAGCGGAAATCCATGGAGAGGGCTTTGTCCAAGTGAACCTCCCTGCCTCTCTGGTGGAAATTTCCAGCAAGGCCTTCGAGAATTGCCGTCAGGTGGTCAAGGTGGCAATCCCTGAGTCTGTGACATCCATTGCGGACCATGCCTTTGCAGGGTGCAGTTCTTTGGAAAGCGTTTCTATTCCTGAGTCTGTTGCAGTTATTGGGCCATGTGCCTTTGCAGAGTGCAGATCTTTGGCAAGCATCACTATCCCTGGGTCTGTGAGAGACATTGGTCCTGCTGCCTTTGCTCGGTGCAGTTCTTTGGTAAGCGTCACCATCCCTGAGTCTGTGACAGCCATTGAAACCTGTGCATTTGAGGGGTGCAAGTCTTTGGTAAGGATCACTATCCCTGAGTCACTGATGGCCATCGGGGACAATGCCTTCGCAGAGTGCAGTTCTTTGGGAAGCGTCACTATCCCTGGGTCTGTGACGGCCATTGGAAAATATGCCTTTGCAGGGTGCAATATGAAAAACATCATCATTCCCCAGTCTGTGGCAGCCATTGAAGCATGGGCCTTTGAAGGGTGCGAGTCTTTGGCAAGCGTCACTATCCCTGAGTCTGTGACGGCCATCGGGGACCATGCCTTCGCAGGGTGCAAGTCTTTGGCAAGCGTCACTATCCCTGAGTCTGTGACGGCCATTGAACAGGGTGCCTTTGCAAAGTGTTATTCTTTGCAAAGCGTCATCATCCCCCAGTCTGTGGCAGCCATTGCAGCATATGCCTTTGCAGAGTGCAGATCTTTGGAAAATGTTTCTATTCCTGAGTCTGTGACAGTCATAGGGCCCGGTGCCTTTGATAGGTGCGGAAAACTTGCGATGTCGATGTGTGATGCTGGCCCCAAAACATTTGAACCCATTCCAGTGTGATTGAGCGAGATTTTTTTGCGTTTCACCAGGTGTTTCAAACCTTGTTGACGGGTGAGGTATCCTGTATTTTGAGCAGGGAGATGGTGCGATTTTTTACACCAGGTTTTGCCATTTTTGGTGGACTTCTACAGGATTTTTGGAGAAATTCTTGAGATTTCTCTATACCTTAAGGTTAAACTAGATGGCTTGCGGATACCAAAAGGTATATGTTAGTAAAGGGTCCAAAAATAAACCAATATGTAGGGAGGGCTCGCCATCGACTTTTCCATTGCTGTAGCTGATCTAGTCAGTCATTATTATGGAATATAAGAGACCATTGCCAAACATCCTGTCACGAAGCAATCAGGATTTCATGGGATGTCATAAGGGTTTTGGACGGACAGCTCAGCTGTCGTCACAAACCACCTCCTGGTTAAAATGGATACACCCCCGAAATCTAACATAGATACCCAAAATGATGGATTTTTAGATGTATCCCCTTTCAAACATGGCCATTTTTGGTATCTATGTTAAATTTCTGGGGTGTAAAGGATGCCCAACTCTCCCAGTTTTTGTTGAGGCCAAAGAGCCGCGGCGCCCAGAAGGCCCATTGGGACATTGGTTACAACCACGGTGCAGCACTCAGCGAAAATGCGAAAAAAATGGCTCGGATGCTGGATGTTTTGATGGCAAGTTAATAAACTCCCGGAAAAAAAAACTAACATCACAATGAACTGGGTGGTGGTTTCAAATATTTTTTATGTTCATCCCTATTTGGGGAAGATGATCCAATTTGACTAATATTTTTCAAATGGGTTGAAACCACCAACTAGGAAATGATCCTGTTTTTTTGTGGAATCCTGAGATAATGGGTATTTAAGTCCTTGTCCTTCAAGGATCAAGATGATGAAGACTCAGACCAAACAACAATGGGAATTCCAAAGATTTGCCAAGATTATACTGATTGGCTCATGACGGATATCTTTTTAATGGCTTATTATAATCCCTATGGAAGATCGGGAAGATGAAGTTTTTTTGATTCATATTTTTCAATATATTTACAGTGATCTCTATATGGAGGCTTCCTAAAATCATTTTTAGTAGGAAAACCCATGGTTGTTGGGTACCAGCATTTTAGGAAACACCCATATATCTCACCCAAAAGGGAGTATCTTCCCCAAATGCCCTATAAATTCACCCTTTGGGAATTGCTTATATACTTATTTTTATATATGTTCAAGCGCAGCGATGGTTGCGGCTTATGTAAGGAAAAACCCACCCCCCAAAATAGCCAAAAAATAAGCTCCAGAATCCCTCCATCTTAGGTACCTGAAAAGCTTTGGTGATACAAGGGTGTTTCCAACAACAGAGGTCCACCAAAATAGATGGTTTATAAGGGACAACCCTATTAAAATGGATGATTTGGGTGTACCCCTATTTTTGGAAACATCCACAAAGCCCTCTGAAAAAACACTCGGAACCCCAAAAAAACCCAAATCTTTCAGAAGATTTTCACCCAGGCGTGGGAGACGCGTGCGAAAGGCGGTTGGGAGAAGTTGGGGGGTTGGGAAACATGTTTTAAGCCAATCATGGCTACCCTCCAGGAAACTAACATAGCCATGGAAAATCCACCCATTTTGATGGTATTTACCAGGAAAGATGGGGATGTTAATGGGCTATGTTAGTTTCAGGGAGGGTAGTCAACCTACCCTACCACCCCAAACAAATAAGGCCTTAATAAGGGCTTATTAACTGTTATTAGCGATTGGTTTCCCATAATAAGGCCTTAGTAAGCCCTCATTTCGGGGGTTGGTACGTTAAGGGGGGGTAGGTTGACTAGCCATGAGAAAATGTCTGGACTTTGAAACTTTTGGGGGAATAAGTAGGCAGGTCGTTTTTGGGTTTTTTAGAATGTGGATCTTTCCGAAAATAATGGGTACCCCCAAATCAGCCATTTTGAAAGGGTTTTCCATTATAAACCATCCATTTTGGGGTACCCTTACGATTGGAAACAGCCATGTGTTACCCTGAAAATTAGGGAGATGATGAGAACCCGTTGGATTTGTTTTTTGGTGTTTTTTTTTCCTATTCATTGTACCCCATGGTCAAAATATATGGCAAAGTCCCCAGAAGGTAGCTTAATACATGGCTTTTATAAATCAATACAAGGTAACTGTGCCATCTACTTTTACCTTGGTGTAGATCATCATGCAAAACCCACCATTTGGGAGAAACACATCATACACGGTTCCAACCACCCAACAAGGAAATCAAAGTTTGGGGCTTACATCCTTACAAGGTGGCGCCCCTACGATCGTCAGAGGGTCCCTTGCCAATGGCCTTATAAATGGGTCACTGGAGTGAAAAAAACACCTAGTTATAGGAGTCATTTCACACCATTTATCACTGGTAGGTGTCCACCTTGTATTTAGTATATGTTAGTATTTTACTCGGTGTTTTGGTTTTACAGCGGCTCAAGTTTATAAACTTGGGGTAGGTAAGCTCTGTGGTGGTCAGAAATTGAAGAGATGTTGCAATTGCAACTTGAAAAGCTACATTGTACACCAAAACGGGAAAAAAAAACATCCAATGAATCTAATGTTTTAGGTGAGTGGTCTCAATGACAGTTGCCTGTTCAATAGAAAAAAACCCATAAGATGCAGGAGGCTGGTATATTTGCCATACGAAATGACGCAAATTTAAGTAAATATACCACACATGGATCCTGTGAGAAATGACCTTTTCTGCCGTGCAACGGCCGGGGGTACGGTTGCGTACGGTTGCATGGTTCATCTGAGCACCAGTTGACTTTGTTAGTGTAAAACCCAACCGCGATAGCTGCAGGGATTTTTGGCAAAAGACCTGTTTTTTGGTGCATCAAACTTGATGCAAATGTTGGTCATTTTGAGGCATTTCCCCCAAAACCTTGGCTCATGGTAATGCATCGTTTGGGTTGGTACTTCATGATGACCCCCTCAGTGTGATATTCACTATCAGTGTACAAGATTGAGTGGGTTTGAGTTACACAACTTTAACATGGTCTTCAAACTACCCTTCAAACTATTTACACCTTCTATTAGACTAGACCCGGGAAAACTAGCATGACAATGGACAACCAGCCATTTGAAGATGTATGTCCTATTAAAAGATGGTGATCTTCCGTTGTCATGTTTGGTTTTCAGGGGTTTTAACACCGGTTTCAAAAAAAACGTCCCATCCTTATCTGGTGCAAAGCCCTCTCGTTTTTCTCCAGGTTGCCCGGTTGGGTACCACAGCTGTCACCGAGCAGCAAGGCGTTCCGGGGGGGATGGGCCCACTCGCATAGGCATCCATGGGACTGGTATAGGAACCCTAGATTTCTAGCTGGTGGAAACTCATTTTTTCTAATTTTCACCCCGAAAATTGGGGAAATGATCCAATTTGACGAGCACATTTTTTTAGATGCGTTGAAACCAATAATTAGATTTACACTCTTGTAAACTAACATTAGCCAAATGGAAAATGGACAACGGACCCCTTTGAACATGTATTCCCTATTGAACATGGTGATATTCCAGCCGGCTATGTTAGTTGACCAAAGGGTACCATAAAGATCAACCAAATGTAGGTCCAAAGATTTCCATACATGGAGCATGTGGGACTGGAGACTCCCCCGAGAATGATCGAATGTCACCTGAAAAGGGACAGTTGCAAGACGAAAAATAGTCTCCCAAACAGCATTCTATCTGTATATCAGTATAGACAAACCATGATTTCACGTGGCATTTTTCCGGTGGTTCTTAGGTTTTTCAAAACTTTATAAATTTTGGTGAAATATTCAAACATTGATCTCAGGAATGTACATGTACTGGGCAGATGATTTTTCCTGCGATTTCCTGCAGAAATTGGGGGTGTCCAAAAAAGTTGCAGAATTCCTGCAACATCGCTGGTGCATGTTGAAGTTAACCAAATCACTTAAGCAATGGCCATCTTCAACATGATTTCGCGATCAGATGACCTTGGGGGACGTTGCTGCAAATAGGGGATGACATACTCCCCATTCAAATAGGGATAATCATAAACCATTATAAGGATGCCGTCATGAACCACTCAGTGTACTTGTTGCTCAACTGCTCAACTGCTCAACTGAACTGGTTGATGATTGACCATGCGATGAAGACTCCAAACACGTGTTTTTCTTTGGATTTACACCCTGGAAGATGAACATGGAACATAATCATGGAGGTTTGATTCAGATCATTTTCCTTTCTAAATGGGTGATTTGTAGGTTCCAGCCATTAATCTTCCAGGGTGTATTTATCCCGACCAGATCCTCCAGTTTTAACAGCTACCCATGACAGATCCATGGGACGATTGTATATTGACCGATCCATGAATGGTTGATTTTTAAGGGATCAATTAATAGGTGAATATACCAGTCCCATGAATCCTATGGGCTCTATTCGAAAGGAGATACTTGTATCTCTAAAACAACGTGACTGAATAGGGATCCATTTATTAATTTTCCAGGGTGTACAAGTTTATTTTGTTTGTGAAGGGTGAAATACACCACCAAAAGTCAATCATTTTTGTGGGGGGTCATCCAATCACTAGTAGCTGGTGGTTTTTGGAACAGTTTTTTGTTTTTGGCCTGAAAATTAGAGAAATGATGAACCTAGCTTGACTTGTACATATCTCTCATTTGCTTGTGTTTGTATTTCAGGCAATTTTTTCCGGATTCGATCCCATCGTATTTAAATCATCATCATCATTTGGTAGGTCATATTTTTGTTTTTTCATTGTGCAACCACCTTAATTTCGTAGCACATCTACGATGATAGAATTTTCTGAGCATCTCCCACGGTGTTGTTGTTTTGTGTTGTATCCCAATTAGGCCCCTTTCAAACGAATCACACGGACATCTCCCACGGTTTCCAACGGGTGGGGGTTGTGTTGGGACCGTTGGAGGTATTGCCAGCTTGGTGACGGTCTGGGATCTCCAATCTGTTGGCATTGCGCAGTGGAAGCTTTTAAGTGCCTTGGGTTTTTGCAGGTTTTCGACATGCTTTAAAGCCTTTGGTCAAATTATGGAGACCTCCTACGAGTTTTCACCCCAAATGGTGGTGTAGTGAGGAAAACACCCCCTTATTTCAGGGAATCCAGGTTGGTGAAGTATTATAATTTAGCCAGATGCATCACCCCGATGCAACATGATGGGTGAAACATCGACCTGTTTTTGTGATTCGAGAACAAAAACCGATGTACTTGTGTTTGTTTGAAGGTGATTTTTTGCGTTGTACTATGGTAAGTCGCCATCAAAACCACCATTTGTGGCATATTTTCAACACATAAAGAAAACCAACATGGCTAGCTGAAAAATCACCTAAGTTGTAATAGAAAATACATCTTCAATTGGTTATAACTTGGCAATTCTTCGGAATCGTCCCTTAAATATAATGACCCCTGTAAAGTGCTTAGGATCCAAACTCTGTCAGTCATGGAGTTTGGCCATTTGGAAGGGATCCGGGTTCCACAACCACGATCCTTAGGGGACACAAACGATCACCACGGGCACATTAACCACTTACAAGTCCCAACTGGGATGATCTTCCAAGTAGTGTTGATGTTATTCGGAAATCCAGATCCGAAAAACACCAGTTGAACCATGAAAGAAGTCTGGTTGTTAAGGTTATGGGATGAAATTTTCCTACCCTGTGATGTGTGGATTTTGATAAACCATGACATAAGGATGCCTATTAATGCCTATTATATAAACAACCAGCATTTCATTTAAAGTACTGTAAACGCAGCTATTTTTGGTCCAGCTTTCCGATATATAAACAAAAAGCGTCCCACGACCCTGGCGTCTGCTGAGAAGCTACCTGTTGATGGTGATTTTCACCACCTTTTGGGATGAACCAAAAACAAACTATAGATAATTGGTGATTTTCAGCTACCACCATGAACTAGTTTGCCAGTTTTTTTTTAAAAATATCTCAGCTAATTTTTCTGTGTAAAAAAATGGTTTGAAAAAAAATCCAATTCTTGTAAAGGTAGGCCAAATCAACGACTGGTGGAAAAAAATACATGGCTTGTTGAACTGCTAGTGAACTCAAGGCGGCAGATTTGTCCCCTACACCCCCAAAGTTTAACATGGAACCTGAAAATGATGGTTTCCAAAAGGAATCTCCTTTTCCAGGGGTTGATTTTCAGATTCCATATTAAACTTCAGGGGTGTATACAATTTTTGGAATGAAACCAAGCCATAGATGGCACCGATTCGGATCTAGGAGTGTAGGATATTGGAAACTCCAGGGGCCCTGGTGGCTTGATTTTAAGGGCCAAATCTGTTACACCCTGGTGAATTTAACATAGCAATGAGAAATCCACCATCTGAGGATGTATCTCCTATTGAAAATAGGGGATATTCTATTGCTATGTTAGTTTACCAGAGGGTAATCTACAACCCTGATATCACTTGAAACTTGGGTGTGATTACATTAGGTCCCTGTCGCTCAAACCTTGGTTCAGAGTGGGAAAATCATCATCATTTTCCCACAACCAAATCTACAACCCCCCCCAAGAAATAAGGCCTTATTAAGGGATATTAAGGGACAATTCACCATTGGTTTCCCTTATTTTTTGGGGGGTTTACGTGGCATTGGCGGCATTGGGACGGGGGTTTGGGCCCTTCCACCAGTCGTTGGAGTTCAGGTGATGAAGAGAGGCTTCGCGCAGAAGCCTTGGCGGGTTCCGTAGATGCGCAACGACGTTTCGTAGGGGAGTCCTAGGTGTGGAAATCGGGCAACAACGACGACAACGACGACCACGGCGACAACAACAACAACAACAACAACAACAACAACAACAACAACAACAACAACAACAACAACAACAATCACAACAACAACGACAACGACAACGACAACAGCAATGACAACAACAACAACAACAACATCATGTCAAATTGCAAAGATAATTGTCAGCAAGAGTACTTAGCTTCTTGGAGCTTTATGT
The DNA here is from genome assembly GCA_000507305.1 of Breviolum minutum Mf 1.05b.01. Lineage (NCBI taxonomy): Eukaryota > Dinophyceae > Suessiales > Symbiodiniaceae > Breviolum > Breviolum minutum. The sequence goes on from DF239122.1 coordinate 245,995, forward strand.
AATTTTATATTGGTTGACGCACCAGAAGTATTTGACTTATAGGAGCAAGAGGACATAAGGTGTATCCCTAAATCCTGAAGCACTGTAGCCAGATGGAAAGTCACAATTTAACAATCTCATAGTCCTTTTTGACAGTACTTACTTGGAGGATCATCCTATTTAGTTATTCACCATGGTTAGTAAGTCCCCTAAGTAAGGTTATTCTAGTTGTAAATGGCTTGTAACCCCCTCAAGTAACCACTTACTAAGATCAGACGGCCAATACATGCATCTCAATCTTCTGGAAAGGCTTTCAGATTTCATTACCTCATGATATGAAAAGGGGAGAGAACTTTTGAACCCTGAAAACATTAAAATAAAAAAACATATGAAAACATGAGGTGCTCGGGAACCTATGCTTAGTTTGTTAGACCCAAGGAATAGATGCTACGCTGCTATCCCATTACGAATCCATGGGACGGTTGTATATTTACCTACATCAATGGTTAATTTTTTGGTTAAATCCATAAATGTACAAGTCCCATGCAAGGTGGGCCCCGAGCCGATCGTTCAACAAAACCCTTATAGATGGCCTTATAAATACATGGGTTTCACTTAAAAAATACATCCCTTATAAATAAGTGGAGTTCTTTCACCCTTTACCATATATACTCCACTTACCCATTTATAACTCTACTTGTATAAGGGTTCTAACTGCAGTTACCCATGTATTTTCGGCCATTTGTAGGGGTGATACCTGATACACCATTTTTTTAACTGGTGACTTTGTGCCCACCTTCAAGGTTGCAGATTTGTCCCCACAAAACATTTTCGGACCCCCAAAGCCGCCACAGGTGGTACCAATCGGGATCTTTCAATCTTAATGAAACTCCAGGGGCCCTGGCGAAACATGATTCAGGGTCAAATCTACAATCCCCCCCAAGGATATTAAGGCCTTATTAAGGGATATGGGGAGGGACAACTCACCATCTAGGTGGTGGCAACTCAAATATTTTTTTTATTTTCATCCCGAAAATTATGGAAGATGAACCCATTTTGACGAACGCGCATATTTTTCAACTGGGTTGAAACTCAACCACCAACCAGTCACCATTGGCTTTCCCTTATTTCTTGGGTTGTGTTTTTACGTGGCAGTCCGGGACATGTTGGCACCCTTACCCTCCCTGAAACTAACAGCTCGCACCCAAAAATGATGGTTTCCAAGTTCGGAATCTCCAAACTTCCAGGGGTGTATTTTCAGGGGTTTTTGCTGTTAGTTTCAAGGAGGTTAGATTGCCAACTCTACAAGCCCGAAAATACCGGCCTTGCGTTTCATGGATCCATCCCTCTCGCAGTAGATTTCCTCAAGGTGGCCATGCGTGCCGCCTTGCGCTGCATCCTGGCGGAGCGCTTAGGCGAAGATTTTGGTGATGAGTTGATTGGATCAAGGGAATTCTCCCCCAAAAAAATGGCAAAAACATGCAGGTTACACCACCGAAATTTAACAGCTTGCCCCTGAAAAATGATGGTTGGAAGATGAGTTTCCTTTTGGGATTGCAATTTTTCAGGGGCTATGTTAAATTTTAGGGGTGTAAGGATTTTCTCCCCTGAAAACCAACGAATTTCTTCCTGAAAATCAATATTGGTTGGTTCAGATGTATTCCCTACTGAAATAGGCACTTTTTAGGGGACATGTTAGTTTTTGGGGATTTCATGAGTCATGTCACTGGTGGGTTGTTGAGGGTTGCGGGTTAATGACTTCTGAATGTCCTCGTGTTTGATTTTCAGGTGATTTTTGACGGATTCTACCATTTGATTTATCTCATTTTTTTCCAACCACCGAACAAGCAAATCAAAGATATAGTTTTGGAAGATGATTTTCCAGCTTCTTCGAATTTTGGGGATGTTTGGTATCCAGCCATTAGTTTTCGGGGGTGTGGGGTGTAGTGCTTAGTGAGGAGCGAATGAGCAGGACAGCTATTTTCATTTTGGTCAGCCGAGCATTGGACTCCGGAAAATGAAATAAATGAAGCCATAAAATAGCGAGAAGATGGGAAGCCAGACAGAGGCAGCATATTCACCATGATTGTAAGTGGAAAATCTGTTGTCAGCTACAGCCAATGGTTCAACGAGTATCTTTTGGAGATTTTTTTGGTAAACCTTAACTGGCCTCACCCTGTTGATGGTTTGTTTGGCTTAAGGGTTTACAATACGTACTCTTGGTTCGTTAAAGGGTTTACAGTCAATCCCTATCAAATCTACATTTTTCCAATTGGAAAACAAGGTAAGTGTATGATTGTTGAACCATGTCGGCAATCGTGTGAGCTACGCAGTTTTTGTATGTCAAACAAAAACTCCCCGAAACTTCATGAAAAATGATACTGGGGTGTCCATGGAAGTTAGTAACCAAATAGGAAGTTGGTTTAAAACCTATTAACGGGGTTTACAACCGACGAATAAAGGGGTTATAATCCATGTACTAAGTACCATGAACATCCCAGTAGTCTCCGAAAAGTGTGCTTTTCCCGAATCATCTCCACGTTTTTTTTCCACTGCACCCATGGTTTCAGGCGAACAGTGGTCACAAGAGCCTGTCAACATTCCATGATTATGGTTGGTAGGAATCTTTACAATGGGCTCATGAATCAACCTATCCCTGTAAACTCTAGCTATGAGGTAATACACAAACTGGACAACTTCTGTCTGGTATGAATCCTTAGAAAAACAAGGTCACGACGGGACTACGGTCCCGCTGATTTTGGTAGCTTGCAAACCGAAGCATCTGTGAAATTGACGCCCCTTGCAGCGTTTTTGATCTTTATAAAAAAAACGATGTGGCCTTTTTGATGGTATTTACGTGACTCTGAGGCCGTCAAATCGTAATTCTATTGGGGACCATCATTAAATTCCAGCGCACGCGTTTTTTTCTCGGTTTTTTTGGTGACTCAGGACCTGGAAGCCAATTCGACCAGGTTTTTCAACGTGTTTGCGTTTCCCCAGTTTGTTCGACAAACAGACGCAAACACATAGTCTCGAATGGATTCATTCACATCACGAGTGATCTTCTGCTTGTTGCGGAGTTTGGGCATGTGTAAAGTATATGCCGAAGCAGTCCATTCCGTAGCACTTTGAACACGGGTTACATTACATGTTTGGACATGTGTAAAGTATGTACCGAAGCAGTCCATTCCGTAGCACTTTGAACACGGGTTACATTACATGTTTGGGCATGTGTAAAGTATGTACCGAAGCAGTCCATTCCGTAGCACTTTGAACAGGGGTTACATTACATGTTTGGACATGTGTAAAGTATGTACCGAAGCAGTCCATTCCGTAGCACTTTGAACACGGGTTACATTACATGTTTGGGCATGTGTAAAGTATGTACCGAAGCAGTCCATTAAAAGATGAAGTCTTCAGCCATCCATCTGTCTGGTGTGGAGACCACAGAATTGCTTGAACAACTTTTTTCTTCAATAGGAAGGACGTGGGCAGTGCATGCCAACAATTGGATCCACTTGTTCCTTTGGTTCGGCCTCGTGCAAAAGGTGTCTCTGTCTTTGAGGGCTCTTACGCCCGTGTATTCATCTTGGGTTCATCCCCGGATGTTCGATATTANCCAACCAACTTCCACTTAAAAATCTTCTTCATCTCTACAAAGTGGTCCCCTACCAGTTATAAGTAGGGGCCCATATGCAACTCAACTTATCGGGGCGAAATAACCCCAGTTTCCCATTTATTTCGGCCATTTGTAGGGTCCCCACAACTCCATTTATAACTCTCAGACGCTCCAAATATGGAATATGTATTTACACTTAGCTGATTTTTATGGTAAACCTAGGTAGATATACCATACATGGAGCATACGGAACTAGTAGGAAAATATCGTGTGCCATATTTTTTTCAGATTTCTAAGATCTCACCCACATACCCCTGGAAGATACCCCTGACCCTTCAGCAACATTTTCTGAAGGAATTCTTTTTTGTGGGGGTTGGGGAAGTCTGGGGTATTTTCCCAGGGTATGTGGGCAAAATCATTGAAGATTTCGTTTTCCTTCTTCCAGGAGTTCGGCCCGTTGAGCTTCGCTTTCGGTGTCTTCGCAAGAAATGGGACGCTGGAAGGGTTGAAACGGGGGGATGGGATGGGTTTTATCTATATTCCTATACCCATAGGATCTATGTATGGTATATTTACTGATACATTAATTACCTTAAAGATGAATTAAACGGCCTTATTTATACTTCCTATATTATGTAATTGCGTACTATAATCCCCAATATACATACACTACCCTAGACATTCAAAATCCTGCAAATACCTGGTAAGGATCGATGTTTACAACACCTAAAAGCCGAAGCTCAGGAGATGTTTAATGTTTGGGGGTTCAAACACCTATTCAGAATAGGTATTTGGATGTCTAGGGAAAAGCTTCACCGTAATAAACCTGTAGCATACATGTCTGACACACCCAAAAAACTGGCAAGTTTTTGGGTACCTCAACTGATGATGAAGCAATTTTCTGACAGATGAAACATGGGAAGAATTTCTACTGATATGTGTCTCTATACCTGGACGGGCCCCCCCCCCAAAAGTAGATTTCACACACAAAAGGTTTCAAGACCGGCAATTCTGCTGGCGACCTTTTTTTTGGATGGTTAAGTGACCCTTTCAAAGGTTGTTTGCGACCTCTGGATGGGGAGGTAAAAAGGTCACTTTGAAGCACCTGTAAGACTGTTTTTTCTCACAGTTTTTCAAGGGGGAAACTTGAGTTTCAAAGTAGTAGGCGCGCTTGCTCAAGGAGAATGCAACGGTCTTCCGTTCAACGCCTTTTTGTTCCCCCAAAAAAGAGCGCCCCATGGTATTTGGATTTCCTCTGGAATCGAAGCTCGAACCTAAAAATTACTGTTGATGGAAGAAATCCAGCGGCTAACCAGTTGAGGTTGCTTGCTTATCCCATTATTTACAGGATTTTTTTACATCCCAGGTCCCAGGTGGTGCAGGATTTCTTCCATCAACCCTATGATCCCCGGAAAAGAAGATTTGATTTGCAAAGTCAAAAAATTGTTAATTTTCGGCCTGGTGAGATGAGATTTGCATGACCTGAAGTTGGAGAAAAAAAACACCAAGCACACCTTTATTTCCACTACCAAACCATTATGTTGGGTAGGAGTTATCTCTTCCATTCCCCGCCATGTTTGGTACCCAGTTTGGATGTAGATCGCTTCTTAAAAATGGTGGTTGGAAGATATATAATTCTCGCTTTCTTTTGGAGATGGAAACCCAGCGGCAGATGCGACCCTAGATTTTGGTGTGTCGACCCACAAATTTGTTTGCTATGTTCAATTGAAGAACTTATTTGAGCAGTGACCAAAACCCAGATTATTGAGTTGTTGTATCATATTCAAGTTCATATATATATATATACATATTTATTATATTTTATATATATATATATAAATATACAGTGATACACTTCATATAATTATCTTATAAAGTTTTATAGGATTATACTACCCAGTTGTATGGAAAAAAAACTATATGAAATTATCATAGAAACCATTAAGATAAGGATCCCATCATCAACTTACCAGTACTTCATGCTACACCGCGGGTTGGTCTAGGAAACAACACGCAATTCCACCTCAGGTATGGTCAGTATGGCAAGTTCGGGTGGCACAAGGATGTGAACCAGTTCAGTAAAAGGTGGACCCTCACGATCGTTATAACTGGAATTATAACCCCTATATCATAGCCTATATCCCCCATTTCAATGGCCGAGAATACATGAGTAACTGGTGTTTTTAACCCCTACAAATGGCCGGCCTTATATAATTCAAATGGGTTTCATTGGGGTTTATTTCACCCCTGGAATAAGTGAAGTTATTTTACCTTACTTATAGACAACAGGTTTTTTGGGCCCACCTTGTTTTCCAGAAACGATGCCTATGACTATTCTGTCTTGATTATCAAATGGGAATTTGTCAGATGATGAGGTGGAAGACACACTTTTGGTGGGTGGCTTCTGTGATATTTTTTGTTTGACTTTACACCCCCGAAATTTAACATGGAACATGAAAATGATGGTTTCCAATAGGAATCTCCTTTTCCAGGGGCTGATTTTCAGGTTCCATGTTTAACTTCAGGGGTGTATTTGGGGAAGATGAACTCATTTTGACTCAAACATCTTCTTGTTGCTGCTGGGAGATTCAAATCACCACCTAGGGCTTTCGGCTTTCAATTGTAACTTGTGCCTGTCCATGATTATCCCAGTTGCCTTTTGAATGTTATGATGGGATACGTCGTTGTTTTTTTCGCTACATCCTTAGGGGATGGCAACAATGCTTCATTTATTTGTGTGTTTTTTTCAGGTGATTTTGTACGGATTCGATCCCATGGGATGAAAATCACCATGAACAACCACCAATTGAGGAATATGGTTGTATTTTTTCCAACCAATAAACAAGAAAAATCAAAGTTTACAACATAGAAATAACTCCCCCAACAGAAACCACCTAGCACAACAATATATCATGCAAGTTTGGATCATCGGATTTCATGATTTTTTTCTCACATTTGGACTGGTATTTCTCGGGGACTTTCAGGGGAGGGAGGTTTACAACCTCCGAAACGTTTGGTCGTTTTGGTTGGACTCTGAAGCCATGAGCGATCCAACTCGGAAAGCGAGTTTTTTCTTGCCTGGAAAAAAAGGCGCCAAACGGCCCCGAAACCGAGGGGAAACAATCTGCATCCGATTTTGACGTTGGCCACATGTTTTTTCACAGATATGTGGTGGCAGAAAAAGCACGAAACATAATGACAGAAGATGTAAACACTTATAGTACCAATCGGCAAAGAATCACCATGTCGTCCTCATCATCATCATCATCATCATCATCATCATCATCATCATCATCATCATCATCATCATCATCATCATCATCATCATCATACATCATACTACTAGTCATCATCATCATCATCATCATCATCATCATCATCATCATCATCATCATCATCATCATCATCATCATCATCATCATCATCATCATCATCATCAGCATCATCATCATCATCATCATCATCATCATCATCAATATCAATAGCTGAACGCCCACAATAGGTGATGGTTTCCATTTTTCCTCATCACCTCCGCTGTCTCCCAACCAAAGAAATCTCTGAGGCCAGAACTGGACGCTCCTTGGGCACAACGACGTGTAAGCTTTAGCGTGTCTCATTCGGGTGAGGTGGCGTTCAAGACATCAGGAAAAACACTGGAAGGAGCAGAGGATTGTCAATGTTGGAGATGATGGGGACCCATAGAATTTCTGTGTTTTTTTGGTTGCAAACCCATAGGATCCATGGGATTGGCATATTTACCTACGTTTAGCATATACCAATCCCATGGATCCTATGGGAAAGGAATCGAATCGGGGAATGAATCCGAAGGCCCCTGAAAAAATGACTACCAAAAATCAGGTGCTGGTGAAGTGCAAGTTCTTGAAATTTCCAATAATTTTCTGTTTCTGTTTGGTTTGCGGATATGTTCAACCCTAAACCCTAAACCCTAAACTTCCGAGCGGGGCCGGTCTGTCCCCCGTGGGACGCACCCGCACAGCCCAATTCCCGGCACCTTTCCCAAATCCAGGAAACCAACACATGTTGCAGGGGAGTGTGAGGGGCCTGCTGACATAACCGAGCTATGCCATTTTTTCGCCTGTTGCTTTGCTTTGTGCTGCGCTTCTTGCTTGGATGCTGGCTTTGCTGCTTGCTCTGCTGCTTTCTTTGCTTCTTGCTTTGTTTCTGGCTTGGCTTAGGCTATATATATATATATGGTAGTTTAGTGAGGAGTGTTGTAGGGTGGACTCTTCTTGTCTAAACTTTTTTAAAATCTAAGTTTCTTTGACAAGTCTAGAGTTGTCACAGATGTAAGCGCGGTTTGCAAACACAGAGCAGTGTTCACGATTCATTTTGATGTGTCAACTGCCGCATGCATGACTTGCAGTATCCTGCACGTATAAAAGCTGTACGGATACGGCTTATGTAAGGAAAACACCACCCCCAGAATAACTTTATAAGGTACAGGAAACCCTCCATTTTAGGTACCTGAAATTTGTGATGATATTTCTGCTGTGACTTCAAAAATGGCTGAAAATTTCGGTCTACCCCCCAGCCAGTAACACTCACAAAATGAAGGTTATAGGGGTTCCTTACTAAAAGATATGCAGTGTTTAGGTAGTGCCCAATACATGGTAGACTGGTAGACTAATCTAGGATACATTGGCGGCCTTTGCGAAACCTCCCACAATCAGTCGAGAGTGTCACACTGCCAGGTGGGCGCCATCCTTTTGCTGGAGATGTCAGATCAACGTCACTTGGCGAATGTTTTTTTAGAGCTTGTCATGATTGTTGTCTATGTCTATATTCGGAATATAAGTTCAAATATTTTGAAATTTCCATAAAAACCTGACATCACTGCAACACTCCCATATTCAGTTTGAGTATGTTCATACGTTTTAGTGGAGCATGAGTATCTCTTTTGACCGAATTGCAAGAAGGTACCACACCTTTTTCACGAGTGGCCGCCATTGGACGCAGGAATGATGTCCATACCGTACCTAAGAATCTAGGTATGTCCTCAGCCAGTGATTACCCCTACATTCCTTTTCTGAGGATGGGATTGGAACCCTCAATCCTATTCTAGGTCTGGATTCTTACTAGGATGTCCATGGAAGTTAGCAACTAGTTAGTAAGCTGGGTTATAACCTATTTAGGGGACGTACAACCTACTTATATTGGGCTTATAATCTAGTTACTAAGTACCATGGACATCCCAGTAGGGCATGATCTACCTTGGAGCCGTGGTATCATGTTTTCTTTCGAAAGAAGACAGCACCACTTCGACATTGGAGCCTGAAAATCATGGGTTTTCCGGCATCTCCGATTGCAAGGTTTCAATATGTTCGTTTTATGGGGTGTCAGTTTACTTGGCCTTTGCTTCTAAGAGTTTTCATTGTTTCCAAAATGAAGAAGTGAAACTATGTCAGTAGAGTCGAAATCACACATGAGAAGTGCTATAAGTTATAAGGATATGTACTGTATGTATATGTATATACTTACAATGCGATCTAGTATGATGTGATGTAATGTGTATTTACAAGCGATCTAGTATGATGTGATGTAATGTGTATCTATGTAAATGTGTATATAACTGTTTTTTTCAAATACACATAGAATCACGTTTGCCCGCCAAGTCGGGTAAATGCAATGTTGGCTCTTCTTTGAAATCCCTGTAGGAAACAGCGGATGTACAAAGGGGATTTGAACTACAAGCCATTGTATATGTTTGATGTGTCCTTAAGGTGTTTAACAGAATTCCTACGATTGCCTGTACATATTATTATCAATAACCCATTGTGTTTTTCTTAGGAAACCCTTTCTTTCCCTTCAACCAGTATCATGGGAACAAGGTGGGCCCCTTCTAGTTGGGCTATAACTCGATTTATAGCTGCTAGGGTCCTCAAGGAAAGAATCCATGGGACTGGTATATTTCCCCTGCTTATTTACCTTCAAAAAATCAACCATCCATTCATATAATAGGTAAATGTAACAATCATCCCATAGATCCGTCATCCCTCATGTACTTGCTTTTTATTGGATATATATCCTCCCGAAGTTTAACATAGCCCCTGAAAAGTTACCTTCCCGGAAGGAAAGAAGTCTTCCAAGCACCATTTTTCAGGGTCTATGTCAAAATTCGGGGGTGTATATGGGTGTTTCCGAAAATAGTGGTACCCCCAAATCATCCATTTGAATAGGGTTTTCCATGGTTTTCCACTATAAACCATCCATTTTGGGGTACCTCTTTTTTTGAAACACCCATATGTATCTCTTTTAAAGGTCTCCTTCAAGGTTTCAACAGCTAGGGGCCCTCCACGCCAAGGTAATGACCCCTGATCACCACCCCCCTGAAGGCCATGGGGCCGCACCAGCCATTGGAGTGGACTTGGAACAACGTCGTCCAAGGTGCAAAAAAAAAAGGTGGTTCCCTTGATGCCCATAGGATTCGATGGATTTTTGTATATTTACCTAACATTTATATACAGTAGTTGATTGTTTATGGTAAATTAGTAGGTGAATTTTTTAATGTATCAGTCCCATGGATCCTATGGGTTAGAGTTCCCGTTGATGCCCATTGAAATTTTAGATGTGAACCATGCAAACAAAACCTTTTCTGGCCTGTTGTTGTGATCTTCAAGGGGAATATTTTTGGCAATACCTGACAACTAATCCAACACAACAATTGTGAGCCAAAGTGGACTTTAGCTCCTTTGAAAGGTGATATGTTTGTTTGGGATGTTTGCTATATATGTCCTTTAGAATCTAGGTGGGATGTGAGGGTGAGCACACTTGAACTTTCACCTAATTAGTATGGAGAATGGCATCCCACACGAAAATTATCTATTGTCTGCTTGGGGGTGAAGGGGTCAAGACGTTAAATTGAAGCCGTTGAGATCCTAAATTTCTAAAGTGTCCAAATGAAAATAGGGGTGTCTCTTCAATTAGAGACACCTCCCCCATGAAAAAACAACTTGGAAGAGATGAACTTTTTGTAGGCAAAATATGAAGGAAACCAACAGATTCATGAAACTCCCCTTTTTTTGGTGACCTTCAACTGCAAGACACTCCTCAAAAGTTTCATTGAGATTTCGTTGGTTTTCCTTTTGGAAAAAACTAAACACCATGTTTTAGGGGTGTCCCTGGAAGGCCCCTCCATTTTTAAAAATGATAATGATACACCCCCGAAATTTAACATAACCCCTGAAACATGATGGTTGGAAGATGAGTTTCCTTTTGGGATTGCCTATTTTTAGGGGCTATGTTAAATTTCCGGGGTGTATCCAAGTAGATATCACCGCCATGACAAGCCCAAAAACCATCTGCATCCTTCCAACGAACGCCGTGTTTCAGGCCCTTCCTTCGTTTGGCCAAGCGTTATTTCACCACCGCGGAGGTCCAGACGCTCCAAAAGCTGAAAGAGGAGTGGAGGAACTGACTGTAACTACTTGGAGGATCATCCCAGTTAGTAAGTGGTTAGTAACTCCTATTTATAAGATTTATAAGCCAATTAGGCCATTTGGAAGGGGAATAACCCTACATAGGGAACTTACTAACCATGGTTATTAATCACTTACTAAATGGGATGATCCTCCAAGTACCTGGGTACCAACGTGAAGCGGAGCGATGAATGGAGCGATGAATGGGTATCTCAAATCCCTTCATAGTTTGGAGCTCTAGGAGCAGGTAAGTTTTTTTTGAAATCCGGCGTTTACCAACGAAAAAAACGCATATAAACAAAAACCGATGTAAATGGTAGAATTTTATCAAGCGGTGTAGGACTCTTGAACCATTGAACGGATCTAAAGATATGGTTGAGTTGGGAGGCAAACGCACATGTCACATAACCTTAAATGGAAATCAATGCTAGTTTTGTAAAGGGGAGTCCTCCGCTGTGACCAAAACTCTGCTTATTATGTGGTGTATGTCGGGGATTATGCAACCCCATAATATGGGGATTTTCATGAGCCAACAAAACCTCTTTAACCAACCAGGATTTACTGGAATGTCAGAAGGGTGCTCAAATGATGACTTTTGCACTTCCCATTCAGGTGACATTAAAAAAACATCACTCAGAGATACCCTAAGAATCTAGATCCCTCCCTAGAATAGGATTGAGGGTTCCAATCCCATCCTTAGAATAGGAATGTAGGGGTAACCCAATTCTTAGAACATACCTTGATTCTTAGGGCTAGGTCATTGATGTATTAAAGATGGAACAGACAAATCCGTTGAACTCCCAGTGTTTCGAATCGATTGTATGTGGAAAAAAAGGGTCAATTATCTGGGTGAAATTGTAGCTTCGGGTGCATGATCCCTTGAGTTCATAAAATTCCAGCATTGGTGAAATATGATTCCATTCACTAAGAAAAAATACGGATACTACCCGCCCTGAAACTAACAGCTTGCCCCTGAACATCACTGGTTGGAAGATGATTTTACCTTTGGGAATGGCCTATTTTAACAGGCTATGTTAGTTTCAGGGAGAGTAGGTGGTGGAAACTCAAGGAACTTTTGAATTTTTGCCCGGATCCAAAAAGGGGAAAGGATCCAATTTGAGGAAGATATTTTTCAATTGGATTGAAACCATTTGAAACCACCACCTATGATATGTGACTCTATTCAACAAAGAGCTCGAATTTCTAGGCATGTGTACATCTCATGTGAAGGCTCAAACGATGATGGACTTACTAAAGAAAGGTATGTTGTGGCAGGATCACTTGCCATAGGTCTGACGTCTGACTCATGGCTCACCTTGAACATTGGGGAAATTACATGAACGGTCCGGCCGTTCAACCCTGGTTCACCGAGCGAAAATAATCGTCGTGATTCTAGGAGCCCTAAATAAAAACCTTCATTGAAACCACTGTGAAGCAGTGTCTTGGCAGGATTTGTTCAGGTTTACATATTTTTCTGGCTCCCTTCTAACGTACCTTCCCCCAAGAAATAAGGCAAGTATCAAGGGCTTATCAACCATTGGTTTCCCTTAATAAGGCCTTGTTAAACCCTTATCAGATAGTAGTTTAAATTATCAGATTTTCTCAAAGGTCAAATCTGCCAAACCCGTGACCGTCAGGAGGAGCAAGTTGCTTGGCAAAAAAAACATGTTTTTTTGGAGGTTCACTTGGATGCTTTGTTGGTGAGGTTCACTTGGATGCCTTTCCTCGGAGTTATACATAGATACATAGATTACATAGACTCCGGAAAAGGAACACCAACCAACCATGGACTGGGACTTACCAAACCACCCGGGTTCGGTCCCAACAAAAGGTAGTTTTTTCACTAAGGGAATCTCCCAAATATTCACTTGATTCAGGCTTTGGATAATTACGGTATAGTAGTTTGCCCAGCTTTATGCATGGTGGGTTATACTGTTATACCCTAAGTTATGCTAGCTCTCCTCCACTCTACGGAAAGAAATGCAGAAATCTGAACATTTCGTTTGGGAAAAGATGGAAGGCCGGAAATTTAAAACCTACTCCGTGAGTACACACCCTAAAACTAACATAGCCCCTAAAAATGATGGTTTCCAATGGAACCTCCTTTTCCAGGGGTCTATTTTCAGGTGCTATCTTAGTTTCAGGGAGAGTATCAGTTTTTGTAAACCTTTCAAAATCATATTGGAGTCGGTGATTGGAGTGATTTTAAGTTGATGGGTGAACACAATCCACCAAAAATACCGGAAACCCCTACCATGAAAACAGATGTTTTTGAAGGATCACATGGATGGTATTTTTAAGCTTTGTTTTTGCCAATAGCCTCAACGTCGAGCAAGGAAAATAGATATTTAATGGTTGTTTTTGGTTCCCGTAAAAGGTGGTAGGTGGCATATAATTCCCCAATTGGCAGTATATACCACTTTTTTACCACTTATATATATTGCCTTCTGGGGAGTTACGTGCTACCTACCACCTTTTATTATCTATGGAAACCAGAAACAACCATTGAACAAAGCAATAAAACTGTTCTTTTGGTCTATACCTGGAGGATCATCCCAGGTACTGAGTAAGTGGTTAGGTTCACCCCCATTTACAAGCCATGAAGTTCGGCCCAGGCCATTTGGAAAGGGAACTTACGATCACCATGGTTAATGACCACTTACGAACTGGGATGATCCTCCAAGTAACACCCTAAGGATCCAGATATGTCCTAAGACCTCCTGGATTTCCCCGAAAAAATCCTATGACCTGGTGGGGATGGGATGTTTGAACGACCATCAATCCTCCGTCAGGGGATGAAATGCTAGCCATGCAGTTAATATAAAGGGGTTGGAATTCAGAAGACATGATTCAAGGGACAATTGGGTGTACCCCTAATAGGGCCTCTATATAGGGATTTCCCATGGGGGTACATTGGTAGGGGTACATCCGACTATCCTCTGAATGATGTATAATTATAAGGATCCCGTCACCAAGCAAACCTTTTTTGTTCATACCCTCACTTGAGGCCCGATGTTTCTTCGACATGTGGACTAAGAAAGAGGTGCGACTTAAGTTCGAGTTGCCTTGATTGAGGGATACGAGAAACAACTTGCGGTATTTTTATGGCATCCTACCTGGTCAAATTATAGCGACTTCACAGGACCTCGCCCCAAAATGTAGCTGAGGAAGGGAAATCCCCTTATTTCAGGATTATGATTTGGCCAGAATCCTATGCAACTTGTTTGATGTACACTTTACACACCTACATTTTTTAACAGCTAGATAAGCTAAACTACCTGATAAACTTCAACGCTTAAAAGGAGTTTTTTTGTCCAAACAATCATGTTGGGTACCTGTGTAAGTTTTCTACTGTGTATAGGTGTTGGTGTTAAATGTATTTTTGTTCATAACAAGCCTCCTGCACTATTCCCCCCGTCATTTTAGAACCCCCTGCCAGCGCCCGCCAAAGACCATGGTATTTCAACGTTTTCTTATAAGGTCTTATGAAAGGAGTTCTTAACGGGTATTTGATGTTTGAAAGAATGATGATGTACTCCATCCACCAAGATGGACTTCATCCAATTTTCTGAGATCTCAAAGAACTGAAACTAGCTGGTGCTGCGAAGGGAACTCCGGCAGGTTTCGATTAGCACATGTCTGAAAAATGGGTAGGCTTTTCAATGCGATGTGATGTTTGTTTTTTTTTTTTGGGGGGGATGATGTCAATATTCGAGATGCCTCACTATGGTGAATGTCATAATCCCATGGAAAAACATCTATATCCCAACTCTCTAACCAGTTTCAATTGTCTTGACACGGCTGGTGCTCGTGAGCTTTTTTGCTTTGAGAGGCATGGTTAAAGACCCTGGGTACTGGTTTGGCAGGCACCAAATGGTGGTAGTAGGGTAGGTTGAGTGGTACCGGTAGGTTGAGGGTGGGTTGAATTGAGCAATGAAAAGAGGGCCCCTTGGTTGTTTTAGGGTATTTTTCGGGGATGAAATCCTACCACCCAGTTATGTGGGGATGGTCATAAACCATTGTAAGGATCCCGTCATTACACCCCTGAAGATTAGCTTGGAACATAATCATGGAGGTTTGGTTCAGATCATTTTTGGGTGATTTGTAGGTTCCAGCCGTTAATCTTCCAGGGTGTAAACACCCGGGATTTCCATGGATTTCGTAAGGCCAGGTTTTTTTCGTTTCTCCATTGTTGTTCCGGGCCCAATGGGCTTGGTCAGCTCCGTGTCGGTGGGCCGAGATGATCTTTTTTGGCCGATAGGTTGCATAAATTTCCCTAAAAACTAACTGCCATCGCACCTGCCAGGTTTCGCCATGAAACTAGTCTTCCACCCATCCATTTTCAGGTGCTATATTAGTTTGATGGAGGGTAGATTTATGAATATATAGCTTAGTTAACTCACATCCGAGCAGTTGATTGAAAGCACCCTTGTTTTTAGTATTCTACTACGACTGTTTTTCTTTTCCAGTTATAGCATTAGTTTTTTTTTTTGCAAGCCATTCTTCAGCTAATGGTTAATTGTTGGTTTGGGGCGTTTGGCGGTGAAAGGATTCCTAGGATTTTTCTGTGAAAGGGAGAAAGCGGATTCTTTAAAAAGCCACCTGTTGAATGCCAAAGGACAAAAACCAACAATTAACATCAATTAACCATTACCCGGCAGTTCTGCTGGTGACGTTTTTGGGATGGTTTTTTGTGACCATTTAAGGGGCTAAGTCTAAGTGACCTCCAACTGGGGAATCAAAAGGTCCAACTGGCTAAGCCACGAAAAAAACCCTTATTACTTTCCATTGAATCCTGGTTGGTGGATAGGGATCCTTATTTCATGGCTTATGAAATAATCCCTATATAGCTGGGTAGTATAATCCCCTATATAATCCAACCAACCAGGGTGTTTTTCATTGCTCAATTATCCATTAAGTTGAATTCTGAATAACCCCAAAAAGCCAGTAGGTTTTTTTAAAACTCCATTTGCAAAGACATCCGACCAATGGACCCAACCGTTTCCAAGCAATGCACACAAAGTCGACTGCGCCTGCTGTCGATGTGTTTTACCTTTCAGTTGAGCAGAGACCAAAAACCCTGGCTACTTGCTGTATATAAGGGATTAGGGGATTATACTACCCATTTACATAGGGATTATAGTAAGCCATTATAAGGAATCCTTCGAAAAAAAGCAGGATTTCATGGAACGTCATAAGGGTTTTGAGTTGAATAAGGCCTTATTAGACCCGCAGGGTCCAGAGTAGTGGTGGCATTCGGGTGGGTGGGTCCCTTAGATTTATTGATTTGGTACCTTTGGACCCCGCAAAAACCCATTAAAACTTAAAGTTTCAAGCCCTAATGATATGGTTTATAACCACAAAAGTGAGGTTACATGGTGGGCCTCGGCCAGTTATAAATCGGCTTATTTCACTCCTACAAGTGGAGTGAAATTTCACTCCAGTTAGCCATTTATTTTCGGCCATTTATAGGGGCCCCATAACCCGATTTATAACTAGTACTTGGAGGATCATCCCAGTTAGTAAGTGGTTAATAACCATGGTAAGTTAGTTTTCGTCCCCCTAGGGATCGGGTTACCTCCCCCTTCCAAATGGCCGTTGATTGGCTTATAAACAGGGCTAATCCTACTAATCACTTACCAAGTCCTGGGATGATCCTCCAGGGTACGGGATTTCACTTCCTATCCCTGCGAGGTGGTCTTACATCCTTGGATGCTGCTGAAAGTGGTGATGTGGAAATGACCATCATGGAAGCAGCACAGGAGCGTTTTTTGGATTGTCTTGGCTTGTAGGATGGCTAGGGGGACAGATCAAGTTTTCATACATGTACTCCAGCGAGCTGTGGCTCAAACAAGCATTGGTGAAAGATATTTCAGATACTTTGGATTTCATTGGTGGGGACCTAAAAAAAAACATCCCCCCCAAAAAAAGAGAGATTCACGAAGTGGATCACAGAATTGTTTTGCATATTTATCGTTTTGTACTTCAGTTTTCAACAGGATATATCTTCCTTACGATACATTTCTAAATAACGTTTTCCATCTCTTCTCTTGAGGTGACCATGTCCGACATTCGCTCCCTGCTTTCATCCTCGCAGTCACGCAAGGACCTTCACGGGTAACTTGCGTCAGGGTTTGGTGCCGTAAAGACCTTATGAAAATCTCACGTAGTGGTCACGACCTTAATTCTCGTTTCCATTCTTTTTGCTCAAAAAAAAAGGGGGGGTCATGAGAAGGGAGACGAATGGGCATGTCAGAACCCATGAACGCCTTGGACCTTAGGGCTCAAAAAAAAACAAATGCACATGCCAGCTTTTTTTCGCACA
The DNA here is from genome assembly GCA_000507305.1 of Breviolum minutum Mf 1.05b.01. Taxonomy (NCBI): domain Eukaryota; class Dinophyceae; order Suessiales; family Symbiodiniaceae; genus Breviolum; species Breviolum minutum. The sequence continues at coordinate 263,354 of DF239122.1, forward strand.
GAAATCAAAAGAGTATTTTGAGAGCTTTTCTCTCACAAAAACCAGTTACTCACCATTATATACGGGTGATTTACTTTTCATCACATGCATGATTACATGTGATTTTATTTACAAACCTTACGAAGCCGCTGCTTCCCAACCATGGAGCAAAACAAGCCGCAGCTTGAAGAGAAGGGCACAGGCCCATCTGAACCACAGTCGAATGAAGATGAGATGTGGGACTGGCCGCAGCCACGACTTTATGAAAAATGGTATGGACCGCAGTCATACACATATTGGCCGCTGCCACAAAAAAGTGATGAACAGAAATCTTGGCCGCAGCCATGGAAAGGTCAGTACTGGCCACAGCCAAAAAATGTGTGGTGGGATCAATGGTCGCAACCATATGATGAGACGTTCCCAGCAGATGACAAATGGCCGCAGCCAAAACAGATGTGGTGGAATCAATGGTCTCAACCATATGATGAGTCTTTCCCATCACAAGACAACAACAAGTACTCGGCAGCCGCCGCATGTTGGCCATGGCCAAAAAAATCGACAGCCAGCTCCTCCACTGAGACAACCCCTGCAGACCTATTGGAAGCGAAGCAGCAGGACCAATACTGGTCCGATGTCATGTTTTTAGAAAAAAATGAACAGAAGGATAGGAAACGAAGACAGGCCTATAGGGCCAACTTACGTGAGCGAAAATGGGAAGCTGCTGAAAGAATTGCAATGGTTGAAGCAGACGTTGATGCCAATAGCTCCCTCAAAAAGAGGAAGCTTAGCACTCAGGTGATCGAGATAGCCCGCAAAAACGAAGCAACCGCGGTGATGACCTTAAGTGACACTCTGCCAGGAACTCCTGTGGAATTGAAACATCATCAACAAATTTCCGATGATGAAAAGCCTGGTGTTACAGATCGTAGAGAACCTCAGAAGTCACACGTTGATGAAGCCTGCAGCAACAAGCACAAGACCGAATCAGCAGGCCAACAGCAAATGTTGCACCTGACACCTTGGTTGCTCCAGCGGTACCAGTTGAATCAACCGACGGATGTGAACCTCCCACAGGGCTTGATCGAACGCAAGGATGCCAAGTACAGGTGGGCTTCGTACTCTAGGATTGCACCGCAATTGCATTCCCATACCAGATCCCCACAAGGTCAAATCGCTCCGCCATTTGGGATTCAGTTAATCGATTCTTTTAGGAAGTGGCAAGCGCTGCAGATCCCATGTAAATAGAGTATCACCAGTCTCACTTGTGCATGTCAGTATCACCGGCATGCGGGCCACAGCCTGAATTCACCAGCTGGAAGTCGCTATTGGAAAATAGGTTTGAGTAAGGGTTAACCGACTCTTTTGGTTGTCACAATTTTCCATATCTAAATATATGGATATACCACTCCTTTTCCGTCATGCGATTCAATTTTGATAAGCATATCTAACACAGAGTATTACCGTACAGAGTTTTACCGTTTACACCAGTGACAAGAGTGGGATTGGGTCTAAGCTTTGATCAACCATTGACACTGGCGTGAGGATGAGTCAACTGGACCCACCGCAGTGGCGTCCTCAAGTTATGTTGGATTCGCCAATCCAAAAAAAAAGACGTTCACCGCAGTGAGCATTCTTAATGTCACCGCAGATGACATCAATTTGATTTTGATCATTTAGATTGAAATGAGTCACCGCTGTGATCTCACCTCTCTAGATGTGACAGCATGACCTGAAGTGATGGAAATAAGGATGAGAACCAAGCCAACGNAACCGGTTTTTTTTGCACAGTCCTCGACCTAGGACAGTGGTAGCGTGGAGATTTCTCAGGACCAAAAAAAACAAACAACAAACAAATGAATGGGAAAAATCATCACCACTACACCAGGAAGAAAGTGCAGCTCGGGTTACAGTGCTTGTCTTAGACTTGTCTGAACCTTTAGTTTCCGGAATCCCCAGAATTTCTTCACTTAAGGCAACACTCAACCGCGTTCTGGGTACACACGTGAAACACCAGGTCAGAACCTTACCTGCGCCAAACTGACTCACTGCAGGAAATATTAGTCATGTTGAGGTACCGCGCCTTTGGGAAGTGATTACCCAAGCATCTATGTGGCTACACCTCATCATGGATCAACAACTTACCGCAACAGACAATGTTGAAAACTTGGCGGAGATGAATCGTGGCATTTTGGAACGGTGTGGATCCAGATCGTCTTTGGACGCTTGTATTGTTTTTCTTTGTGCTTCCCGAATGGCAATCATTCATTGCAACTCTGGAATTGGTTTTTCTGATATCCAAGTTAGTTTGCATGATTTGTTTCTGAACACTCCACGGGTGAGCACATTGAACATGTTTTGGCTGCAGAATCAAGACCATCAACAAACACAGGTCTTGAAAGCCATTGATTTCCTCAAGTTTCTATACAATAGACGACCGGAGAGTGAGATTCTGGCTCATATCACAAGTGAACTGTTGCTACTAGCAACTGACATATTGAACTTGAAACCAGGCCCTCTTCGAGCATCAGAGTCGTTGGAGCTACCTCCCAGGTAGATTTTGGTTTGTTTCTCTCAACTGGTGTCTTGATTACACACTGATCTGGGAGGTAGACAAAGGTCAACTATAAGTTTGTGATTGAAACATCACATCCGAAAGGGTCGGAACCCCCTTTTAATTCAGTCTTTGGCGCCGGGTGGTGGAGCATCACTCAAAGGACATACAGATAGTGGATCTGGTCGCAACCATCACCAACAAAACAAACAGTCCGATCCAGTTGTGGCTTTGCACTTAGTCATTTTGGGGTACAAGAGTCATGTATCAGAACTTTTTTGAACTTTTTTTTGGGGGGGTTGGCTTTTTGTTTTGAAAAAGGATACTTTTAGGGGGGGTGGAAAAGGGAAAACTCTATGATGGAAAGGGTAGGTTTAGATAGGTGTTTTTTTTCGTTATTTGAATTTGGTTGTTTTTTAAACATTTAACAACAGGTTCTGCAATCCCTGTTTTCTCTGTTCAGCGGAGGCACCATTCGGCCCGGGGATTTTTTTCCCCCCTCCATCGAGATGGAGGGGTCTGGTTTTTTAGGGGGAAAAGGGAAGGGAACCCTATGATGAACAGTTTCTTGGATATGGAGTAAGTAGGTTACAGTAATTGAATGGTTCCAGTTCTGGTTAAGAAGTTTGAGGAGAAGGAAATGAAAAGTACCAGGTGATTCAATTAGTGACCTTTTGATCCCCTTGGAAACAAACTTAACCTTTGAAAGGGTCAGGTGAACTCACCATACCAAACGGATCATCTTCGCAGAAATGCCGGGTATTGTATTTGATTTTGTATATAGATTTGTAGAATTGTCGTTGAATGAATTTCTAGAAGGTTCTTTTAAGATACTCTTGACAGACAACAACAAATATGTAGGAGGTCATTCGCCATCCCCATGTTCCGTCATCGCCGTGGCCTCGCCCTTTTTGTCCGTGGAACCCTGAAGTACCCCAAGTGAGGAACGAACAAAAACCCTGGTTGTTCAGGGTAAATTATATAGGGGACAAATTCCTAGCCAGATATGTGGGGATTGTGATAAACCATTGTAAGGATCCCGTCATTAAACAACCAGTATTTCATGGAAAGTAATATATATATATATATTTATATATATATATATATTTGTTCCCCACCTGTCAGGTAAGGGTTGTTAGATTTTATGTCAGTCTCTTCTCCTCCTTCTCCTCCTCCTTCTCCTCCTTCTCCTCCTGGTCTCCTCTTCCTCCTCGTCCTTCTCCTCCCTCTGCACCTCGTTGTCTGTCTGTTGCGTCCATGTGATGTGCACATCCGGACCTCAACCACGATCTTGTGAGTTCAGTGTGGCGTGCCGGACCCCAACCGCGAGCCCGTGAGTTCAGTGTGGCGTGCCGGACCCCAACCGCGAGCCCGTGAGTTCAGTGTGGCGTGCCGGACCCCAACCGCGAGCCTGTGAGTTCAGTGTGGCGTGCCGGACCCGTGAGTTCAGTGTGGCGTGCCGGACCTCAACCGCGATCCTGCGAGTTCAGTGTGGCGTGCCGGACCTCAACCGCAATCCTGCGAGTTCAGTGTGGCGTGCCGGACCTCAACCGCGATCGAAAGGATTGGTAGTAGTTGCAGAAAGAATGTCTCAAAGAAGTAGTTGCGAGATGTCACAAGATAAGTCAGAAAGAATGTCAGAAGATATGTCTGAAAGAAGTTCAGAAAGAACGTCTGAGAAAGGATGTCAAAAAGAATGGTCAAAAATATGTCAGGAATGTCAGAAGATATGTCTGAAAGAAGTTCAGAGAGAATGTCTGAGAAAGGATGTCAGAAAGAATGTTCAAAAATATGTCAGCAAGAATGTCAGCCAGAAGTGGGGAGAACTTGAAGTAGTGGAGGACATAACAAGTATGATGTTTGAGTGGCAACTTTCACCATTGCAAGTTTAGTGTAGTGTGCTGTGCTTTTGTAGAAAAGCTATGTGTGTGTTTGCAGCTCTTTTTAGGTAAGGAATTGTCATGTCACGTTCAGAACTCCAAAATCGTTTCAGAGATACAGGAAATATACAGCACACGTGTCATTGTTTGTCAGTGTTGTGAACGACTGTTTGTTTCGAACACTTCCAATTCACCCTGACAACCCCCACCTGACAACCACCACCCGACATGTCATGGTGGGGATCACTCGAAGTAAAGTAATTTGTTTTTTGCGTGGCTCAAGTAGTGATGCCGCCAAAGTGAGTTTGGATCCTTTATGATCATTTTTGGTGGTGGCTTGTTTTTTTTTGAAACATCACGACGTCACACGACCTCAGAGGATATGCTTCTTAAGTCAGGGATATTCCTCTATATAAATTCACCCAGACACTTACCATTCACTTACCCTCCCTGAGACTAACAGTTCGCACCTGAAAATAGGCCTTCAATGAAAGTAGTCTCCAAACCATACACTTTCAGGTGCTACGTGTGTATCACTTGGAATGATCTTTGAATCGAAGGGAGCAAGTTGGAGACATTACAGTTCTGTCGAGCTTTTCACCAACTCGATCGATGTCACCCCAGCAAGGTTCGCGAAATGTTTCCCACAACTGAATCTTTTTTTGAATGTCATCCCTTTTTTGGGGGGAGGGCTTGCTGTAAAAATGATAGTTCACTGTTTAACTTTTTTCAGTGTTGCTTCATTCTTGGGAACATGTGTTTTTTCAGCAAAAGCCCTGATGAGTGGAAAAAAGAAACCTGTTGCTGAGGGGATATTCACCACCCCAGCCACAAAGGACTTCTTTATATTACGCCCCCGAAATCAAAAAATAGACCCCAAAAATGATGGGCCTTGGAAAATGTATCTCCGGCTTCAAGCATGGCGTCATTTTGGGGCCCTCAAGCTGTTAGTTAATGTTCACCCCGAAAATTGGGGAAGATTTGAAAAATTTGACGAACATATTTTTCAGATGGGCTGAAACCACCAACGAGCTAGCCATGGAACATCTTTCATTGTATCAACTAGGAAAGATGGACATTTTCCATGGCGTTTGTTGTTAGTTGACCAGGAGAGTCAGGGTGTCATAAAACCTTACCTCTGAGACCAGCTTAAGAAGACCTTCCCAAGGAGACGGATGAGAAGTTGACCTATGCTGTGCAGCTTGGTAAGAAGAAATGTCGAAGATGCGAAGGTTGTTAATTTGTTTGGATCAAAGGGAAAACTTTGGGTACCCTTGGGGGAGTATCTGAGATATATGCCAACACATACCACCTATACATGGGTTTTATAGTGGTTGTATAGGGCAATATGGGCTAATATTTTGGGAACAACTGCTAGGGTACCATCCGAAGGGTACCCAAATTTTCCATTTGATTGGAAGGGGATGGAAGGGGTATGTTTAGTATGGTATAATTACCCATAGCATCCATTGTATGGTATAGTTATATAAAGTTCAGTACCTACATTTTGGTATATTTAAAAAGGTACCTACATGTGGTTGATTGTTTATGGTAAAAAATAGTAGGTAAATATACCTTTCGTCCCATGGATCCTACAAGATGGGCCCCTACCAGTTATAAAGATAGAAGTAGGGTTATAACTCCACTGTAGAAGGGTTATCCATTTGGGTGTTTCCTTAAATGGTGGTACCTCCCAAAACACCCCAAACTGATCATTTTTAGTAGGAAAACCCATGGTTGTTGGGTACCACCATTTTAGGAAACCCCCATTTAGAAGGCCATGAACATGGGTACTGTTTAGACTGCTTATTTGCATCCCCCCCTACCCAGGATGCTTAACGTCACCATCAAGGATTGAGAAATATCATTTTTGAGGCTCGGGAATCCCAAACTAAACTAAACCTTCATCTGGCATCCTGGGTAAGGCCGTATAGATCCAAGGTACTGGTTGATAAAAGGGAAAAAATTACACCCCTGAAGTTTACACCATAGTGAAAGTAGATGGCACAACTCCCAAAAGGGCCATGATAAACCAGTACATGGGAGTTGCGCCATCTACTTTTCAGGTGGTATAACATAACCTCTAAAACAGGTGATTGGAAGACAATCGTTGTTTTTTTAGATTGTAACTTTTCAAGTGCGAGCTATTAAACTTCGGGGGTGCATCAGTTGAAAATAGGCATAGAAAAGTAAAAGCCATCAACCTGAACCACCAATGTTCGCTTCAATTTCTGGGACTAAACCCATGAGATTAATGGGAGTGGTACGTTTACCTACATGACATGAATGGTTGATGTTTTTATGGGATCAATTCGTAGGTAAATATACCAACCAGTCCCATGAATCATACAATAAATTCCATACCAATTAGAATGGTACATGTTTATGGTTAATATACCAATGACATCAATTAGTAGGTAAATATACCAGTCTCGTCCCATGGGAATCCGTCATGGGTAATGTTCATGTTCTGTCCTTTTTCCTTTCCAAAATATGACGCCAAGGAAAAGCGGAAGACAAATTAGCTTCTGGGATGTCCTGCTGGTACTTAGGATCAATGGATTATCTCACCCCTTTATAAGTAGGGCCCGTAAATCCCGTAAATAGGTGAAATAAACCAACTTACGAACGATTGTTACTAACTTACATGGACACCCTAGAAGATACCTGGATATTGGAGGGTATTTTCCACCATTTCGCCAAAAGATTATGGTACCTAACATTTTACAGGTACTGTAGCTTTGGCTGGTTCTACGGGGAGGGGATCCCCCTACGTCAGGCCTTACTGCTTTCATAGGTGAGGACTCCTCCCTTTTAGGTTAACATCTGGCGAATAAATTTGAATACCTGTTCCAAGCATCTCACAGCCGCAAATCTGGTTCCGGTATCTTTGCACTTCCTATATCTAGGTGGTGGTTTCAACTATTTTTTATTTTCATCCCTACTTGGGGAGATGATCCATGTTGGCTAATATTTTTTCAAATGGGTGGAAACCACCAACTAGATATTTATTAGAACAAAAAAACACCATGTACAGGTAAATGTTACCATGCATTTATTCTACTGGATGGGATCATGAGGAGTTGTGAATAGTACAGGAGTAGGTTTTTAGTAAATAACATGAGCTCCCTCTTCAAATTGATTAATAAAGGACCAGGAGGTAGTAAATAAAGTGGGCCTGATGTTTTAGATATTACTGGATCCTTGTTTGAGTCATCGGAACCTACTTCTTTTTAAGAACACATCTTACTCTTGACCACTTTCATGCCCGATTCATAATGCTGTTGATTTCCATCCAATCTGATATGGATGCTTTATTTAGTACCCTGCTTCACAACCCCACCAAAATGGAAGGGGAATGAACATGAAGTGAACACGAAATGGAAAGGAATGCACATAAATGAAAAGAAATGCAGAAATAAAGAGGAATGACAAAGAAAGTGATAACCAATACATAATCAATACATAATTCATGATTTCTTAAAGATCCCTTTGCATATTAAATGAAACAACATATCGGGGTGGTTGCTAATTGCTTCTTATTACACCCGTAGATGGTACTTGCCTCGGAAAAGACTTGAAGGCATTTGCGCCATGTTGCATTTTTTTCTCAACTCAACATGTAAAACAGTCGTAGACAAAAATAACTGACCCGAAAATCCGAACTTACCCTCCCAAAGTTTAACATGGAACCTGAAAATGGCACCCTGGAATAGGAGATTCCTTTTAAACAAACCATCATTTTCAGGTTCCATGTTAAACTTGGGGAGTGTACTCAACAACAAAGCCGGCCTTTAAGAAAGATGAGGTCTACTTTGACTGACACACCGTTGGAGAATCACAGTTCGGAAAGCCTAGTGAGTTGTTTGGAAGGTGGTGATTTTCTCGGGTCAACCCCCACAACCCACCCATTGATGCTGCGATGCCTCGTGACCACCAGCGCAAATCTTGCTAAAACAACCTAAGTCCGTATATAGCAGGCCTTGGCAAGACATTTCTGGTTCCCTCCTGCAGTGTGTGGTTTTGAAAACTTCTATGCTTCTTCTGAAGGCGACGTATGCGCGCCACCAGGATCAAATGTGCCTGCGGGCACTTGCCGTGAATGGTGGCACTTGAATCTTGTTCGCAATTGTTGCGCAAGCACAGATGTTGGTTCAAGTTTCTACCCGCCCAGTAGAAAACGCCACGCCATTGCCTGAAATAAGTTCGACATTAGAAGGCATCGACGAGCTCGCTCCTTCGAAAGAATATAGATCTTGGATCTCATGCGCTCGATGTCATAGTCAACTGCCTGAGTTACCAGTACTTTTGAAGCTATCTCTTTGTCCTGGTGGCGACAACACTTCCAAGAGTGTCCAACTTGACATTGTATGTGAAGGCCTGGCTCTACGTGGTTATGTCTTGGCAGATAGCTTTCTTTACAATTTCTGGAGTGGCGCAATCATAGAAGTTGACAATGGCACCCTTGAAAGATAAGAAATAATCTTTGCTACAGAGATGGTCTAGAGTTGGGGGAGATTCCCTTTCATACTTTCCGGATTTTGTTCGACTTTCCAAATTTCTACCATGTTGGATTTATCACAGTGAAAACACTGGTTTTTTGGAATTCAGATTTTGTGACAACCACCTTGAGCCAATACCCTGTTGCATTTTTCTGAAGTGGCTCTATATGTCTTGAGAGTTTAGGCATTTTGCTGGGATTATACGATTATTTCCAAGCCTTTGCAGGTCCAGTGATTACAGGGGTGATTTTTTTCAACATATCCAGGGAGGATCAAACTTGTTGCAACGGTATGACAAGGTTGAAAGGTTTGGGTTTCAATGATCACCTTTGGGCGAACGAGTCATATAATTTGACCAAATACATAAATGTATCCATGGGAACCCACAACCTTCATTTTTAAGGGTTATAACCAATATTTTGGGAGTGTAGAACCTTCATTTTTCATGTAGGGAATCTTTACCTGGCAATTCTGCGAGTTTGTGCCCTTTTTGGGATGGTGAGTGAAAACGTGACCCGAACTCAAAGGTTGGATAGGTGACCTCCAAGGTTTGGGGATAAAAAGGTCACGGCTTGAATCGCATGGTAGGTGGTAGTTTTACAGATTTGTTATGATTTGTTTCATTATGTTTTACCCCTACTTGAGGTCATGATGCAGTTCGAATGATATTTTTCAAAGGAGTTGAAGCCCCCCAACCTGTATAGCCAAGTATCGGATGTTTTTTTTCTATCAAGTTTTTGTTAAACAAAAGGGGGATTACACTCCGGTAAACTAACATAGCAATGGAAAATTGACCCTTTGAAGATGTACTTCCTATTGAAAATGGGGATATTCCATTGCTATTGTTAGTTTACCAGAGGGTAACAAAAATCAATCCAATTTCCTGGCGAACAGTTTTTTTTGAAGCAATGGCCAAGATGAGAAGTAGCCAAGATCCTAACTATTTAGTTTCTATAGGATATCCCCTACCCAGTTCTATGGGGATTGCAACAAGCCATTATGAGTATTCCTATGAACCAACCAGGATTTCTTGGTGAAATTGTCACACTGGTGGGTTTTGTTCACCGCTGAGGTGTTTCTGTTTGCTTGCCAAAGGGAACAGCATTGAGATTTGATCATCTCTCGCAGGCGCAAAAATGGAAAGCACGTCAAATGATGGACGTCGACGTCAAGTATTTCCAGCTTCAAATCAAAAGATTTTGTGGTACCCTCCAGGGAACTAACATATCCCCCTGATAAGGCATATTTGAAGATGATTTTCCTTTTCCCCAGGTGGGATATGGTAGTTTCCTGGAGGGTATCCAGCCTTTTGATTTCAGGGGTACATCATCTCATGGAAATCTAAGGCCGCACTCCCCCCCCAATGTCACCCCAGTCCCCCAAACAATCAAGGTTTGATAGCTAGCCTTATTCAGGGATCATGGTGGTTCATAATCCCTTAATGAGGCGGGCAATTATCTGAGGAAGGATTACATTGGGGGGGTTGGGTCCCTCAAATTCCCATGATCATCTACAACTGGTACCTGAAACATCCATATTTCTTAATGCTTTGGCTCCCAATCGTTTTACGAAATTCCTAAAACATCCTGGCGTTTTCGTTTTCAACAAGACTAGGTTTCGAGGTAAAAAAAACTAAGGTGGTTTCAAGTATTTTTCATTTTTACCCCTACTTGATTCCTACTTGGGGAGATGATCCAATTTGATGAGCATATTTTTCAAATGAGTTGAAACCACCAACTAGAAAATGGTTGTTTAGGGTACCATGTTTTTGCATCAAGCACCAGCACTGATGGCTCATGGGCTCAAGATGATCCGTGGTGAGTAGGAGGAGGTGCACCAATTCCATACCTCCTGTTAGATGTTTATTCTATAGTAGTTGCAGGGTAGAGGAGTAGTGGAGTATCTGTACACCCTGGAAGATTAACATAGAACCTACAAATCACCCATTTAGAAGGGAAAATGATCTTCCAAACCTCCATCACTATGGTCCATGTCAATCTTCCAGGGTGTAGTATGTTCCACAGAACTTTCGAAGCCAGGTTGGTTGGCCTCATCTCCTGCGGATAGTCGGACAAAAAATGATCAAGTTTGTATCGCGGGTTTTGAAGAGGGATGGACAGGAAGTACCCGGCAATGGAAAAAAATCACACGTTTTTTTCTTGTGGCTTGTTTTTATATATACAGGTGATGTTTTTTTTTTCGAATTCTAATATGGTAAATCAACAAGAAAAGGCACCGTTTTGAGAATATGTTGCCATTTTTTCCAACCACCTTAAGCAAATTAAAGATTTTTAATAGGATATCCACGTTGTAACTGGTTCACTCCGTGTCACAGCATTCCCTATTCATGTTTTGTATCACTTTTGGTTCGAAGAAACATCAAATGTTTCATGCGATTGATGGTTCCTTGCCGGTGGAAGAGGAAAAGCATATATTTCTGGAAGCTCCCCCTCCGAGTAACAGTGGAAACTGAAAGTTTATAGGAATCTCCTACTAGACATATATAAATTATCCTGGTGGTGAGCGATACTTGAAGGGCTTGCGGCTTTCGCATCTCACCATATATTCTGTAATCTTGCAGATCACTAGCTGGTACGCGGATTTTTGTATTATTATATACACAACAAAGCGGTCAAAAAACAACTATACCCCTGAAAATTAACATAGAACTCCAAAAATCTGGCCAAATTCATAATATTTCACCAACCCAGGTTTTTTGAAATAAAGGGATTTCCCCTTTCTTAGCTACCTTTTTAGGTGTTTGGTCCCTGTGAGGTCGCTATAATTTGGAGGTTTGGAACATGATTTTCCTTTTCAAACAGGTCAGGTGAACCAGCCGTGAATTTTCCAGGGGTGTAATCCTTCACCCTTAACGACCTTGACTTGCTGAAAGAAGGGCCACAAGTTTTTTTGAGTTGGAGGGAACAGTAGAACCCAACTGACCTCTATTTTTAAAGGTCAACCCCTCAAAATAAGGCCTTTTTTTAACCAAAACAAGGGTCATTTGGGTTCTAGGTATATATATATATATAGAGAGATATTACTCCCTGGAAGTTTGCCCCTGAAAATAAGTCATCCCAAAAGGAAAGTAATCTTCCAACCATCATTTTTCAGAGGGTATGTCAAACTTGGGGATGTACATATGTATATATATATATATATACATGTATCCCATAGGATCCATGGGATGGTTGTATATTGACCCATCCATGAATGGCTTAAATTTATGGGAGAATATATCAGTCCCATGGATCCTATGGGTAGAAGGAGAGATTCTGTGTTTTTTTCTACCAATCTTCAACAGAAAAACGCAACAAACAATTTGACTGGTGGTGAAAGGGGGACATCATGCTGGGCAGCATGTCGTGGGGAATGTCGCTTCCGTTAGGATTCTGTAGGTCTGTAGAAACTCCCCGTTTGAATGGTGCAAGTCAGGTGAAATATGTGAAATTCAATACGCAGCCGCTTGAGCAGAGACTACCACACAAAATCACATTCAACTTTACCCGCAAATAAAAAACCACGCCACAGTTGCAATGGGAAATAGTCTTTCTCATGTTTTCCAGCTGAAAAACATGACGTTTTCGCCATGATCTCTATACTTTTGCAGGATTGCCCAAAGCCCTGGTTTCACAGGTTCACGCTGCAAAGAATCGATTCATTTTTTGCTGAAGGGAAACCGTTTTGTGTTTTTAAACCTTCAGGAAATCCATTGGGTTTTTTGCCGTGTTTTGGCGGGATCCACCCCCCAGAACCACCAGAGTTTTTGTTGCCGCTTTTTTGGGTCAGTTTTTTCCTCAAAATACACCACAACGACCACGCAAGTGGATTTTTTTTTTGACGTATTAACCGTGGTGAATGTGTGTGTTTTATTAATTTCGGAAACTGACGAAGCAAAACTGGCCTGAACACATTTGGGTCGTGTCATTTTCTATGCAATATATCTTATATATATCATATATATACTATATATATATATATGTATAGCATCTCTGTGTAGGAAACAAATTACGATGAACCACAACCACCCATGGTCCAAGACACATCAAGAAACTTTAAAATCATCGAAAAATCATCGAAAATCATCGCCATGCACGCAGCAGCAAGTGCCTTTCGTTCCCGGCTGTCACGAAGTGACAAGCAGGCAAGGAGTGGTGGAAGTGGAACTCGGGGGTGGATGAAAAATCATAGGGAAAATAATGGTGGGGAAAACCCTTAAAATGGAGGGCCCCTCAATCATCAACCCCATATATACAGATATATAATTATATACCCTTTATATAGTGGTACACCTTATATAGTTGGATATAGTTGGCATTTATAGGGTATATCCCCTTTTAAAGGGTTCTTTGGCGGGGTTAAACAGCCAGGTGTACCATCCCAAGGGTACCAGCAGTTTCCCTATGACAAAAGGGCAGAACAGTTGGGTGATTTATTTCGAAAGGGACGAAATACTGTTGATGGATTTTTTCAATGCAATATCCAGCTGCACCATGATTTTCCGTTGGGGTTTTGGAGTAACATAAGCCATGAATCTATACCCGAAAGTTGGTTGGATGCATTTTCCCGGAAGTCACAACGTACCATTTGTAAAGAAAAGCTTGCTTGGGGGATCATCCCATTCAGTAAGTGGTTAACAACCATGGTCCATGGTGATCGTACCCAAGTAGGCTTAGTCTTGTTATAGATGGCCTGATTTAACCCCTCAACTAACAACGTACCCTAACTCGGGGCCCATTCTCCAAGTGGTTCCCGTTTTGGATGAGGAAAATCCACCCTTGCAATATGCGGTTCGAACTCCTAAACCACCAAGCTATTACACTCTTGAAAATGAACGGCGAAAGGAACGAAAATGTCATGCCACCCAATAAACTGGATGTTTCATAAGGATCCTTGTAATATTTTTAAAACCCCACAGAACTGGGTAGTATAATCCCCTATATACCCTAAACAACCAGGGTTTCTTTCATTGCTCAATTCAACCCACCCTAATCGCCCAATTGAAAAGGAAAATAATGTTCCAAACCTCCACTTTTTACGGTCAAATTGCCTCACACGACACCCCAAAAGGTAGCTAAGAAAGGGTGACATCCCCTTATTTCAAAAAACCTGGGTTGGATATTTTCTTGCATCCGATGTTTAAAATCATGCAGTTCAGACCCATAGAGATTCAATGACTACAACGTCGTTTAAGACGACTCACGCCAATTTTTTCGAAAAGAGCGTGGTCCCCCTTCCCAATGGTGGACAGGATCCTGGAAGGGAAAAGCTATCGCCTACAAAACAACTGTTGATTTGGGTGTTTCCAAAAATGGTGGTACCCCCAAATCATCCATTTTAATAGGGTTTTCCACTATAAACCATCCATTTTGGGGTACCCCTATTTTTGGAAACATCCATTTGCACGTGGTCACCATTCCTGGGGCCCGGGTGTCCAAGTGGCCCAAGTTATTGGAGATAAGTACTTATGATTTTCATGTATTTATCCCTTCGACACATATTTTTCAAATGGGTTGGAAACCTGTAAGGTAAGTAAATTTCTCACTCAAACCTAGGATTTCTCAAGTTCTTCTTGCAGCCATGGCGGACACAGTGCGCAAACTGAATCTGAACACCCTAGAAGGTGGTGTTCTCGCCGTTCAAGTCACGCAAACAAACACCGTTTATGAATTGAAGACGATGCTCCGTGAAAAGAAGCATGAAGATCCAATCGAGCGTAAGATCATCAAAGCAGAAGTCCTGCTTGATGGAGCTTTGGTACATTGTGATTATCAGACACTCGAGGCTGTAGGGCTGTTGGATGGTGAATTTGAAGTGACTGTTGTTTACTCCAGAAATGAAGTTGAAGCTGCAACAAAAACGGAAATCTATGCAACGGGCTTTGTCCAAGTGAACATCCCTGCCTCTTTGGTGAAAATTTCCGCAAGAGCTTTCGAAGGTTGCGATCAGCTGGTCAGGGTGGTTATCCCCGAGTCTGTGACGGCCATTGGGGAAAGTGCCTTTGAAAGGTGCAGTTCTTTGAGAAGCATTACTATCCCCAAGTCTGTGACAGCCATTGGGGACCGTGCCTTCGAACTTTGCTGGTCTTTGGTCAGCATCACTATCCCTGAGTCCGTGACAGCTATTGGGGACTCTGCCTTCAAAAGGTGCATTTGTTTGAGAAGCATCACTATCCCTGAATCTGTTACGACCATTGGTCCAGATGCCTTTAAGGAGTGCAGTTCTTTGGGAAGCATCACCATCCCTGAGTCTGTGACAGCTATTGGGGATGGTGCCTTTGCAAAGTGCAGTTCTTTGGCAAGCATTACTATCCCTGAGTCTGTGACGGTTATTGGGAACTGTGCCTTTGCAAACTGCAGTTCTTTGGAAAGCATCGCTATCCCAGAGTCTGTTCCGGCCATTGGGTACAGTGCCTTTACAGGGTGCAGTTCTTTGCGAACCCTCACTATCCCTGAGTCTGTTGTGGCCATTGAGGCATGTGCCTTTGCAGGGTGCAGTTCTTTGGTAAGCATTGCTATCCGTGATTCTGTAACCGTCATTGGGCCCCGTGCCTTTACAGGGTGCAGTTCTTTGGGAAGCATTGCTATCCCTGATTCTGTGACGGCCATTGACCACAGTGCCTTTTCAGGGTGCAGTTCTTTGGTAAGCATTGCTATCCCCGTGATTCTGTAACCGTCATTGGGCCCCGTGCCTTTTACAGGGTGCAGTTCTTTGGGAAGCATTGCTATCCCTGATTCTGTGACGGCCATTGACCACAGTGCCTTTTCAGGGTGCAGTTCTTTGAGAAGCATTACTATCCCCGGGAATGTGAGGACCATTGGAGAAAGCGCTTTTGCAGAGTGCAAGTCTTTGGAAAGTATCAGTCTCTCTGAGTCCGTGACCATTGAAGATTCTACCTTTGCAGGGTGCAGGTCTGAGTTGCTAGTAGAAAGGCGCTGTGTGTGATGCCGGAGATTGGCATTCCTCATGACTCAGCATGGGACTTCCAAAGCTCGGAACACGTGGCGAAACGATCCTCCCACCTCCGGTCACGGGGGTCATGTTACCGGACCTGAAAACTTTTGATTTCCGGTAACAGAAAGACATCGAATCTGACTTTGATCCCAGTAAACCTTACGAAGCACCAAAAGTTTCGTTGTAAGTGGCTTTTTGACATGTTTTTTAGGCCAACATTCTTGCAGAATGAAGTTGCAATGAAATCTTCTTAAACAACAATTTTTGTCCATTGGTTTTTGGTAACAAGGTAGCCTGGCGTCAAAATTACTTCTTGAATGAAGATCTTGAGATTGGAAAAGTCGGGTTGGCGAAGCTTTGTTGCCGAAAGGTTGTTGGAGGAATTTGTTTGGCAAAGTTTCGTTGACGAAGTTTGCGGGCGAATGTGTTGTCGAGGTTTGTTTGGGTATGCCGTGAAATATGCGGCGAAAGGTCGGCGAAATTTTCTACGCTTGCATTTGCTACTAAGAAAAATCATAGGAAACTTCACAAGACCCTTCACAGGAAACTTCACAACAAAGTCCATCAAAATTCCTCCATTTCCACCCAAATTATTTTTTAGTGGCTGAAACGAGGGTCAAGGCTCGTTGAAGGTTGCAGTCTTTTGACGTGCAAGCAGATTTTCAGCGGTTCAAGTTGGACTGGGAACGGATTCCTGACTAGTTGTTTGTTGCATTTGATTTTTTTTTCACCCCACAAAATTGTGCGCCCACTTCTGGTTACCATTAAGGGCAATGTTTTTGATAACTTTTGGGACATTCACATCAGTCTCCCCCGCAATTCAGCGACCCTTTTTGGGACCTAAAGCTTTCCCGTTTGTCCAAGGAAAAGATCTCTTTGGCCAGATTTTTGAACTATGTTAATTTTCAGGGGTATAGTTGTTGAGACCGCTTTGCTGTATGAAATTCCGGGTCGCCCGGCAGTTATCTACAAGATCTATTAGTTGGTTTCTTGGGATGTGAAACCCGTCCCATCACCACTCACTACTACAAGGTGGGCCCCTTCCACTTATAGATGGGGTGAAATAACTCCCCCTAGGGATCCAAATAACCGAGCCTGAGCATGGTAATGGAACTGAAATACTTTGCGTTTTGGAGGTGATTGGACACCCCAATCATCATACTCTGATAAGGTGATTGGATGTGTAGGGTCTTAGAAGTCAGGGGTGAAACCCATTTTCCACGTTCACATCTTGCCGTGAGGACAAAAACATCCCTTTGAGCTCGGAGGAGTTCAGCGGTTTTATTTGTTGCAAAAAAGGGTTTTCCTGCGAACAAAAACTGTGGATTTCTCAAACCCAAACACTCAATGTATGGCATTTTTACCTACATTTGGCTATTTTCTATGATAGGTAAATATACCATACATTGAGCATCTGGGAAATGAGCCCAAGAAATCAGTAAACATCATGTCGGTGAATGTCACTTTGCAATTTTTAAAGGGTATCCCCCAAGGGCCCAAGGGGCCTTCTTAAGGACTGGCGAGCAATGAGAGAACATAATTTTAACATAATGATCGTGCTCCAACCATTTTCAAGTGAGCAATGAAAACAACAATTTGTTATTTAGGGTATATAGGGGATGAGATCCTACCCAGTTATTTCGGGGGTTTAAGATAAACCATTATAAAGGATCCCGTCATTAAACAACTCGTGTAATGGAAGGTAAGATGGTTTTCCGTCCCCCAAAAATGCATTTCTCAGCAAATAGACCATACCTTTGGACCCCAAAACCATGAAACATGAAGGTTTTAGGCCATTAAAACTATGGATTATAACCTCTGAAAATGAAGGAACCGTGGGTTCCCATGGTATACGCTGGAAAATCCCGGACCAAATTTGTTAGACCCAAGCAGCTCTTTTAGACAAAAAAAAAGGAAAATCCCTGACCAAATACCATTTTTGCTCAGCAAGTAGCCATTTGCCATTTTATATAGAGATACCCTCCCCAAAAGGAACAGCAAAAGATTCCAAAAAGAGTTCTCCAAAAGAGATCTCATTTATTTTAAACTGCTATCACTTTTCAGGGTTAAACACGCGCTGTTCGTTTAAGTGTATGGGATTATGTGTTTCTTCGCATTTCCACTATATTAATTTACCATAGTTTACTGGAGTATACTCAAATGCCATTATAAACTCAAGGGTTGTTTGGACTGTTTTGATTTTTTCCCTTGATCCGAAAGAGGAAATGATCCAATTTGACGAGAGTATTCGTTTAATGGGTTGAAACCAAGCAATGATCTACGTAATGTATATTTAAAATCCACCTACATGTTTCATGAACATAAGTCATAAGCCAACAAAAATTCAATGTTATTTGGGTATAAATCTACCTTTCATATCCGTGGATTTTATATGGCCATAGTCAACCCAGATTTATCCATTGACGTGTGAGCAATGAAAACACCTGTTTATTTACAGTATATAGGGGATTATACTATTACCCAGTTAAATAGAGATCAATAATTAATAAACCATTATAAAGATTCTTACATTAACCAACCAGTATTTCATGGAAAGTAACCAGGTTTTTTTTTGGTGGCTCATGTCGTCATCATCAGAACGGAAGGATGTGGAGCGACAAGAACTCTTGCAGAATGATGTGATGATTTCGGAGGTGTGGCCACTCGACCACCATGCGCTTCATGGGTTGCTTATTTTAAGGAACCACCATTTTTTATGTAAGGGATGTAAGGGTTTATACCCCTAGCATCCGTGTATGGTATATTTACTTGCATTTGGCTAAAAATTATGGTGAATGTACGTAGGTAAATATACCATACATGGATCCTATGGGATATATAAAACATCCAAAAGGAAGCCACTATTTTTTTAGAAAAAATGGTATGGTTACTTCGATTTTTTTTTAGAAACAAAAAATGAGGGAACAAAAACTGCCGGGGTTTCAACCTCACGGCAATAAAAACTAAGTTTCTTTTGATTTGTTTTTTGGTATGGGAAAGCTGACTCCGAAAAATGGGGCATCCCTCTCTGGAACTGATATAATATACTCAACTTGGATTTGTTGAAGGCGATGGTTTGCCTTTTTACCATGGTGAATCACCACTAAGCCAACATTTGAGGAACAGGTTATTTTAACAGTTGTTCCATCCATCTTGAGCAAATCTAAGTGATACGGTTGATGGATGAAATTCTGCACCAGTTGATATGGTAAGTATCCCATTGTTTACATGGTCTTATACATCCCAGGTGGTGCAGGATTTCATCCAACAACAGTAGCACCTTACAAATGTTTTGAAGGCAAATATGTTTCATGTTGTTTGCCGGTTCTTTTAGCTTGACGTTTCCAAGAAATCTCCAACAGGACCCACTGAACGGACCCCTAAACCTGAGTATCTAATAGCTCTAGCAACTTCCTTAGGGGTCCGTTGGTAAGGTCCCATTCAATTTTTGATGGATTTTGGCAAATGTATAGCCGCACACTCACTACGCACCTGCCTCAGGGCTTGACGAAGTTTGCCAAGGATTTCGTAAAGTCTGTGAGTCCGCTGATGGATTTGGAAGATGTTTTGGGGGTGACGGGTTTGCTTGGATGTTCCAGGAAGTTAGTAAATGGTTGGTAAATGGCCTACAACCTACTTACTAACCTGTTACTAACTTCCTGGGACATCCTAGTGGAGGATTGCAAAATTGTCAGGGTTTGATAGTTGGTCGATGTCCTCTTTTGGAAGGGAGGGATTTAAACATCACACTGTAAAGGGCCTGAAAGGATGTTTTTTAAACCCTTTTTTGTAATGTTTAAGGGGTACATGATCCTCACATACCCTATCTGTGGCTACCGAAAAAAGATGAAAAAGGTTGGGAAATCCCATGACGGACCCATGGGAATGTAAGATATATTGGTCTTTGTCGATTTTAATGGGATCAATGTGGGTAGAAATGTCAGCCTAATGCTATGGAGTTGTTTGATCTAAGGGATTTACCGTTTTGCCGTTTTACTAGGGTGCCCATGCCAGGTAGGAACTGGTTAGTATGTTTGTTTATAACCCTATTTACGGGAATTACAACTTACTTCTTAAGCGAATTAATTCATTTAGATCCATTTACTAAGTACAATGGATATCAATAATTCATTTACTAAGTACAATGGATATCAATAATTCATTTTAGGATGATATTTGGATCCCCCGGGTAACAGATATGACCGACCTATTTTTTGAAGGTCATCAACCCCGCAAAACAAGGCCTAAACTCCAATCAAAAAAAAGGGTCATCATTTGGGGTTCCAGGTATAAATTAGATCTACACCCCCGAAAACTATCATGACAATGGAAAAAACAACCATTTGAAGATGTATCAGGTATCACCTTTTAAACATGGTGATTTTCCAGCCAGTCATGTTAATTTTCAGGGGGGGGGGATACCTGCCAGTAACAGTAGCAAGGTCCCAGGTTTAGTTAGGGATCCCTGAACTCACCTGGGACCTTCTGCTGGTCACGATTGCCTCCTGAGATGGAGGCCCACCACCCCAATCTATAACGATGTGGCCTCATTTGATCTGGTCCAAATGGATCCAAATGGTGGAACAGTATGTGTTTTTCTTAAAAGTTTGGTCCGATTTCCAAGCAGCAAAATAAAAATATGATCCAAAGTGGCCAATCTTTCAAGACCATTGGAACCCACCAAGATTAAAACATCAACAATTCAATTAACTCTCATTTTATCATTATATACCCTCGGGAAGTTTAACATAGCCCCTGAAACTTCGGGGGTGTAGCTATCCAAAAACCAACAGTCTCCAAACTCCTCGCTTTTTTTGTTGAAATCATCCAAGGTACACATTTTGAATAATCCAAGGTACACATTTGGAATTGGTGGATCATTTATTGGCAGTGCTTCGTGCTATGGAACCTTCCTTTGACTTTGAGGTGAGGTGAGTTTGGGGGGTATGTGGGTTGGTGGTGGTTGCCCTGGTGATGGAGGGCATCACGACTTGAGCAATGAACACATTCTCGAAGGATCCAGATATGTCCTAAGAATCCGGGATTTCCTCCCTATAATCCTATGACCTGGGGATGGGATGTTTTGACCATCAATCCTACGAATTTTCGGGAGGGGTCTGGATTCTGGATGGGATTATATTTTTGTATCATCCCATGAGTCATCTTGGCTGGTTAATTCATAGAGATCCTTACATATTATACATAGCTTATTAATGCTTATCCCTATCGAGTCGAGGTTATCTCCACCTCCAAGATTGACCCGAATCGACCCCCAAAACATACCATCCAAACCACCGAATCTCAGGAGTAGTATTCGCCTGCATGTTTAGGCTATAATTCCCTTCTATATATGCCAACACAACACAACTGGTTGGTGGTTTCTTACATATTTTTTTGATTTTCACCCCGAAACTTGGGGAAGATTCCCATTTTTGACTAATATTTTTCAAAGGGGTTGAAACCACCAACTAGACAAGGTTTTTTCCTTGCACCCCGTTTGCAGATCCTAACACCTTGATACATGAATTTGTAGATGAAAAAACGACCAAACTGATTTTGAAAAGGCTGCAAAGTTTTCTGGGTGGTGGAAACTCAAAGATTTTTTATTTTCACCCCTAAAATGAGGAAATCATCCAAGTTGACTAATATTTTTCAACTGGGTTGAAACCACCAGCTAGTTTTGTTTGTTGTTCAGGTGATTTTTTTACTTTCATTAAACCATCTTGTTTGTTGTGGCAACCAAAAATGGGATTTATCACCATTTTGGGAGAACAAAAATAAAAATGTATTTTTACCAGCCAACGAAACGAACAAGCAAATCGAAGCAAATTTCAGTGGTTTCCACAAACAAGATGCAGTGTTCCGGGTGGCTTATTGTCATAAATCACTCCCATGAGGTTTGATTTCTACGCTCCATGTAATCTACCCTACCCTCCGCGGTAAACTAACATGGCTCAGCAGAAAGATCCCTATCTTCAAAAAGGAAATTTACATCTTCAAATTGTCCACGTTTCCAGCCAGCTATGTTAGTTTGCCGGAGTGTCACATAGGGTGGATTTCGCACATGTTACGTGCAAGACGCACAGAAACCTGCCTTCGTTGGGAGTAACATTAAACGGGTGGCACACCCTAAACGCATGGTGATCATAGGCCTCCGTACAAGCACAAGTTTGGGCACTTGCCAGTGGAGTCAAGGTGCAGTTTTCTTGGGATAATGGGAAGGGTGCAAGTTGAAGGTGAGATTCGCTGCGATTTTTTTCCCAAAGATCAGGGGTTTGCGAGGTTTATGGACCTTTTTACATCTTTTTACCATTTTCTATCATCACCATTTCAGGTTTTTTCTTACCCAATCTTTTATCATTTATCATTTTCTATCATCACAATTTCGGAAGCTTATACAACTTTTCTAAGACCTTTTCCAGCATACCCCTGGAACAAAAAAACATTTTGGGGTTGAGGATGCCAGGGATATGCTCCAGGGGTATGTTGGGGTACTCTTAGAAGACATTATGTTGTACCAAAATCTTACCCTAGGCATCCAGTCATATTCTCAGCTGATGATTGGGGTGTCCAATCATCTCCTCAGCATAGTATTTGGGTTCCATTACCATTCTCAGAAGGTGATTGGATCCCTAGGGTTATACTTCATACCTTCAGAAGCAACATCATTGAAATTTCATGGAAACTAGCTGGGGCCTTGGTGTTGATATAGCATCCTTTTTTC
Source organism: Breviolum minutum Mf 1.05b.01 (assembly GCA_000507305.1). NCBI lineage: Eukaryota > Dinophyceae > Suessiales > Symbiodiniaceae > Breviolum > Breviolum minutum. Next base: position 285,944 of record DF239122.1, read on the forward strand.
CCATTCCCTTTGTTGAATTACCTTCTTTTTCCCAGGCGACAGCACCTCGAGTAGCAGTGGAGATGAAGAAACATCTCTCGCGCTTGCAGGACTCACACCGAGCTTGCTATGTTCACCGATTTTTTTTTCAGAAGAAACCTCCAAAAGTTCGGGGGAATCTCTTAACAATGAACAAACCCACCAAAAACAGGGTTTGCAGCAAGGTGCTGCTTAATAGCGAAAAAAAAGGGTTACAGTAACAAGGAAAAACACATGTTAATAGCGAAAGCTTCTAAAGTCATAATTACGTAGTTTAAAGCAAAAACCGCTTTCTCCTTTTATACACTACCCGCTCTCCTTGAAAATAAAGCAATAATAGAGGAGCACCTAGACTACCTGCTCTCCTTTAAAATAGCGGGAAGTCTAGGTGCTCCTTTTCTAAAAGGAAAGCGGGTAGTCTAGGTGCTCCTTGTTTTAAAGAAGAGCGGGAAGTCTAGGTGTTTTTCTGTTTTATAGGAGAGCCATAACGCGGGTAGTCTAGGTGCTTCTGTATTTTAAAGGAGCGCCGGCAGCTGGTGCCAACAGGGCATTTTTGGAGGGCGGCATTTTATCTATTAAACATAATGAATTTGTTGTTCACATGTTGTTCACTCGCATGGGTTAGTCCGTTTTGCATGGTTTGCGCCCCATCCAGAGACATGCTGGTGGATTTACCCCAATCGAATCACATCTTCATCGACGGCCGAAGAGGGTAAAGCAGTCAGACTGGCACCTTCCCGAAGTGCTGCAGAATTTGGAGGCCCTCCCGGAGGCCTTGGCTTTGAGTGCGGCCTTCCATGTCATGGAGATTGGGATGCTAGAAGAATGGTTAGGCCACGGTTTGATCGTTGCATGGACAGGCCATGCAGACTATCCTGCTGAAGCCATGTCCGTGTCGTTGGTTGAATTGATCTCCGAGGCGCAAGCAGACCCAGGAGAACATGAGGCAGTGAATTCCTTGGCCGAGCATCAGAGAGCAATCCTCCAGTGGGAAGCTTCTGTCGAGTTGTACGCGGCTGAAATCTCCTGATAAAGGCCAACTTTTCACAGAATTGCCAGTTGTTACATGTGGTTTGAATAACAGGATTTATATATCCCTTTTGTTGGGTGGTACACTCAAATTATCGCCGTAAAAGGTGTTGACAAAAACTAAAACCAATGGTTTAGTTTATTTATCCACCTGTTTTTGTATTGCGTAAGGTGGACATAGGCAAACCTTGATATTCCCGAAAGTTGCGGTGCCTCATTTCAACCCCCTCCCGAGGAGCTGAGGACTTCGACTCATAAGGTGGAAATGCCCAGTTGCAGCGATTTGGAGTCGGAGGGAGGGAAGCGATTTCATCACCGAGTTTCATTGAATCATAGGGCTTTTGATACTGTTGAGGAAGAATTCTGGCTAACCGTGCAAATAATGGGATATCTAGCATATCAACTGGTGCAGGATTTCTTCCATCAAGAGTACCTCCTCCTCCAAGAATTAGCCGCGGCCTTATGATCAGGGTTTGTGAAAGTGATGGGTTTCCCTTAAGGCCGCAAATTAAGAGCCCTTATTTCTGGGTCTGGGTGGGGGTGGTTGATTAGCCATGATTTCAGAGAGATGCTTCTTTGGCAAAGGACTTGGACCAAGGTTCAAGATCAATCAAGTTACAGATAATGTTTTGATTCTCAAAATTTTTCAAAGTACCTCTGGAACATACCCCAGACCCCCAACCAACAGTTTATGAAGGAATTCGTTTTGTATTGGTGGTTTCGGGATGCCTGGGGTTTGCTCCAAGGGTATGTTGGAGTTCTCTTGGATTAATGGCAAAGTGTTTGGAAAGATTTCCGAATCTTGTCGAAGGGGGAATCTGGATCACACCAACTAACTTATGCTAGTTCCTACTTGGATGTTCCAGGAAGTTTGTAAATGGTTGGTAAGTGGCTTTTTAACCTACTTATAAACGGGGTATATTGGGGCTATAAGCTACTTGCCAACCTTTTACTAACTTCCTGGGATCCAGAAAATTCTGACGAGTCAACCTCACCTTCTACACTTGGTAGAATTATTTTTCAGGTTTCTTGCAGCAAGATACCTTGTGTAGAAATAAGGCGGGCTTCTTTGCTTTGGCATGATTGAAATTCAAGATGTGCACATCTCAAATGTTGTTGATGAAAGACATCAAGGCATGGGATGTATGGAAACATTTAAATTTATATGAACATATTCATATATTTAGGGTTAAGCCCATATTGGATATAGATGCATATAGGGTAAAACCTTGCCAATAGTGGGATCAGTTACTACCAATTATATAGCTGGCTAGTCTGGATTTCCGAACCAACAGTAACCCCCTACGTCGTGTTTCATCGAAAATCCTCAAACTTCAATGGTTGTTTCTTGGTTCCCATAAAAGGTGGCAGTGGTAGATGGCATATAATCCCCCAATTGGCAGTATTTAAATAATATGTGAGTGGTAAAAATCAATTGGGTGATTATATGCTACCTACCACTTATTCCCTAAGGATCCAGATATGTCCTAAGAAAGGGATTTCCCCTATAATCCTATTCTAAGGAAGGGATTGGAACCCTCAATCCTATTCGATCCGGGAGGGGTTTGGATTCTTAGGGATTAAGGGAACCATTGAAACAACCATTGAAATTGAAAACTTTAAAAAACTTCAGGTTTATGACCTCTTTGAGCGGAAGAGAAATGCCATGCAAGAGAAGATACTTGAAGTGAGAGCAATGGAAACAAAAATGTGTTGTTTGGGTTAAAATAAGGGATTATAGTACCCTGTTATATAGGGATTGTATCTGGTCAAATTATAGCGACCTCACACGACCTCACCCCAAATGGTGGTTTAGTAAGGGAAATCCCCTTATTTCAGGGAAACTTAGGTTGGTGAAATATTATAATTTGGCCAGATTGTATGGGATTATATTTAATAAACCATTATAAGATACTATTTTAAAGTGTTTTTGTAATGTGATGAACAAAATGCCAACCGTTGCAAATGGAATCCTCCACAATTTGCGAACCATTTTGGAAGATTTGACCTACGAAATGGTTCAGGTCAAGCCCTCCCCACCCGCAAAAAAAAGGGGGTCAGTTGGGTTCTAAGTGGGGAAAATCAAGTTTAACAAACTGTTTTCATTTCATTGGTCCCAAGTGGCTCAATGAGTTGAACAACAACTGGTAAAGAAATTCTGTCAACTTGGAGGTGCCGAGCAGTGCATCCTACTGGATTTCTGTCGATAGGCCAACTTTGACGAGTAGCATATCATCGAATCCTGGGCATCGAAGGGCCCATTCCTCCCGAAATGCTTGTGTTTGTTTATACCCTAAGAATCTAGGCCTGCTCCTAGAATAGGATTGAGGGTTCCAACCCCATCCTTAGAATAGGAATATAGGGGTAATCCCTTTCTTAGGACATACCTGGATTCTTAGGGATAGATAAGGTGATTTTTTACGGATTCGATCCCATGGGACCATCACTATTAAACTCACCACCATTTTGGTATAGGATATGTTTTTTCTGTCCAAAGACCGAACAAGCAAGTTTGAGAATCAGGATCTGTCGGGGCAATTCTAATCCGTGATTTTCCATCCGAAATCAATTGTCCATGGATTTCCTCAGAACAAAACCACAGAACAACAGGTAATATTGTAGGGTTCTTAAGGGGTAGCTGGGGAACCCTAAGGATTCCTAGGGAAGATTGGGGAAACCTTAGTTGACACATGGGAAGATTAGGGAAAAAATCCATGGCGGTTGTCATGTTGGATTTCGAGGACTCATTACACGGTGAAGGTGGAGACCCTTCGGTGCCTTATCTCAACCAACCAACGAACCAACCAACCAATCAATAGGTGGATCCTTAGGGCATATATAGGTGGATCCCCCAACCAACCTTAGCTCCAACCTCGGTTTATAAGGGAAAACCTTATTCGAATTGATGATTTGGGGGTACCACAATTTTGGGAAACACCCATATGGAACTGGGATCCCCACATTTTTTGTTTGGGGTCATTACATTGCCCATTTGGGGGTTTATCAAGCAATATTGTTTCAGGGATTTCCCTTACAATGGTGCATTGGTTTGGGTTGGTAATATCAATAGCTGTTTCTGGTTGCCTTAATAGGTGGTAGGTGATATACAATCACCCAATTGGCAGTATATACCACTTATATATTGCCTTCCGGGGGGGTTATATGCTACCTACCACCTCTTATGGAAACCAGAAACAACCATTGAAACAACCAACAACAAAGGCTTACTTCATAGTTTCAAACATTTCCAACCATGTTGAAGCAAAACACCATGAAAGGGAAACCATTGACCACCAACATCTGGACGAAGGGAAACTCCGAAATTTGTGAAGAAAATGCCAAGTGCCACTATTGTTGATGGAACAATTCCTGCACCACCTGGGATCTATAAAACCATATACAAAATGGGATCAACTACCAAGCTCCACTGGTTTTTGCTGGGTTTCTGAACCATCAACAGTAGTGGCCACGGTGTTTCATCGTAGCTGTACAAAGGCCAACCCCTTCTTGGAGGATCATCCTAGTTAGTAAGTGGTTAATAACCGTGGTTAGTAAGTCCCCTAAGTAGGGTTATTCCCCTTCCAAATGGGCTAAATGGCTTATAAATGGTACTTACTTACCACTTGCTAACTGGGATGATCCTCCAAGTTGTGGGAAGACAAGATCCACCATTAGTGCTGCAGTTGTTTTTTTTAAGGAGAACTTCCACAAAATGTCGCAAGCTGGCCTTGCTTCAGTATCCTCAACCCACCTGACCATTTCCTGACCCATAGGGATCCTTGGGACCGGTATATTTACCTACATTTGCCATAAAGATCAACCAAATGTAGGTAAATATACCATACATGGATCCTAGCCCCGTTATGGGGATCGCTGGTAATCAACTAAACAGTATTTTTTGGAATGGGATACACTCGAGGAAAAAGGAACGTAGCAATGGAAAATCAACGATTTTGATGGTATTCAACAGGAACATTGTGACTTTCCATGGCTATGTTACCTTTCCACAGGGTATGGCTAGACCATGTTAAAACGTTATTCCAACATCGAAGCGGCACACAATGCCCCTTGTCAACAGACTTTCTTAGTACTGGTTTTTTGCAAGATTTTGGGGATGTTTTTTTCTTGAGGAAATAAGTTCAACCCCAAATTTTCCTTCAACATGTTTAAAATCATTTCTGAATAAAGATTGTATCCACCACCCTATGTCTTGGGGATCTCCCAACAAACCCGGTTTTTTGTTGCTGCAAAAAAAACCCACCAACTAGAGATCTCAAAACGATGATCTCTCTCAGCCGCCGCCATTCATCCAAGGCGAGAATTTCAGGAACGAGAGGAGCAAAGGAAGGGCAATTCCAAGGAACAACTGCATCGCCTGCAACTCGTTTTGGAAAGAACCAGTTTTTTTTTTTTTGAGATGTTTGATGTTTGCCAAGAAATCGGTGTACATGTATATAATAATGTATGTAATTATAGATAATATAGTATTTAGGTAAATCTAATATACCTGGCAGCTGTTCCTAAACCGTTCGAACGCTCAGAAAATTTGGTAGGTTTGGCAGTGTCTTTTGTGTTTTTTGTTGGTCCTTTCTACCCTGAGATTCATCACTATGATCACCGGTTGGGGAATGGTGTTACTGGTCGTCCAACCAATTTCTTCAAGTCTCAAGGGCAGGTTTTGTTTGTCATATTGTTGATGGCAACCAGAAATCCCATTCCCAACCACCTGACATGGTGCTGAAACCCTGTAAATCGTATGTAAATCGTGGGATATATTTACCAACCTCAACTGGTGAGCCGGATTTCTGAACCGTCAACCAGTGGAGAGACCATAGGTAACTTGAAATTTGTCGCTGGAGTCAAACTTTGGCAGTAAAGGATGACGTCTTGAAACTTCTCTCGTGATGAATTTTCCCAAAATCGATGTGTGTAGGAAGGGTGGGTGTTTTGAGGGCTGGGAAAAACTGGCGAGTTTAAAGATCTTGGTGAAGTCGGATGGAGGTTTTCCAAGTTGAGCAATGAAAAAAGGGAAGCCCTGGTTGTTTAGGGTATTTGTTGGGGGATGAAATCCTATCCAGTTATATAGGGATTAATTTTTAGGCCATTTTTCAGGAGCCATTATAAGGATCCCATCATTTAACAACCAGGATTTCGTATCCGGCCGGTTTTTTTTTCGTGGCTCACCTACTTGGAGGATCATCCTAGTTAGTAAGTGGTTAGTAACCATGGTTAGTAAGTCCCCTAAGTAGGGTTGTTCACTTTCCACATGGCCTAAATGGCTTATAAATGAGGGTGATCCTAACCACTTAGTATCTGGGATGATCCTCCAAGTAGATTTTTTATATATTAGCTTCAGGGATCCCAAAGTATTCAACCTTCATGGCTGCCCCGAAAAATGGGGACATCATCCTGGGTTTCGGGGAAAACAACCCCAACCCATACCCCCCAGAAATCTAACATAGATATATCATATCAAACATGTTTAAAAGAAACCACCTTTTCCAAAGCATCTTTTTGGGTATCCATGTCAGTTTTCGGGGGTGTAACTCAAGTTTATTTTTGACTCTTGCACATATTGTTCAAAATCAATCAACTCTAGCTGCCTAATGTCAGGCAACTGTAAACTCACTGGATGAAGATGTTTGGTGTAAGGTGTAGGGTTCCTTGAAGTGTTGGTTTCTAAGTGGAATTTAATTTGATGTGCTACTGTTGATGGAAGAAATCCTGCACCAGTTGATCGGTAGTTTATCCCATTGTTTACAAGGTTTTATACATCCCATGTGGTGCAGGATTTCTTCCGTCAACAGCAGTAAGGTTTGAAATTTTGGATCCGAGAGCCTTAAAAATAGAATAATCCTGGTGACTGAAAAGTAGGCCAGTTATAAGTAGGGCCCAATAACTCCACTGATAGGGGTGACAAAAACTGCAGTAGGGGTTTATACTGTAACTCCATTTATGACGGTCTCCAATTATAACAATCGTAGGGGCATTTATTTCCTATATATTTGGTGTAATTTGTACCACTGATGTCCCTTTTGAACGGAAGTAATCAGATCAATGGTGATCGGATTACTTGGTGGATTATGATCCATTGAAAATAAATAGGGAGGCGGATAAAATCAGCCAGTATTCTGTTGCCTGGCAATTCTGGTTGAGTGACCAACCCAACGTTTGGGGATTTCAGAAGGGTCACCACCGGCTTGAAGCACCTGGTGACCCTTAAGGTTTTTTTCAAGAGAATGAGCGATTTTGTCGGATTTTGTCCTCAATGAATACCTCTGTGAATCAAGCCTCAACTGCTAGGTCCAGAAATCAAGAAAAACTGGCCTATGCCGAATCAGCCTACAACGATGCTGCAAATCTCGTGACGAAGAAGATCGAGGAGGGGACAGGGAATGAGGGAAGCATCTAAATCATGTTGCCAGGCAACAGGTGATACTGGTAATAGATCATCACCCATGAGTGGATCTATATATATAGATATATTATATGTATATATGGGATGTCTAGATTTACAGACTCATTTCCCATCAAAAAATCAACAATATCATTCATGTATATGTAAAATGTATACGTGTACAACTTCCTTCCATGGATATCTGTCATGGGTCAATGAGAACGCGTTTTTGGTCGACAGGGCCAAGTCATGAGCATCTAAGGGGCCCATTCCTCTCGAAATGCTAGGTGTTTGGTTAGATTTTGGTTAAGGTGTTTTTTTCACTTTCTACCGTGGTAAACCACCATTTGGGGACTATGTTTCAATATTTTTTCCAACCATCTTAAGCAAATCAAAGAGAAAGATGCCTGAAAAGTCAGGCTTTTTGGTTATTTATTACAATCCCTAGCATTTCTTCTAGATATTTCATCAACTTTTCGCGGTCAACTTGAAATCTTATCCCCATTGCTAGGTGTTTGGTTAGATTTTGGTTAAGGTGTTTTTTTCACTTTCTACCGTGGTAAACCACCATTTGGGGACTATGTTTCAATATTTTTTCCAACCATCTTAAGCAAATCTAAGATAGGTACCCCCTGGAAGTTTAACAGCTCGCCCCTGAAAAATGGTGCTTGGAAGACGGATCCTTTCCTATTGGGGTTCTGTAACTTTTCAGGGGCGAGCTGTTAAATTTCGGGAGGGTATAGATAAGGTGATTTTTTTACGGATTCTAATGTACTATGGGATGAAAATCACCACTAAAACTACCACCATTGGGTAGGAATATGTTTTGTGAGGTTTTCCAACCTCCCAACAAGCCAATCAAAGTTTTTTTTCAGGATATAGCCGGCCTTATGATCCGGGGTTATGAAACCCATCTTCTTGTTCGTGATTGTTGAATTTTCTGGGTGTAAAGAAACCCGTCCAAAGTCATGGTGAGTTATGTTATAATTATATACGATGTAAAAAAACACTTAGACTTGGTCATTCAGTCATCTGTATTGCTGATGGAACACAAATGCTGCAGCAGATAGGTAGTTCAAAAGAAGCCCTTGTGAACTAAGGCAAACGTGGGTATGAGTTCCCCTCACTGCACAACAGCAGTATTCCCCTTGAACTTTACTGAAGAGTGGAAACATATGCATGGTTAATACAAGTTAATAAAGTTGTTTCTTCTTAAGTTGGATCATACATTCCTGATTGATGGGGATTCTGAAATCACCCCATATGGGAATTTCTTACAGTATTCACCAGGATTCCATTGTCATAGGAAAAATGGTGGTTTCCTTGGGATGGTATCCTTAAAAATCAACCTCATATACACCTTATATAAGTGGGTATTTATGGGGTATATCCCCCTTTTAAAGGGCTCCAACAGGGGGGGTTAAACAGCCAGGGGCCCTCCATCCCACGGGTACCAGCATTTTCCGCATCAGGAGCAGCTTCGATGCAATCGATCCTTGCTCTTTTCATCTCTTGAGGTGCCGACGTTACTAGGATGTCCCGTTGGAAGTTTGAAAAAGGTTAGTAGGGTGGTTTATCACCAGAATATCATACCATTTATAAGTGGGGGTTTCCTAAAATGGTGGTACCCAACAACCATGGGTTTTCCTACTCCAAATTGATCACCCTAGTAGGTCATAAGTCACTTCCTAACCATTGATCCTAACTTTCCGGAACATCCAAGTAGGGGATTCGTTGATTGCCAGAGGTGAGGGATATGAAGGCTGGGAGGGTTTCCCCAAAGTCTTGATCCGTTGCATGACTTATCGGCTTGATATACATTGACAATACTTATGTTACAGGTGCAAAACGCAGGGCACAGTGATGGTATATAAGATATATGTATACATATTATATATGTAGATGTATTGAGAGAGGGAGTGCATCTTGATTCATCTTGTATATGTAATATACATATGACAACAATATGTAACAAGTAGAAGAGCTACCTTAAATTACCAAAGGGACGGGTTTTTTCGGGATAGATCCTATGTTTGTTAAAGTGCTGGAGGCTTCCGACAGTTGTGATCCATCAGACCTGGTTGGCAAGTGAGCCATGGAAAAAAAACCCGGGGTCCCATACTTTCCCATGGAAATCCTGGTTGGTTAATAGGGATCCTTATGATCGTTTATGAAATAATCCCTAAATAAATGGGTAGTATAATTATAATCCCCTATATACAGAAAATAAGCAGGTTTTTTGTTTCATTGCTCACTTGGATGTTCCGTTGGAAGTTTGTACATGACTACCGTTGGAAGTTAGGATCAATGGTGATCAGATCAATGGCTTATGACCTACTAGGGTGTTTCCTTAAATGGTGGTACCCCAAAAACACCCCAAAATGATCATTTCAGTAGGAAAACCCATGGTTGTTGGGTACCACCATTTTAGGAAACCCCCACTTATAAATGGTATCATATCCTGGTGATAACCCATTGATCCTAACCTTTTAGTAACTTCCTGGAACATCCAAGTGGAAGAGCCTCAATTCACCACTGGGAAAGGTAGTTTATTGGGGAATTCCCCATAAACTTCAGTTTGTTTAAGGTTATTTGTCTCTTTCTACCATTTCAAATCACTATTAAACCACAGTTTTTTCCAACTACCTCAAGCAAATCTAAGCTGGTAGTATTTTTGTTTGTTGAAAACTCAAGCATTTTTGAATGCTGATCTTGTTTGAGATGTTCATTCAATCAAGAAATGTTAGAAACAAATAGATGTTGTCACTTTTGCTGGGAGGAGTGACTTTTCCCCCAAAAAAGATCCTACAAATTTCTATGCTTCTCATGGTGTTCGTTCCCAGTGTCCCTCCTTTTTATTGCAAGACATTTGTTGCCTCAGGGTTTAGCACAATGCGCATGTTGTGGATGGTTGGTGTCCACCGGCGCCGTTGGGGCTTCCTCAGTGGGTCAACGAGATTCGCTGGATGTATCAATCAATGTTTAACCTGGTTGCTACCTATATAGTAAACTCCTGTCCCTTAGGAAACTGTCTTGGGTGGAAGTTGCTCCTAGGTGGTCGAAAATTAGTTCAACTAGTTCTTTTTGTGAAAAACATATGGATGTGTGCACTTGAGATACCCCTTAATAAGGTTTTACTCTGTTTTGTTTCACACCTATAAGAGGAGTTATAACCTTAGTTCTAACTGGTAGGGTCCCATTGACATACCACCGTTGGAAAAAGGGAGAAACATCTAGGTTCCTACTGTTGATGGTTCAGAAATCCGGCTGACAACCTGGAATGTATAAAACCCCTATAAAGAATAGGATTTCAACTACCAAACCTCAACTGGTGAATTTATCGGATTTCTTCCATCCATCAACAGTAAGAGAAAGGTGGGCCCCTAGTTATAACATGGAGTCATACCCGTTATAAACTACCAACCTCCACCGGTGCTCGCTGGATTTCTGAACCATCAACAGTAGTTTTATATCTGATAGTAAATAATGTTTATTTTATATGTTATTTTTCATAACAACTGAAATTAGAAGTAAGATTTATACTAGAATACTGTAGATCAATAGTTTTGCTTGTAGGACCTCTAATTCACCTACTGGAAAAGTTTATCAAAGTGAACTCAGCCAAGGAGGTGCCCTCCCTGAAACTAAACAGTTCGCCCCCCACAAATGGTGGGTGCTTCCCAATAGGAATTCTCCAAACTTCCAGGGGTCGATTTTCAGGGGTTATGTTAGTTTCAGGGAGAGTAACCAGCCTAAACTTTTGGAGGATTACATATTTAATAGGAAAAAGCAAGCTTTGAACTGTTATTTCTTGGTCAATTTGGGTGAGTAAGCTTAGGGAACTCCCCAGAACTTGTGTTTGTTTTTCAGGGGGACTTTTTTACGGATTATACCATGGGATTCATCACCATTAAACCACCATTTAGTGATATTTAGGGAATATTTTGTTTTTTTCCAACCATCTTAAGCAAATCAAAGAGAAAGATGCCTGAAAAGTCAGGCTTTTTGGTTATTTATTACAATCCCTAGCATTTCTTCTAGATATTTCATCAACTTTTCGCGGTCAACTTGAAATCTTATCCCCATTGCTAGGTGTTTGGTTAGATTTTGGTTAAGGTGTTTTTTTCACTTTCTACCGTGGTAAACCACCATTTGGGGACTATGTTTCAATATTTTTTCCAACCATCTTAAGCAAATCTAAGATAGGTACCCCCTGGAAGTTTAACATAGCCCCTGAAAGATGATGGTTGAAAGACTATTTTCCTATTGGGAAGGTAACTTTTCAGGGGCTATGTTAAACTTGGGGAGGGTACAACCTGAGATTCGTCAATTTTCTGGTGGTACATCGGTGCCACGGTGCAACTACCCTGAGGTGGCTTGCAAAGCCTTACAGCTTGCACAAGAGGCGAAGAAATGGCCGAACATCCGTAAGAATGGAGAGTTCTCGTTTTTTTTGGGGTTTTAAGGGACATGTTCTTATTTCTGGTGAATTCAGGGTATAAACAGAGAACATCTGGATTTTTTCTCTCGTTTTTTTTTTCGGGCTTTAAGGGACATGTTGTTATTTCTGGTGAATTCAGGGTATAAACAGAGAACATCTGGATTTTTTCTCTCGGTTTTTTTTTCGGGTTTTAAGGGACATGTTTCTTATTTCAGGGGAATTCAGGGTATACACCAAGGTAAAAGTAGATGGCACAGTTACCTTGTATTGGTTTATATGAGCCATGTATTGACCTACCTTTTGGGGACTGTGCCATATATTTTGACCATGGGGTAATTTGCCCAAGAAACAATAGCACCCTGGAAATCTTCAGCTCCAAATGGCTCGATAAAACGCCACCGAGGGCTTAATCAAACAGTATTTTGTATAGTAGTTTGATGTAGTTTGCACTTGAAGCTGAACCAACACAAACTCTACAAACAGGTAATTTTTTTTGGGGGGAAAGGTAGTTATCACACCCAAAAAAAATTCACCAACATCATCCAACAGCAACATTATCTAGTTGCAAGTCTGCTATGAGGCCTAAATTATATAACTTTCAATGAACATAAAAAAACGCCCGAGCCAGTGACGTATTCCTGGAACCATGGGATGTTTTTCGTGATTTCCATCCATTTTGCTATATAAAGATTTGGGAATCATCATCCAATTGAAACAACCATTTTAAAAAAATGGTTGGCCTTGGGGTTCCAGGTTGATCTATTCATCTACAAGGGATGATTGGTATAGAGATCCACCCACCGGACCATCACCTGTTAGATGTTTTACGACGAAGCAAACCTCAAACAAGGTGGGGCCCCGGATGCAGCTATATAAATGGGATGTTTTTTAAACTTAACCCCTAGAAATGGCCGTATACATAACATGGGTAACTGGAGGTGAAGTTCACCTTACTTATAGGGCTAGATGGTGGTTTTTTCAAATACGTTTTATTTTCACCCCGATTCTTGGGGAAATGATCCAATTTGACGAGCATATTTTCAAATGGGTTGAAACCACCACCTAGAGTGGTTTATAACCCCATTTATGACTGGTGTTTGGGGCCTCCACCATCTTTTTGGGTCATCGGAATTTTGCCGATTTCCCGGCAGGAACTGCTGCCCCCTTTGGGTTGATCGGATCTGTTTGAATTTTTGGACGGATTCGATCTACCATGGGATTCACCACCATTTTAATCAGAACTTGAGCCACGAAGAAAACATTATATTGGCTGCATTTAATACGGATCCTTATAATGGTTTATTATAACCCCCTATATAGCTGGGTAGTATTTCATCCCCTATATAACCTAAACAACCAAGGGTTTTTTCATTGCTCACTTGGGGATTTTTTTATATTTTTTCCAAGCACCTTTAGCGAATCAAAGTGACAGTTTTTTGTAGCAGCCAGTTTCAGTGAAGAGCAACGGAAGGACTCATGAGGCCATCTCGGAAGCGAGATGAGGAGGAGATTCATCAGGTGCAGAGCTGGGGCTGGAATAGTTGGAAGAATTATAGCTATGAGTGGAAGTCCAGTTATTACTCAAATGGCTGGCGGAAAGTCAGAAGGTACCAAGAAAGCAGTGTCTGCAATGAAGCGTCCAAAGAAACCTGTGGCCGGTGCTTACTGCAGGAAGAGCAGAGTGACTCCAGCAGCAAGCTACACGCTGCGGTCGCCGTTCAGACACGCACCTGGAAGCTTAGAAAGTCACGTTATCAGCCGAATGTGCGCTGGATTGGTTCTGCAAAGAGACGAATGAGACCAAGTTGCTACAAGCTCCACGATCATTTCCACGCGACAGGAAGATTTCTGAGGAACTTCAACGGCCTCAAAGGGCCAAGCTCATGTCAATCCACGCCCCGGCACCAAAAGAGAAAAGTGCACGCAGCTTCGCAAGCCGATTTTTGCATACATGTGCATGTGTTTTCCGTGGTTTTGCATAAGTTTACAACTGAAACATTCTGGAAGCAGTTGTTGGCCTTTCAAAGGTGTCCATGGTGCCTGCCATTCAACAAAAACGCCTTTTGATTTCTTGGTAGGATACAGTCATCTACTGCAAGATGTGTAAGGATGTCTTGATGGATTTTTCGGGGTTAAATTTGGGGGACATTCCCCAAATTTCAGGTGATGTCAGGCTATAATTTGCCCAGAAAGTCTTATACATATATGGGTGTTTCCAAAAATAGGGGTACCCCAAAATGGATGGTTTATAAGTGAAAACCTTTTTAGACTTGATGATTTGGGGGTACCACAATTTTGGGAAACACCCATATGCAACTGGGATCCCCACATTTTTGTTGGGGTCATTACATTGCCCATGTGGGGTTTATCAAGCAATAGAAATTTGAAAGGTATTGAATTGTTTCAGGGATTTCCCTTACAATGGTGCATTGTTTGGGTTGGTAATATCAATAATTTTTTCTGGTTCCCTTAATAGGTGGTAGGTGATATTATATAATCACCCAATTGGCAGGAAAAATGCCACTTATATACCACTTATAGTCTTTGCCAATTGGGGGAATTATAAGCTACCGATCCCACCTACTAAGGGAACCAGGTTTCACTCCGTTGACAATCTACTGACCCCCTGGCCCCTGTTTTACTGCCCATTTTTGACGACAAGAAAAGACTAAGAAGTTCAACCCAAGACTAAGGCGCAAGAGCCTGCGGCGAAAGGCTGGGCTGGGATGTTGGGTTTTAGTTCGAGGATGGGATCCCAGTATGGATGCGTGGTTAGGATGGGCCCTGGGCCCCCCATCCAAAAACCATTTGAGTAATGAAAAAAGGGCCCCTGGTTGCTTGGGGTATATGATATATAGGATATATATAGGTGATGATGCTACTCAGTTATATAATATAGTAGGGATTCTAAAGGGGTTATGGTAAAGGCCATGGAGTTCGGCCATTTGGAAGGCCTACGATCACCATGGGCCAACTAACCACTGAACCACCAAGTCCTGGGATGATCCTCCAAGTTGGGATGCTGGGTCGATGGTAGAGGATTTATTAGGGGATTATTAAGGGACAATGATGGGCTTCGTAACTGTTCAATTAAGGGGGTGGCATCGGGGGTGTACCCTTACCCATAGAATCCATGTCTGGTATATTTTACCTACATTTACAATAAAAATCAACCAAATGTAGGTGAGTGTAAATGTATTAATATATACATATTTCTATTTAGCATCCCTGGATCCTATGGGTGTGATTCCCATGATGATTGTTGTTGTTGTTGTTGTTGTTGTTGTTGTTGTTGTTGGGGATTTGACTCCAGGAAATCACCTTCGTTGACTCACGGAGAGCACGGGTCGTGTTGAAACCACACTGAAGTCTAGTTATGCCGCAATTTCCCCAATTACATACCTTAAGGTTAAAATAAATGGCACAGATACCAACAAGTATGTTAAGTAAAGGGTCCATATAAGCCAATATGTAGGGACTGTGCCATCTACTTTCCAATTACTGTAAATAGCCTGATCATCAACTAATGATAAATTGGTGGTTTGGGTTGGTGTTTTGGGATTCTAGGGGTACTGCTAAGTGACAATTCGTTTCACAAAGGGGTGCCAGGAATCCAAACCACCAACCCAAACCAAGTTACCATTAGTTGAAATCAGGGATTCCTACTTGGAGGATCATCCCAGTTAGTAAGTGGTTGATAACCATGGTTAGTAAGTCCCCTAAGTAGGGTTGTTCACTTTCCACATGGCCTAAATGGCTTATAAATGGGGGTTACTAACCACTTAGTAACTGGGATGATCCTCCAACTAACCACCTACTTGTCCCGTCATATGGCGAGCTATTTCAAGGGGAAAACTGTCGCCTTGGGGATTGTCATGATTTCAACTGGGGATTTTTGGGTTCCAACGATGGTACGATGACCATGGGACCATTCACCACTTACCAACTTGTGTTGGGTTTTTTTCAGATGATTGTTTTTAATCTCTACCATAGTAAACCACCGTTTATACCATCAATTTGGGATTTGGAGAATACTTTTTGTTTTCCAACCATCTTAAGCGAATCTACGGAGATCGGCTATAGATACGCAAATGACGGAGGGCATATTTGAAAGGAGATACATTTTCCAAGGCCCATATTTTGGGTATCTATCTTAAATTTCCGGACAAGCAGATGATGAAATACGCAGGGGACACGCACCATGGATTCGATCACCGTGGGCGTCACAAAACCCTTTGTTCTTTTGGCATGCAGGTCAGCCCCACCAAAACAAGTCGTTTTCCAATCCAGTCAAAACAAGGGTCATTTGGGTTCCGGGATTATCCCTAGGGATCCTGGCTCACCTTGTCAGAGGATAATTGGGGTGTCCAATCACCTCAGCATAGTATTTAGATATATTTAGCTTCCAGGCTCCCATTCTCAGGAGGTGATTGGACCCTTACAAAGTGGGCCCTTACTAGTAATAAGTAACTTACAACTCCACTCACACGGGTTATAACTCCAGGTACCTATTCCCAGGATGTCCAAAAACCAAACTTTGCCCAATTGTAGTAGGGAATCCTTTACAATAGATCATCCTAAAGACCATGCTTTGTTTGGACTTCCATGGTGTTTATAACACCATTTATAAATAACTGTATGATAGGAGTACACTTTCTGCTTTTTGCTGGTGATTTTTATTAAACCCCGACTTTCAAGTTGATAGGTGCAGCAGAAGTTTCCCGTCAAGACGTCCCGCGTGGGATGCTGGTGTTACCACCTGTGGTAGCAGAGGAAACACTTGAACCGCGAGGGTGCTGAGTTTCGCCTGAGAAACCCTCCACAGCCTCCAGGGAGGATCGAATTGGATGTATTGTTGATGATTTAAACCTACATGAGTAGGTGATTTATGTGATATGTGTGTTAATATGTGTATATACATATATATATATATATATATATATACCCTGAGGATCTTGAGTTATGCACATTTGAGGTCATTTGTTGATGTCACTGTTTTTTGGGTGATTTGAACAAGGTTTTCTCCTTTGTAAAAAGTTGGATGAAAGGAGACACGCACATGGAGTCATAATCACATGTCATTGGATGATGTCAGCAGCGTCTTCGAGCCGTGGGGTTCTTGCGGCAAGGCGGCGGCAGACCACTGGCAGCTGCACTGCCAGCGGGATGTTGCCTTGGTTTTTTCGATGCAAAGACCAGACCCCCGTTCCAGACGGTTCCAGACCTCCGTTCCAGACCTATGATCCAGACCCCTTCAGACCCCAACGACCATGAATTTTGATATAATTTGCGGTTAAGTATTTATGGTCAAATTATGGCATATCATATATAGTGATCATGTACTTGCATGTTTTGGGGAGTCTTCACTCGCTGTCCTCGCCGTCCATCCCATTTTTTGCCACCAAAGCCTGAGTTGCCTCGCTTGAGATGCAGGGAAGTGCAAGCCTTGTGCCTTTGTGTATACCACCAAAGGCTGCGACTCCCAAAAAAAAGCAAGTTTTGGTGCAAAAAGATATGGAATTTTTGTGGTTGCATTTGTCGATCTGATCTAAAAAAATCACTGAAGTTTTTCTGGTCGGACACTATCCCAGTTTTTTGGAGCGACATCCAACGAGTCTTTGGACAGTAAAGCGAACGCTAAAGAGTCGTTAACAGGAATTGCCATCATAGGTTGGAAAATGCATAAGCAAACTAAACTGATAATGCACTTGGTTTCAATGAAAAATATTGAAAAATAACATGACGTCGGACTTCCTAAAGCTGGCATTTACTCCACGCCCGGCACATGCACAGGAAGCCCATAGTTGGTTCTGGCTGCCAATTGTCCCATTCCTCTTCTGTTTCTTTGTGGCCCAAACGTTGTGTGCGTTCTGCCACATATGCGATCGCACCGGGGCCAAGTTATAACATACATTTCTTTTTTGGGGCAGTATATCATCATGCAATCCCATGTTTTTTATGACCCAGTCCCTGGCACCCAGCAAGATGCACGAAGAAGCCAGCGGCATATGATTCTGTACTCCATCAAACTGCCAACATGCACTTTGCAAGCTAGTGTCTTCATGATTCCTACACAATCTTCATCTTTATAACAATGATGATGTTTGATGTTGTCCTCAAATCATACAATATCTTCAGCAAGATGCCGACAAATATGCATCTTTGGGATCAGCTTGAAGCGTGATACATGGTTCTGAACACACAACCGGGCCAGCTTGTCATAGCCTCGGATGAACCTTGTGCAAGCTGCTGCAAATTCATTTGCTTGCTGATCTGAAAGATATCTTCCAGCTCGTTCCATCCGATCAAAAAACACACAGTGCCTTGCAAGTACTTGCACACAGTAGTATTTCTGCATCATGAATTTGTGTGCTCATGGTCTCCAAGCACCTTGTCAGAAAAAAACAAAAGAACACTGCCATTCCAAGCTTGAGATATATATTGTCTTTGTGACCAAGTCTGTCCTCACTTGAAGATACGTTCTCAAGATTCTGCACACCAGCATCGACACTTGCTTCAGGCACTGCACCTGCAGTCGATTCGGCGCTACTTCCCACATGTTGGGGCACGGCTGTGCTCTCTTCAAATGCCTCTTGCTGATGGGCAGGTTTGTGGGTGGATTGTCTTACGCAAAAAGGTCTTGAAGCATCCAATCTGTTTGCTGCGGGAGGACTCAGAACGCTTGCAAAGCTTGAGGTCCCAATCCTTAATTCCAGGATGCAAGCAGTATGTGAACATTAATTCAGTTTGTCTTTAAACATCGATGTTTGAAGTAGTACTGATAGTACTGAATAGTAATGATACCTCTTTATAGCCGCAAAAATGTGCGTTTACAATATTTACCAAAGTGTCATTGTTCTGCCTAGCCTTTGGAAAGATTGCATAGCGTTTGGCCATCACATGTAGAACAAACAGACTTGTGCAAGCCCATCCTGGCACCATTGCTGCACCAAAACTTGCAGGCAAGCTCCACATGTTTTTCAACCTGGTTGTTGTTGCGGATCTCATCAATGTGGCGAGTGAACCAGCTATTGAGGAAGTACGTCCTGATGAGAAAATGTGGTCAAGAGACTTACCCAGGGAAGAGGTGTACAAACCACTGGGCCACTTATATATTTGGAACATTTTGGAAGAGAAGACCAATTTTCTGAATCCCGATGTTCATCATGTTTTGTTGATATACACCAACAACTGGGTTTAAACCCCACTGCTCCAGCACCATCCGTCGCCAGATTTTTTGATTGTGATCAATCATTGCAACGTCACTAAGGCCAAAGTGCTTCCACTAGCAAGCCAAAAGGTCTCTGGTGAAAAGCGGTGTGGATGTGATGTGGATGTGAACTGTGAACCCCCCTGACACTCGGTGTATCTACATTATGATAATTATAATCGCTCACTATTTACCCACGCGAAGTGAAGATTTTTCAGGACAGTGATCATGATATCGATGATATTGTAAAGGCTGTCCAAAAAATAAAAGGTGATCCACTTTGATGTGAGCCCATCACAGCCCCAGCCCTGGCAACAGAACAGAGGGGGGTCCTCCCCAAAATCCAACCATTCCACTGGCCACAGAGCCAGCAGAGCTACATCTCGATGAAAAACCCGCAGTAGCATCATACTCATGACGGGCAGATTTTTCATTGCGAGCTGCCAGGAGCTTTTAAACGTGGCGGTTCACCCCTAAATGGGTCTTGTGAAAGTAGTGGGTATGGACTGAAATTGACTGAAACAAGTATGTGGTCGACATGTTTTCTCAGATATAGCCATATGGTCAACTAATGTCGATGGTATGCATCATGAATTGACTCATCATTTTCCTGCGGAATGGAATGTAAAAGGGCTGCATCATCAGGCATCAACCCTGCCACATTGGAGGAACCAATGTCAAAGGTATGCATAATTTGGTTTCATGTAACATACCCAAATAGACAGCCATCAAACGCACATGGAAATCAAACCCAGTTGTTGATGTACCCAAATTTCTGTTATCATTCACAAAAATCATATTTGGATGCACCGAGTCTCAGGGATATATATGTATATATTTGTGGTAAAGCACCTCATGGAAACATACCACGAAAATGTATGAAAAATCACCGACTGATGTAATTCATGTAGGTGTCATCAATGTACCATACATTCACATCGATCTTTTTGGGGTTTTTGACCCATTAATAAATCTGTTGCCATCACTCCTTTGGGGCGTACCGGATCTGGGTGAAGATGTAATGTTTTGTTTTGTTGTTTCTCTGTTTTTCGTGTTGCGTTCCGAACAACTAACCAATACTTGGATGGAAAAAATAGCATCGCCTGGCATATTGAAAAACTTTGTAAATGATTGGATAAACTACCTATCAACTAGTGCACAGTTTCTTCCGTCAACACAAGACCCTGAAAAAGACAGTTTGGAAGAGGAATTTCCGGCTTCAACTACGTGTTTTTGGGTGTGCAGCCAATAGTTTTCCTGTTGTGCGCATAGATTTGGAGGCCTTTTCCCACACATCTTAACAAATACATGACTAGGTGGTAGTTTCAACCACCAACTGGATATGATGTTTTGACTATCCAACAGTTGCAAATCCGGAACAAAAGTTGTGGGAGGGCTTTGGATTAGGTATGACCCAGATATGAAGCGTCAACCACAAAAACCCTGGGAAATTTTGACAATTGCATGTCGTGAAAAAATGTTGTTTGGTTTTTGTTGAAAAGATAAAGTTTCGATTTGAAGTTAAACAGGTAAAATTGCACTTTTGTTGGTGAAATAAAGCCAGTGTTTTTATTGACACGTACTCTTGGACCCCAAAACCATGAAAAATGAAGGTTTTACGCTCATAAGTATGGGAGTTATAACCCCGAAATATGAAGATTGTGGGTTCCATTTGGGTTCCGATGGTAATATTTACTTGAAATTTGGCTAATGTAGGGATATGTAAGGGTATTGTGTTAAGAAATCCCTCCGACATCCATCCGCCACGACCATGGTATAGAATTGCAGTGTTTGGTTGGAGTTTCCGTTTTTTTGGAAACGAATGAATTAGCTCAAAATCAATCCTGAAGGATGGCTATTGAGAAATGTTTGAAGCAACGATGTTTGTGCTAATGACCAGTTTCCCAGACTCTCTAATGAACGGTGTATTTACCCACATTTGGTTTAAATATAACGTATACATTGAGCATCTGGGTTATATAGATGTTTTCAACCCCTTTGAAATATGGCTAGATTGGGTATGTATGTAAAATTTGAAGGGTGTACCGGTATTAGTTCTGGAAACGACCCTGAATCCTATGTGAATCGAGCCCATCCTGGATGAAGGTATGTTGTTTCTTGCGATTTTTTTTGGTGATTTGGTAGCACAATTTGATTTGTTTGGGGAACTTGTAACCCAAGGTATCTTCGATGAGCAGACCCAAATTGGAAAACGAGTTTGTTTCCTCTTAAAGTGGTCCCCTTTTCAAGGGGCGAACGGTTGAGTTTTTTTGGGGTCGATACGGTTTGGTAGGAACCAAAAAGAAAACAAAAGGGGAATTTACACTTAAAACTCTCCTAAAGAATCCTTTACTAGGATGTCCCAGGAAGTTAGTAAATAGGTTATAACCCCAAAGTATCCCATTTTTTTAAGTAGGTTACAACCCATTGATCCAATCACCATTGATCCTAACTTCAAGTTTGGGACATCCAAGTAGTTGGACCAACCTGCGGTGAACGTTGGCTCGAGGCTTGAACCCTTCGATCCCAGTTGTGCCTTCATGGAAGCCACGCCGTCGTTTGGAGCCGATTTATGGTTTCTGTTGGGGAGAGGTTTACTTGGAGGATCATCCCATGACTTGTAAGTGGTTAGTAACCCCCGTTTACATGCCATTTAGGCCATTTGGAAAGGGAACAACCCTACTTAGGGGACTTACTATCCATAGTTATTAACCACTTACTAAATGAGATGATCCTCCAAGTAGGGGCCTCCCAAAAACATGACTTGTTGTCCTTGATTTTTTTGTGGGGCGGGCTGAGGGTGGTCTGGTCTAAAAATGCACGCACACACAAATATGGAGGGGGTAGGTTGGTTGGTGGGGTGCTTTTTGTTAGGTGGTTTATGTGGGAGATAATGAGTAGAAACGGTTTGATGTTTTACATGATAATATCAACTATTGTAGTTGGTTTTGCATATATGATATCTTTTTCACTTCCTTTGCAAAAGAATTGTGATAGTTTGTCAGAAGCATCCCTTTCAATACTATCAGCATAGGTTGACGCACCTTTGTTTTTAAACATAAGGAGAAATAACTGTATTTTACTAAGGACATGTGTAGAAATTGAAGTGAAGTAAACATCATTTGAGCAGTGAAAAAAGTACCTGCTTGTTTGGTGCATATAGAGGGTTTTACAACTTGTCTATCATGGCTTATTATAATCCACTACAAGGTGGACCCCCTACTATTTATAAATGGAGTTATAAGTTTTAGTTCCTATAAATAGGGTGAATGAACTCCAGTTCCCCTATTTTATTTTCGGCCACTCAAAAAAGGGGTCCCATATCACCCCATTTATAAATATTTATAACTGCATCCGGGGCCAACCTTGTAGTATGCGAGCATAAGATAAGTTGGATAACGAACAATCGTTTGCGTCGGTGCCTGGGATCCGAGATGAAGTAATTCCTCCAAAAATATGCAAGTGTCCCCAGCAAAAATGCGGAAATCTGGGTGGTGGAAACCCAAATATTTGTTATGTTCATCCCGAACTTTAGGGAAATGATCCAATTTCACTATATTTCTTTTAAAATGGGTGGTTCAACCACCAACTAGTAATTTTTGCTCAGATATATCCGCTCTCTTTCTATATGATTTTTGTGTAGGGGCGATAGTGCTCAGCAAATAAAAGCATATGTTTCACTGCTTTGGCCTCATTTGAGCAGTTTAAAAAAAACTGTTTGG
This sequence comes from Breviolum minutum Mf 1.05b.01, assembly GCA_000507305.1. NCBI lineage: Eukaryota > Dinophyceae > Suessiales > Symbiodiniaceae > Breviolum > Breviolum minutum. Next base: position 308,761 of record DF239122.1, read on the forward strand.
GTGGGGGGGGACAAGGGAGTAGATATACTCTCCTTGACTTGTTGGTGCAGTATTCTCGTTTGTTTCTATGGGAATCCTTGTAACCCCAAGAGGATGGAATGAGAGGGTTTCTTGCTTCCCTCACTTGAGTGATCAGTGGAAGTGGGAAGTAACGGGTTCTCAAGTGGCGTTTTTCAACCATCCTTGCTATAAGCCGTAGGTTATACCTTGGTTCCTGACCCTACCCACTATAAAACTACACGCTTCAGGCTGTTAAGTGCGGCCGGCTCATAAAAAATGAACATGATTTTCTACTTAGCCGAAGCGTGGGTTCACTTGGCGACAGGTTGCATGTGATATACATTTGAAATAGATACCCCAAAAGTAGCCTATCCATACTCTCTGAAACTGACAGCCAAGACCTCTTGAAAATTGATGGGACAAGACAAGACGTTCGCCTTTCCTTTTGAGATGCACTTTCTTGTAGGTGCTTTTGCTGTTAGTTTCAGAAAAAGTATGATTGTTATCCAAAATCAGTGGGATTTTCAGGGACCCCCAATAATGGGACCCCCTTATGGTAAGCTTCCCATACTATTCCCATACCACTCCCATAAGAATCCCTAAAGATATGGGAATGGTATGGGAATAGCATGGGAAGCTTACCATACCCCATTAATGGTTGGGAGTCCCTGGAATCACCGTTGACAAAATTGTGGTCCCCCAATACCCATTGTGTGTGAATTCTTCCCCACTAAAATCTGCAGTTGATCACTGTCATTTCGCGGCGACCAGGGCCTTTGGTCATTTAGGTGTTTTTGTCCTACTGTTTTTGTACAACTTCCAATGTGGATGTATCTCAAAAGTTAGGACCCTCAACAACATCTGCTAGCAACAACAAGTGGTTGACTTCTAGTAAGGAAACCCATCTTCTTGTGTTTGTTTAAGGTGATCTTTTACTTTCTACCATGGGATTCATCATCATTAAAACCCACCATTTCCAGGTGATTCAATCCGTGACCTCTCTATTCCCAAACGTTGGAGGTCACCTATGTGTCACGTTTTCACTCACCATCCCAAAAATGTCACCAGCAGAATTGACAGGTTGGGGTTGTAATTGTTATTTTTGTCCATCTACCTTTCAGCTAATGGTTAATTCTTGGTTTGGGGCCCGGTGGTTTGGATTGCTGGGATTCCCAAATATCCAAACCACCGGGCCCCAAACCAACAATGAACCATTAGTTGAGTTAAATCAAATCCAAATCCCCGATTTCCCTCCATCAGTCGTCTAGTCTTCACACCCTCATCTGACTCAGGCTTTCCAAAGACATCTTTGACCTGGATGAAGTGTCTTGGCCAACTGGGAGACAGGTTGGTGATTCAAAATTTTCTGTGTTTTCTTCAAGTTTCCACCCAGCGATTTTCCAAGATTACACTTTTAGAATTGTAAAGGGTGATTCCAGGGACCCCCAATAATGGGACCCCCCTTATGGTAAGCTTCCCATACTATTCCCATACCACTCCCATATCTTTAGGGATTCTTATGGGAATAGTATGGGAAGCTTACCATAAGNCTTACCATAAGGGGGTCCCATTATTGGGGGGTCCCTGAAAATCCCACTGAAATTGTGGGGATCCCAACATAAAGCTTTATTTGCCTCTGTTACTGGGGCTTTAGGGATCTAATATGGCTAATAACCATGGTGATCGTAAGTCCCCTAAGGATCGCGGTTGTGGGACCCCTGCCAAATGGCCGTTCAATGACAAAAGGGGGTGATCAAAACCACGTACATCCATTGGGATGATCCTCCAAGTACACCAGGGTAAAAGTAGATGGCACAGTTACCAGGTATTGGTTTATATAAGCCTTGTATTAACCTACCTTTTGGTGACTGTGCCATGTACTTTGACCGTAGGGTACCTTTTGGGAATCCCTACCATGGTTTCCATCGAACTCCCAAGTGCCTCCCTGGCGGCTTCATAGGGCCAATGGCTGCTTGGAGGATCATCCCATGACTTGTAAGTGGTTAATAACCATGGTTAGTAAGTCCCCTAAGTAGGGTTATTCCCCTTCCAAATGGGCTAAATGGCAGAGAAATAGGGGTTACTAACCACTTACTAACTGGGATGATCCTCCAAGTGGTGGTTGATGTTGATGTTTTTGTGGCCTATCCAATGAGAACCTCCCTGTAATGTAAGACTCCATTTACCAACCAGAGAACCACCTTTGCCCCTCCCAACCATTTGCTTGTGTTTGTTTAAGATTATTTCTTACGTTCTACCATGGTAAATCACCATAAAACCACCATTTGAATATTTGGTGACATATTTTTCTTCCAACCACCTTAAGCAAAGCTTAGTTTGGCTCAAGATGTCCGCCCTCACCCCTCCAAACAACAAATGGCGTTTTCAATGTTGAAGATTTCCTCCCTCTCTCCACCAACAAAAATCCAGATGTTGTGAAAAGACATCTCTCGAAAGATTCTCCACATGCTTTTGTTTGTTTAAGGTGATTTTCTGTCCTTTCTACCATGGGATTCATCACCATGAAAAACCACCATTCGGTAGGAATATCTTCTCTTTCTTTTCCAACCACCTTATAAACAAATCTAAGTTTTGTTCTAGAAAATACCCTTCAAAAGTTGGCGGATGTTGTTATTAAAAGGATCTTGTTTCTCATTTTATCAGAATACCGAGGGATTGTATATCTAGGTGGTGGTAACTCAAATATTTTCTATTTTCACCCCGTATCCCTGGGGAAATGATCCAATTTGACGAGTATATTTTTCAAATGGGTTGGCTCAACCACCAACCAGTTATGGTTTACATTCAAACCCATAGGATCCACGGGACAAAAGGTATATTTACCTATACATGAAAACCATAAAAATCAACCATTCATGTAGGTAAATATACCTTTCGTCCCATGGCATGGGAATAACTGTTTCTGCACAAAACCACGTTTCAACAGCGACGCTGTTGGCGGATCGCCGGATAGGAGATGGACCTTCACGGATCAGATCCCTCCAAGAGTTCCAGTCTGCCGAAGGCCTCGGAGATGCTTCTGGAGATTCTCATCTTTTCTTAGAAAACGAAACAAGAAGCAAGCAAGATGCTTGCGGTAAATTCGCTGAATTATGTATAATTGCTAGAAGTTGTGAATTTCAATTTCTTTATGGGTGTGTGTTCTATTTCTGTTTTATTTGATTGTTTTGTAGTCATTTTCCACCTTTTTTAGTGAAAATAGGTTTCCAATTTGACTTTCCCATCTTTTTCCCCATGACCTCATGGACCAATGAAAGACTTTCAAGGGTTTTGCCTTCAAAAGCCACCAGTGACATTCCATGAAATCCTGATTGGTTCAGGGGGATCCTTATAATGGCTTATATGGTGTATATAATGCCTATAAATCTGTACAAGTGGATAATATAACTTACCCCCTTTATTTGTTTATCCTATTTAATTTATTCATGTATTTATTTATTTATTTATGTATTTATTTATCTATATTTATTTATCGATTTATGTGTATTGACGTATTTATTTCTTTGCGGATATTCACACACACGGCTATACCGAATATATCCAGCCGAATTCCCGGGAGGTTGAGACACTCGCGAGGCGGGTAGCCTGTTGCAATCGGTACTTACATGGACGTTTAGTTTGGGACCCCTACTACCATAGGATCCATGGGACGAACGGTATATTTACCTACATGAATGGTTGATTTTTACGGTTTTCATGTAGGTAAATATACCATACATGGAGCCGAAAAGGGCTATGAATGGCCGAAAATGAATAGGTAATTAGGATAACCTCAACCGGTTGGGGCTTACTTAGCCTAGAGATGTAGTTGTTATGCAGTTGCGTGAGTCTAGGACTTTATTTGACAAAGTTGGTATGATTGCGAAGTGTAGCCATTACAAAAAATGAAGATTTTTGGGATGATTCCTAAGTCCCGTTCTGGCGGAATGTTTGGGGAATGGGTTGGCTCATTTTGAGACATAATCCGATCTGATGTATCGGATTCTGTAGATGGTGATGTTTCAGGTTATCTTCCTTTTCAGGTTTTGTTTTTTGCTAAATGTCACTATTTCCCTCTTCTAGGGGTTTAAAAACATCATGATTTTGTGCCTTCTAAAAAGCATTTCTTAAGTTGTAACCTTTTTAGTGAGTAGTAAATATACAGGGATATGATATACAGGGGAAAAATATAGCTCGCTATGTTCAATTGTTAGGGATGGTTCTCTGTGCATTCGTTTGTCAGTCGAAATGACCCAATCATACCCAGCACAATCAGATCAAACAATCTCACTTCCGCACACCCTAATGGGAATACATGCGAATACCTGATACCAGTGGGGGTTTCACCCCTACATACGTTGACATTGGCGGCATTTTTCATTTCTGGGTGGCAAACGACGATAGCCATCTAGGATAGGTTGTCAGTACAAAGAAATTGTCCGAAGTGGCTTTCTTAGCAGATCAATTTTGATAATTAATGGCTAGTCAACCTACCCCCCAAGGTACCCCGCAGAAATAAGGCCTTATCATTAAACCCTTGTAATGCTGCATTGCTCATAGTTCTTTGATGTGTTCGTGCCATTTTACACAGCCAATGAAGCCACTTTAGGCAACATGCTGGCCAAGGAAATGAGCTGCCCGGCATCCAAAAGCTTACATCTGATTGGTTCGAAGGAATTTCCTCTACCAACTCGAGGAACATGTTCGCGATATTCATCATCTGCTGCACAACTTGAGAAACAATCAAAGGAGGGGGACGCGGGCTAGAGCTTCGCGGGAGGAGCAAGTGCCTAGCGACCGGCAGGAGTGTCGAAGATCCTTGAAGCAGAGACCGTGGCGATGAGAGCGGAAGTCCCTCCACCGTCCACATGCCTCAGGCGGTGGCCCTGCCTGGCAGCTGACGAACGCTAGATATTGCTAGATGCCTCGGATGAAGGTACGCTGGCGAGCAACCACACTACTCAACACATCAAAACAAACCACGCAAGTCAAACGGATTTTCTTCCCCACGAATTCCAGATGAGAAAGATTGAACTGCGGTGGTGCTATCAACCACCATTCTGTTGAATCAAATTTTATTAAAACATCCACTTTTCAGGAATTGTTGAAATGACCAGTGAAGAAACATGTTGGTTTTGGGGGTTATGATAAATGATTGTACTACCGTACTTAAGCGATAAGTTAAAATATTTACCAAGCGTTGGTTGATTCTGAACCCCATCCTTGCGGAATGATTATGAATGATTCCCACTTTGACTTGAGCATATTTTTCATTGCTGGGTGGCAATAGATTGCCAACTAGATAGTCCATGTTGGGAATCTTTCTTCCCCAGGCAGTATAATACCGCATCCCCCAAAATTTGATATAGACACTGAAAAAAAGGTGCTTTGTAAAAGGTATCACCTTTCTATCGTTATTTTTGGTATCTAGCCATTAAATTTCAGGGGGTATATTCAAACACCCATACCATCCATGTATGGTATATTTACTTACTAATTGACCATAAAAATCAACCATTCATGTAGGTAACTATACCATACTTGGATCCTATGGGATATGAAGCCATTACATGGATTATTGCCCCTTTATAAGTATAGGGCCCGTAGATCCCGTAGATAGGTGAAATAGACCAACTTACAGACTAATTGCTAACTTCCAGCCAGACACCCAAGTAGGACCCCTGGGTTTATAAGTAGGTTTGTATAAGCCATTGCTCCTAACCATTGATCCTAACTTCCCGGAACATCCAAGTACATGTGGATGTATTTTGTATCACTTAGATCTACCCCACCACCACAGGATAACAGATATAACATGGTATAACACTTGGATTATTGGATTTTATTGGGATATGGATGTTTCCGAAAATAGTGGGTTTTCCCCCCAAATCATCCACTATTTTTGGAAACACCTATATGGAATTCCCCCCCGTTTCAGGATTTTTGCTTCGCCCAACTTGACCCAAAAAGCACCAAACCCATCCCCTTTTTAAAGGCGATCCGTGAAAGACCTCAAAGAGCTGATTCGACAGCCACCTCGGAGAATTCGTTGATTGGGTTGGGGTGGTTGGCCGTTTTTAAGAATCCAATTTTCCCCTCTCAAAAAGTGTGGCTATTTTTTGAGGACCAACCAAAAAAAAACACACCCTTGCGAAAAATATACAGTGTTTATATAAAGCCTTCCACATTGGAGGTTCCGAGGATTCTTAGGGTTGGTGAAAAAAAGAACACAGAGTTGCAATCTGGTGTCTAACCTTTTCGGTTGCACTCAGCATGCGGTATTTAAACGAGTGTTTTGTTTTTTTGGTCCTTTAGGACAACATATCTCAAAGGGATCTGGGCAGTACTTGTGAGTTTACCTTGTTCAAGACAACATTTCCCTTCTAGGCTTTGAGGGCAGCCAAGACAAAAGGTTGTTTTTTCAATATTTTTTGGGGGGTGACCATCTTCAAGGAGGGCTTGGAAGTTCGACTTTGGCGAAACAGACCCTGGAATCATAATATATACCTTCGAAACAGACCACGAAACAGACCCTTGAATTTGTCGGTGGGAAGTGTGGATTTGTGCGAAACATACCCCCGAAACATACCAGGAAAAAAAACCGCGAAACAGGCCCCCTGAGGCAAGCTTCCCTAACCTAACTAGGATGTTTCAGGAATTTAATACTGAGGTTTGGTAGCGGGGTTATCACCCTTTACTACACTCCTGGGACATCCTTTAAGATCATCGCAACAAAAAAATCAGGTGAAACCCTTTGATATCCGTACATGTTTTAAACAAATCAATTTGTCATCGCAACAAAAACTCGGTGAACCCCATCATAACCCATAGGCTCCATGTATGATATATTTACCAACTATTTTACCATAAAAAATCAACCATGTATGCAGGTAAATACACCGTTCGTCCCATGGATCCGTCATGGGTAACAATTCGAAACACCTGGGACTTCTTGCGGACTCCACCGAGACATGGTTTGAACGATGATGGCTTGGTAGAGAAAAGCGAATTGGTCCAGTTGCTTCAGAGGCGGTGAATGAGGGGAGAGAAATGTTTACCAAACATGGAGGATTGGTACCTAAAATGGAGGAATCCTCACGTTTTTGTAACTAGGTGGTGGCAACTCAAAATGTTTTATGTTCACCCCAAAAATTGGGGAAATGGTTAAATTTGAAGTGCAAATTTTTAAAATGGGTTGGTTCAACCACCACCTAGATAGCCGAACATAAGTTTCAGAATCCCTCCATTTTAGGTACCTGAAATTCTTGGTGAAAAATGGTATCCCGGTGAAGTTATCCGGTTGGCAGTTTGGGAATTAGCCATTTCACATCCCAAAAAATAAAAATTGATTCCAGGATGATTTCCCAGAATCGGGGGGATATGGGATTTGCATCCAGTGAATTATGAAACTTGTGTTCCCCACCTGTCAGGTGAGGGTTGTTAGATTTTATGTCAGTCTCTTCTCCTCCTCCTCCTCCGCCTCCTCCTCCTCCTCCTCCTCC
>DF239123.1:0-18858 GCA_000507305.1 Breviolum minutum Mf 1.05b.01
GTCCGGCATGCCACACTGAACTCACAGGATCGCAGGAGGAGGAGGACGACAGGAGGAGGAGGAGGAGAAGGAGGAGGACGAGGAGGAAGAGGACGAGGAGGAGGAGAAGAGACTGACATAAAATCTAACAACCCCCACCTGACAGGTGGGGAAAAAATGTTTGAAACCACCACAGGCCATGACAAGAGAAAACAAAAAGAGTTCCCAGCTTCCGTTGGAACTTTTTGGCCTTGCGGGCCTTCCGGATTGGTCTTTGCTTGAGGATGTTCATCAAAAGACTTCCTGTTTTGGAAAGTCGCCAAGGTTTTTTGTTGAAACAGGATTCCCTAGACATGGGGGGCCACCTGGTTGTTTCGTGTTAGGGGGTTATACTACCCCAGTTATATATATATATATAAATATAAAAATGATTATGACAAACCATTGTAATAATCCCTATAAACCAATGAGGTTCGGTATGACCAGACCCCCCCCCAAAAAAATACGCCATCCAGGAGCACTGCGAAAGCCTCAGTTTCGTTATATCGATGTCGCGGGATTGGACGCAAATTGGCACATTTGTTTCAACGAACACATTTGTTCGGGAGCATTTTGTGGTGTTGGGAATGTTGAGTGTTGGGAATTTCTATAAACACTGTCTTTAATGGGCATGTTTGAATACTTTTTTGAGGAACATGAACATGACTGCCAATTATTTGATTTGATCCTAAATCTTGAGCCAATGATTTGGTGTTTGTTTTGTTGGCGTCTTTTTTCGGCTCGCTGAAAAATGGCAAAAACAAATACTCTTGAAATTCGCTGGTCGTTAGCCAATTTTTTCAGATATTTTTGGATTCCGGCCCTCCCCTCTTCGATCTTAGTTTTTGGGGATGTCGGTTCCTTGAGCATATCCCTTAAACAAAAACATAAACTGGAAATATCCCAAAAGATCCCAAACAACTGTGTTTTTTTCGGGTCACTCAAACATCCCGAAAAGTCACGAAGAATTGCCAGGTATATTAGTCTATCACTGATTCCCACACACCCCCGAAACATGTCAACAATTTTTTGTGCCATTGTCGCGCCTCACATGGTTAATGCGATCCTCGGGAAAGGCCATGGGTTCCCATTCTTTCACCTGCAGATCCAGAAAACGAGTCACAAAACTCTGCCGACCTCTTTGAAACTCACAGTCACAATTCACAAGAAGGGTAGAACATGTTATATCCCAGATGCTCAATGTATGGTATGTTTGCCCACATTTGGTTGAGTTTTATGGTAAATTTAGGTAAATATACCATACATGGAGCATCTGGGGTATAAATAAACAAAACATAATGAAACCACCACCGAGGGTATTTTGGTTGTTATGCATTTTTTGGATGGGGGGATTCCCAAAAACATAATTTCCCACCTACAGTAATCTCCGGGAAAAATAATAAAACACCTCGTTGTCCACCAAAAGGGCTATTTTGAGGACCAATGCACCCCCGCGAAATAAAGGTTCATTCACTCTTCCATTTGGAGGGTCCCAGCTGATCCTTGGGGTACTGCGAATCCAAAAAAAAAACCTGTGACAAGAAAACCTTAGCTGCACATGGACAGGGTTAAAGGGTTACCACCCTTCATATGGATGTTTCATGATGTTTCCGAAAATAGTGGTACCCCCAAATCATCAACTTTAATAGGGTTTACGGGTACCCCTATTGTTGGAAACACCCATATGGGAAACGTTTGGGCGTAACCCTATATCCCTGTCACCCTGTGCAGCTGAGAGATCCACCACTTTCACCTCAGTGCTAAGCTCTTTCATCTTTTCAGTCAACTCAGGGACTTCCACTGCAGCCATTGTTCGAACGATGGAGGGGCGTTTCGAAGGGGGAAGGACAGGAGGTGCGAAACAAAACGACGTTGTTGAAACAAGTGACACATGGTTTAAAACATGCAACAGTAAATATGGATGGATGAAGGGATGGATGGATGAATCAATGCAAACTAAAGTAAACATATATTTTCAGTAACAAATTTTTAAAAAAATATGTATAATATACATCGTCTCAAGGTGATCTGTTTTCTGCGTGCTGTTTAGGAACAGTGTCACGCGAGCCAAACTCTTGCGACATGTCACACATTTGAGTTTCAGACTTGAACCAGCAGCGAAACATTGGTTGCATATCTATTATTGATCTCATATGGACCATGTGTTTTATATACATTACATACAATAAAATGAAAAAAACATTCGATGCCTTCAGTGTAGTGCCTAACATTTTTTAGCCATGCAAAATGGCTGGCACTCTTCAAATCCATATGAACTATGTTTTTTTTGGGGGGGGAGAGATTTCGCTACCTCCGCTTCCCTCATCCAAAAACACCAAGCAGCTTCCAAGCGATTCCCTCAGATTCCCGACTGTTCCACCATCTTGTGTTCTTAGTGCACGGGCCATGCGAAGCATCGCCTTGGGGACGTGCCAAATACATACATGAGCAAAGTTCTCCCAACAAACCCTGATGACATGCCATTGAATCACACGAAACAACAAGGGTCCCCTTTTTTTTGTTCAAATCAACTAGATATATAGTCCCCAAATAATCCCAATATAGTTGGGTAGTATAATCACCCAAAACAACACAAGCATCGCATGGATTCAGTTGGTTTTTATTTTCATCCCCCCCTCTCAATCAACTAAGGATAAATTGGTTCTTTGGGTTGTTGGTTTTTGTTTCCAGGGGTACCGGTAAGTAGCAATCCCTTTCATAAGGGGATCCCAGGAATCCAAATCACCGGACCCCGAAGCAACAATTTACCATTATAGCTAATAATTGATAATACATCTTTGTGAAGAAAACTAAATAATACAGCTCCTATGTGACACTATGGACATTTGATGAATAATGATACTACAAAAATGCAAACATCAACAAAAATACTTCGTCCTTGTCAACACATTGCTAGCCTTAAATTTTCACCAAAACAACATGTGCATTGAAAAAACTCGATGATCATGGGAAGCCAACATCAAGCGCTGAAACCTTCAACCTCCGATCGTTCACGATCCAACTCCTTGATGATTTCTTCCAAACCCACAGCATCAATGTATGGTATAATTACCTACATTTACCATAAAAATCAACCAAATGTAGGGAAATATACCATACATGGATTGTATGGGAAAATTAATTCTCATATTTTGAGAGATGTAGATGTGATAACATCATTGGCCTTTTGGTATAGATAGGCAACATTGGTGAAGAAATCAGTTGAATAATTGTTCAATGTTCTTGTCCAAAAGTTGGATTTTATATTACCCTCCCTGAAACTAACAGCAAACGCCCCTGAAAATGGGCCGAAACCCAAAAAAGGAAAGGATCATTTTCCAACCATCCATTTTCAGGGGGAAAAAACCGTTCGTTTCAGGGAGGGTAGCCATTTTTCGTGAACCCTGAAACCTTGCAACCCTGCAAGGTTGGTCACAAGGTCCGGATGTCCAGTCAATGGTTGGGCTGTAACCAAGGCCACCCAAGGATATTAGTCACTTAAGAATGTCCTGGGAAATGATGCTATCTAGCACTGGGATAGTACTGGATGTTGTCTGGCTCAAAGGTGTATATAGTAGTTTTAGGATGCTAAAGCTAAAAGGGCTTACCATACAAACAACTTGGTGTGATCAAAATGGATACTCTTGGTGTTCCTAACATATATGGCTGTGATTAGCTTTTTGCTCGACTTTTCTTGGGTCTTCCCATACAACCTATACCAAAATACACAATCTCAGCATCATCACATGATTTGACCGCACCACATCTCGGTCACACCCATCCACGTTTGATACCCACAAAAATCTCACCAAGAGACTGCACCTACACCACATCCCAACTCCAGGATCACAGCCGGTGTTTTCCTTTCGGAGGACGGTTTTTGGGGGGAAGGGTATCAGCCCTATGGTGAAGATAGGAAGGTACCCAACCCTGGGTGAAAAACAACGGTTGGGGGCGAGGCATCAGCAACCAGAAGTTGGTGGGTTATGTGGGTTAGACAATTTTAGTGTGCTGGCAACTTGGGGACAACCTATGTGCAAATTATACGCATATGTTATTATAGTATTATATATCTAAGTCTTGTTTTAGTCCTTTCTTCGAGAATCCTGGAACTGTAAAAAAAAACATGTCGAGCAATTTTGACCATTCCCTCACAAACAAAAAATGCAAAAACAAACGGCATAGCTGTAGATCAACATCCTCAACTTGTTCTGTTGGCAAATTAAAAAATATGCATACATGTCTGGTTGGTGGTTTCAACCCATTTGAAAAATATCAGTCAAATTGGATCATTTCCCCAAGAAGGGGGGGAAATAAAAAGTACTTGAAACCACCACCTAGATGTACCATTTTTTTCCGTACATAAATATAAGGTATCAAAACTGAAAAACCCATCTGCAAACACAGGATACCGTGATACCTGCATTGTAACCATTTCCCTCTCTCTTTCCCTTCAGCAACTTTTGTTCAACTCCTCTTGATACATCTCACGGCAGTATCCAGGACACAACCACCTGAGGCGAAGTGCCAATTTGTAAGAAAAAACCCAAGGTGGATATTTTTCAGCGTGGAAAACGACGACTCGTCGTTTTGTTATGGAGATATCTTTGATAATATTTGCCACGTCTATACTATATGGTCTACTACTTGGGGATTTTAATTAAAAAAAATAATCAACCCCTTTCTAACAAAAATCGCCAAAAGCAATCCTGTTGATGGTTCAGAAATCCTGTAAACCCACCAGTTGATAAGATATATGGTAATTTATCCCATTATTTACAACGGGCTGTTTTAAATCACCTTCCTTTCGGTGGCTTTGTTTCCCACTCGTCAGTTCCTGTGTTGTCGGTACGGTGTTGGTCGCCGAGTTGAAGCACTTCAGCCTCCTGGATGGCCGACGAAAAAAAAAAAACATCCGATCCTTAAAGGTTGGTGACACACACACACAATCTACGGCACATACCCATACAACGTTGATGGCTGAAATCCATTCAACCAGTTGAGGGAACGGTAGTTTATCCCCATTATTTACAGGGGTTTTATATATCCCAGGTGGTTGTTTGGGATTTCAGCCATCAACAGTAAGATCCATGGAAAAATGGTATATTCACCTATATGAATGGTTGATTTTGATGGTTTTCATGTAGGTAAATATACCAGTCCCCATGGAGCATATGGGATATAGCTCAAAAAACCTCATTAATCACACTGAAGCACTAAGTGCAGCTGCAACAATCCAGGTTTTAAATCACCCAAAGCTGAGCCGAGGTAGCAAAAATCCGCTATGGTCATGGTGACTTTGATGGAGGAAATCCGGTTAACCAGTTGAGGTTGGTAATTTATCTCACTATTACTATTTACAGGTTTCTTTACAGAATTCCAGCCACCAACAATAGGTATACATGGTGCCCATTGCCAAAAGGATTGTAAAGGGTGATAGGGTTTAACCACCAACTGAATTCAAAAGGTATACGGTTTTGTCCCTTCAAATGGTTTGATAAACACTCCCAAAATTACGAAACCCCTGAAACTACCATGGAACCTCAAAAAATCACGTCTGTGAAAAGGAACGTCATCTTTCAAACCTCCATTTTTTGGATTCCATATCATTTTTCCCACAGAGTATCCTTGAAAAAAACTAGAGAGAGAGTGAGAGATCAATTTGATCATCCACTGTGGTTTATTTTGGGGAGTGTATTGAGTGTATAGTGAAACGACTGGAGTTTGATCTACCCTGGCACGGCACTTCACATGCATTTCCCCCCCCCCGCTCCAGCGACACTTCTGGATCCAAACACAAATCTCGAACCTCAAGGTGAGCAACACAGTCACCAAACGAAACGAAAACACACGGTGACTGAAGATAGCAACCTTGAAAATCACTCATGTTTCAATGGCAAATACCCTCTATAGGGAACTAACATATCGCACCTGGGGAAAAGGAAAATCATCTTCAAAGGTACCTTGGTATCGGATATGTTAGTTTCCAAGAGGATACATCATCATTTTTTTGTGGTTTTATGTCTTTTGTTTGGAAAAACACCCTGTTTTTTCAACTACTGTTGATGGCTGAAATCCTGCACCACCTGGGATCTATAAAACCCTGAAAATATTGGGAAAATTGCCATGTCAACTGGTGTGGGATTTCAACCATCGACAGTATGTCAGCTGTTTTTCGCCCGAAATGATTTCATGTAGACCTGGTCATCACTAAGACTATGAAGCTGGCAACGTGAAGCTGGAGAACATCGGAAGCTGGGTGATTTTATAGGTTGACAAAGGTCAGATTGAAAATCCCATGGATTCCCCAACTATTTGATGGTTGAACTGCAAAAAAAAACAAATATATGTTTTCTCACCAATAGGGCTAAAGTTTCCCCCTTAACAAATTAGCAAATCATATTTTGCCTTAAAAAAAAGGAAGCACCACCCGTCATTGGAAAGTATACATGCATGAATCGCCTGTCATTGTTGCACATCATCGTCATCATCATCGTCATCATCATCATCTAAAATTTAACACGCTTGATGTACTGAGTAAGGATGATAAAAACACCGTAGTCAATAGGACGGTGTGTCTAGATACATACGGTTTACAAAAAAAACTAAGGATTTATTGTCAAAGATGTCCGAACTCAACAACATGCTTCAATACCTTTCTCTGCCTAAAGTCATTGAGCACAGGCACAACTGCTCCTTTATGTTACATACCCCAGTTGCCTCGCTTCGGGCATCCTTTTGCAATGTTGAAACTCAGCTTCCCTGCCATGGTCAGTTCGTAACCATACCTCATTGCCGTTGCATCGAACATCTTGAGTGGCAGCGCGGGAGAGAATGCTGGGAGAAAGAGGTGTGGAGACTTTTCATGATTGAGTTTACCAAGTGTACATATGATCCATATGTATCAAAACATACAGCGGATTCAAGCCAATCTTGGTATTGAAAACTCGTGGTGAACCATTGCTGTCTTTCCCCACCCTCAAAAAAAGGAGCTATTTTTGGTTGGATGCTTCCTTTAAAGCATCCAAGCTTTTTGACAAGGAAAAAAAGGCGTTTTCAAAGTGACCCAACGACCCAAATCATCCATTCCTACTGGGTGAAGAATTCTCAGAAATGACAGATGCCTTACGAAGGGAGGCTATTGATTATGCTTGATTCACCTTAGGGGAATATTGATGCAATGACGGTGGTTGTGATGATGATGATGATGATGATGATGATGATGATGATGCTAGGTGGGGATCACTAAACACCAACTTGTCCCTTAATCAGGTCTGAAATTATAAACTCCCAAATTAGTGTTAATGGCTGAAATGAGGCAGAAAAGTTGATCTTGATAATTAATTTATTTCACTGTTTTACGATGCGTGTTGTATTTTGTCGCATCAGTGTTGAGCCAAGAATCACCCATCAACCTTAGGCCATATTTAAACAAACAAATCCCCTATCTTATAAGCACGTTGTTATTATTTCCGGAGCCAAAAAAAACATCAGCTATATAATGGTTAATTGTTGGTTTGGGTTGTTGGCTTCGATTTCAATAGTACCCCCCCAAGTAATAGTTCACTTTCATAGTGGGATCCCAGGATTCCGAAGCACCTGGCCCCCAAACCACCGTGAAGCGTTGAGTGAAATCAGCCACCAAGAGACTCTCCTCTGGTCCACTCCTTACATTCGGCCATCGCAGGCAATCCCACCTGGTGGGCAATTCAGTTCGGTCCCAACAGGGGGAAGATTCAACAGGATGATGTTGGCTCTGTTTTAGGGATGAATCTTATGTTGCAAGATGGTGCAAGCAACAACGACTCATGAATGTGTATATATATATATATCTACATGTTTAATAAATGAATAAATATATATATATATGTATATATATGTATATATATATATGTTTATATCTGAATATAAATATATGTATATATATAAATGTAAATCTATGTATATATATAAATGTATATATATATATATGAAAATATTTGTATATATATGCATGTATATATATATGTATATATGTGGTCATGATGATGTTGATGACTACGATGATGATCCAAAAAAAATGACATAATGTTGACGCTGCTACTGCTGCTGCTGCTGATGATGATGATGATGATGCTGCTGATGATGATGATGATGATGATGGTGATGGTGGTGATGATGATGATGATGATGATGTCTGATAGTAAATGGTGTTTTTTAACCAATTATTGAGATACAAAAACATTCCCAGTACCTTCTTGATCTGTGCTCTTGGCAAACTATCAGCGGGGCGTTCCTGGTTGGATTTCATGGCCAACAACTCCCCTCTTTTTGACTCCCCAAATCATACCACGGCAAAATGTTCCACAAATGGAATGAGGATTGAATGAGGAAAGGAAACTTTTCCAAATCACTACTAATCTAGTTGGTGGTTTCAACCCCTTTGAAAAATATTAGTCAAAATGGGAATCTTCCCCAGGTAGGGGTCAAAATATTTGAAACCACCACCTAGACTACTAATAAACATATATCTATAGATAGATTTCTAAGAAAGCTTGGCTGGCCGGTTTTTTTTCCCTTCAACAATGCTATGTTTCAACACCTGACACAGCCAGGAAATCAGGTGATTTTCCTCATAACCTCTGTCTGGCTAATTGCGGAAGGTCCCGTTTTGAATAGCCAAATTCTCACTTCCCCCGGAAAAATTCCCTAATGGAACAGACAGTGAAATACTAAATTCCATGGGAACCGCCAAAACCTACATTTTCTAGAGGTGTTTTGGGTTTGTAAAGGTGGCCAAACAAACCCTTTGTTTTTCATGTTTTTTTTGGGGGCTCATGGTTAATAGGAAACAACTTCCTTTTTGAGGGAAACAAACGTCGATCACCTGCTAAACACAAAAAACATGATCATCTTCGTGAGAATGTTTCGCCCACCTTGCTCCGCAAAAGGTTGGACATTTCATCGCTTTCGCCCTTCACAGTCGGCCGCAACGCATCGGTAAAAAAAAATATCCCGGCAAGAGACCCCAAACAGTGTGAAAATAAAAACAAAATGCAATGTATGTGTGACCACTCTATGTGAGCACTCTATGTGTGACCACTCTATGTGTGACCACTCTATGTGTGACCACTCTATGTGTGACCACTCTATGTGTGACCACTCTATGTGTGACCACTCTATGTGTGACCACTCTATGTGAGCACTCTATGTGTGACCACTCTATGCTCACTCTACATGTGAGCACCCTATGTGTGACCACTCTATGTGAGCACTCTATGTGTGACCACTCTATGTGAGCACTCTATGTGTGACCAGTCTATGTGAACACTGTATGGGAGCACTCTATATGTGAGCACTGTATGTGTGACCACTCTATGTGGGAGCACTCTATGTGTGACCACTCTATGTGAGCACACCGAAAAGTACGAAAATTACCAGGAAACATCGACTTCAGTTCTTGAGCCGGATGTTGCAGCGCCAAAAACGTCAAAAAAGCCCGAGTTTTATTGTAAAAACACCGGCCAAGAGCATTGGAGAACACCGAAAAGTACGAGAATTACCACGAAAAATGAACATGGAAGAAGTTGAAGAGCCGAAAAAGTACGAAAATTTACAGACGAAACCCGTTTTAGACCCTTTCAAGAGCACCGCCCCTCACCGCAAAGTACGAGAATTACCACGAAAAATGAAGATCGAAGAAGTTGAAGAGCCGGAAACTATGAAAATTTACAGACAAAACCCGTTCACGCCGGTCTGAGCCACCCGCGAACTATGAAAATTCACACACGAAACGAACATGCAGGCACGAAACCACGAAAATAGCGATGAAATCTGTGCGCAACCCGTCCGCCACCTCGATCTAGCCACCCCGGCTTTTTACACTTACCGTAAGAACCCCAAGTGTTACCACACTGTTTGGGGAACAATGGAGAAGTAGATGTATGGATACTCAGAAGGTATGTGATATCAATACATAAAATACATGTACATCAACACATCAACATGTATGGTTTGGACAGCAAACTTGATATGTCAGATTGGAGAAATGCATGTTCATCAAAATGCGCTTTGAAGGTATCTAGGTGTAAACAACAAACAAATGCCACTAGATCTTCCTTCTTCACTTGGGTCAAAATGGTTTGTCTATTTTGCATGCTTTCTCAAATTCAATGCTACAGTAGTATATGGCCACGCATGGCTAGGTGAAATTCTTCTATCTTAGTATATGTCTACCACATATATCTGTGTTTTGGTTTTATCATCTGGCTTTATCACCCTGCGTACATAGGCGCATGCAAACTCCTCGGCTTCCCTTAAGAAGTGGCAATTATCATCAGAGTTTTCCTTTGATCCTAAAATCTACCATACCACCATAGTGATGCTTTATGCAATACTGAAAACCTTCACAACAACTTCAAAAATCAAATGGTTGGTGCTCAACCCTCACTTTGTTGCTCATGTGTTCCTCACTTTTTGTAGGGAAAATGGTCATCCCGGTTTCTCATTTGCTTGCCACTAAGCACGGCCGAGTCAATCATAACCTTGACGTAGATCTGGTTCCCTCAACAAGGGGGGGCCACCTTGATCTGTACAGAGCGACTAGCCCGATGTTTCCGGATTTTTTCTTGTTTGGGGGGGTCTAAATTCATCATCCCAAGCTCTGAATAAGCTTCCCTAGCAGTACTATTTTGGAATCAACATGTCTGAAGCTGTTCCAATGTCAAATATGAGTAGTTATAGACACCATTGGAAACAGGGCCATCAAATGGACTCTATTTTTGTTGAACATTACCAATAAATAAAACGACATGGTCATTTTTGGCCAACTATGGCAACACATATCATAAAAGTTTGTGGGAAGCAATGACAAAAAAGATACTAAATGCAAGGATACCACTATTGAAATACTGTTGATGGACAAAATCCTGCACCACCAAGGATGATGATTATCCCATTATTTACAAGGTTTTAGCACCATCCCAGGTGATTGTTTGGGATTTCTGAACCATCAACCGTATCATTTTTTGTGTCCACCATCCCAAGCACTGAAAAACACGACGGTATTTTTCACCCCGAAAGTTCTGGCTTGAAGCCTCTGCTTGTTGCAAGGCCCAAGATGCCAACTCATAAGATCCATGAGAAATGGCACGGACCTCGGCTCCAAAAAACCACCGTCGTTTTTTTTTCGTGGGTTTTTTTGGGGTTTCCATGGGGTTTCCCACGTGAAACCTTCATTTTTAGGGATGATAACCCATATATATATATATATTGGGAGGTGTAAAACTTTCATTTTTCATGGTTTTGGGTATGCCATGGTAAATGGTAATCAAGATCTCGCATAACAAAAAGAACAACTGCTATACTGACGACAAATATTGGATTTGTACCACGGATGCTCATGTATATATAAGTATATAGTTTATGCAGCTTAAATGCCAGCATGTATGCATATTCTAGCCTAAGCAAGTTCATTTTATATACACTGCTCCGACAGGACAACCCTCCTGACATACACCCTTCCTACACTTCTTAGAATATGGAATTGGACTATCCCCCAACGTTGGAGGAATGTGATCCTACCCATTGAAACTTCAAAAGAACTCATTAATAGTCTCAGTATTTCCAAGATGTTAGCCAAAATGAACAAAACATGAACAACAGAAACAAGACAACTTTATATATATATATACCTATAAATATATATATATTTGTATGTGAAACTAGATCCACATATACGTATATCCACTATGTTTTAAGATTCCCCACGACGAATCCCAAAACCGTTGACACCGCGAACTGTGCTCGCCCGGACAGCTGCAGCATTGAAGGCCTTGGGTGCTGGGAAGCTTTCAAATAAAGTGCCACTGTTGATGAACAGTCATCAACAGTGCCTACAGGAATCAATAGTCATCCTTTCACATGATGTAAAAATCGGTGTGGCACCCACCTACAAGATGCCAGTGACTAGGACTATTACACCCACCTGGGGATCTCTATAGACTCTATAAACCTAGGTGGAGCACCACACACAAAGGAGAACTTCTGGTTGTTCACCACACTCTTGAAAAATAGATAAACATAGTACAATCGTCAAAACTGGATCATGTCCCCAAGCATCTGGGTGAACATTAAACACATACTTGAAACGACCAACCAAATAAGCCTGAACTCGTGTAAGATTTGAGTCATTAAGAGTATTGGGGAGAAATAAGTCTATGAGAATTCCAATTTTTCAAGGGAAAGGTAGGCATTGGTTGTGAGCCGCTCCATTCCGAATTTGGAAGAGTTGTTTGGAGACAAAAAGACTTCTCAAACTCACAGAGCTGCTAGTCTTGTTCATTTTGGGATGTATCAATCTAAAAAACCTCAGGCTTCCTCCAAGAATCCATCACAAAAATTCCACAAAATTCCACTCAACGACTCTGAACCTTCCTATTCCAAAAATACTGTCGATGAAACCCCAGAGTTCCATGGCCAGGAAAAATCCATTTCTTTTTCCAAGCATTTTCAGGGTCCATATCCCATGACGGATCCATGGGACTGGTATATTTACCTACATTTGCTACAAATGTCCATAAAAAATGATATGGTACATGTAGCGAAATATTCCATACATGGAGCACCTGGGTATTGCAAGTGATGTTCATGCTTCTTTCCCACACAATTGATAGGCATCTGTTTCCATCAACGTATTGGGGTCTGGTAGAGAATGATGTAGTGATATCATAACTATATGTGAATTGCTCCGGCCTTGCGGAAGCCTTTCCACCGATTGATGCGGGTTTCAAACAACCTAAACTAACAAGAACAAAGATAAGCAAACTAATCAACTCAGTGTTTTTGAAAGTGTTATCTTTATTTCTTTTTCGAGCCGCCCAGAAAAATACACTATGTTTGTAGGGACTGTCAAGATTCTATATAAAGCTAGATTACTGTTTATGAACAACCCTTGGACCCCAAAACCATGAAACATGAGGGTTTTACACCACCCCCCAAAATATGGGTTATAATTTATAATCCCTAAACATGAAGGAAACGTGGCTTCCCACGAAACCTGGTAATACACCCCATTGGTTAACGACTCATCCGATTTCGGAACTCGCTGAGACCACTTGTGACCCCGCACAAAGGTGCTTCGAGGAATGCCATCACAACTATCTGCCAAACCTGTGTCTGAATCGGTTGAATGAATCGAAGTGGGTTAAAACAAGCACTCCCCGGAAAACAAACATGTGCCCTGAAAATTAATGTTTGTAAGATGTATTTCGGATTGAAATAGTCCATTCTTCGGGGACATGCTAGTTTTCGGGGGTGTGCGAATTGGAGATCAAAATTCAACAGGAACTCCCAGTTCCCAAAGGTAGAGCATGCACAAACAAACAACACTAATACATCCAGTCATATCTTGTGAGGTGTTTTAGGTATGTTTTCAGGGGTCCCGTCATACTGTCTCAAGAGGTGTTTGGATGTCTAGGGATAATGAAAAATTGTTGTGACTGGAACTGCCATGAAACTGTGGGCGTGTTCAACATGATGTAGTACCGCAAACCGTGTCATAAACATACAGTAACATACACACATATAGTTAAACATGTGTAGGTATTGTTTGTATAGATGTAAAAACCATTCCGTATAATATCAATGAATACAGATTCCTGTTTGCAAAGGGAACGACCATTGATTCTATAACGCCTATGGACCATGAGACATGCGGATACCATCATATACCAGTATCTTCAAGATGACCTGTTGGTATGAGGGTTTTTGGACCATTAAAAACGAGTCACTAAAAGCAGTGGGCAATATGTTTTACGGGAACACCGTCCCATGCAATTGTTTTTACATGCCACTCTTGGTGGACATGCAATCATCCTAAAACACATGGTATCAACAGTATTCAACTTCGACAAAGATGATATCGACTAATATCGCACCCGCACTTGTTGTCACAAATATATAAGTCAAACAAAATCAACGCTCAAGACACAACATCAAACCAACAAAAACGCATCTCAGTTCTACTTGAAAACAAATGAAAACATGTGCCCACCTCACCTTCCCAACAAGAAATAAATAATCTCTTTTCCAAGCCACTTCTCAACTTCTCCCCCCCAAAAAGAAAACCTCCAAAACGCCCAGCTGTTTGGGCCCCAAAACGATGCCTGCCCAAGCCTTTACTTCAAATTGAAGATCACCAACAATAGCAGCTCCACAAAGCCAAGCGCTCCAAGCCTGCAACAGTCATTAACAGTCATCGACAGTTGGTGCTCGAACCTGGTTGTGAAAAATAGGGCCATAGGGGATCCTTATTTCATGGTTAAAATGAAATGATTCCCCACATAACTGGATAGCATTTCATCCCCTATAAACCCCTAACTAGTTGGTGGTTGAACCAACGCCCTTGAGATAAGCCTGCTCGTCAAAATGGCTTTGAATCTTCCCTAAGGAGCGGGGTGAAAAAAAAAATATGGTGCCAATCTGAAAGTAATTCACTAATACATTTCAGTTCGTCATAATCATGACATATACAAGAAAAACAGCCATCAAAATTGTGTAATATGAATAAAGAATACTCCCTCCCCAAAAATTATATACACGCTATATTCCAAACAGGTCATTTAGCCACCTTAATGATCCTCTTAGGAAGCGAACATGTTTTTTGAACAACTTGCATGTGAAAACTCACCAGGTCTGGTTTGAGGTCCTTTTGAATAGACTCGTCTACTCAACTACGAAAAAACCCGATAGTGTGAGCGTAAGTGCTACATCCTGCAAAAGCGCACACACTTAGATAGAAATCTGCTATGCACCAGCAAAACTTGTTTTGATCATACATAGCTCATCATCAAATCTTTCCCAAAGGAAAGGTAACAACGAAAAGTACATATATCATATATGTAAATATAAATATAAAATAATATAAATACATGAATTGAAACCATACATTTGATTTATCAAATACAAACCATCCAAAATCCATCCCTTTACCAGTTGAACATATCTACAAAACATGGAGATTTTTTCCAACGGAAAAAAAACTCCCAACATATCCCCCACCAAATGTTTCGGAAACATGCCTCGATTCCAGGTGATAGAAGTCCCAAAACCTCGGTGCAGAAGGGATTGTTGGGGGTCAGTAACTTTAGCGAGCAATCTAACATGGTGTACAAGTGTACATAGGAATTGTCACCCAGTCATCTATATAATTATCTACTAAAGATCCTGAGATATCTTGGTTTGCAACATCCAGTTGAAACATACTCTGATCAAAAAGAAGATGTGTCTGTTCTTTTGATTTTTTGGGTACTTCAAGTCAGTTTGGTGCATCCTCTTTGGAAAAACATAGCAACACAACAAACACCGTCAAATGGACCAGGAAGCCTTTTTGTCTTCGCAAGGAGTTCATATGGGTTCCAAGAGAACAATTCTGGGCTGGGTAGGCCTGTTGAAAACTTCAATGTGCCCTGGGTGTCTGGTGGGTTCTTTCACACTCACTCACAACATATATTAGAAGACAAGCGGTACATCAGAAAGATGCACATGTCACATAATCTTTCGATGATCTAAATCTAGGTGGGCGATTTACAATCTACCTTGTGGTTTTGAGGATTCTGGGGTTCTTTAGCTCCGCATTCAAAAAGGAAAATATCATCATCCCTGGCGACCATTATCGCTCCCTCAAAATCATAAGGCTAAGGTATAAATTCTTCAACAAAATCAAGTCTGAAGGGTGTGCAACAAAAACATTTTACCATTTTTTGACTCTCAAATATGAGATCCATAATGCCATTATCTAAGGTGTGCTGCTTAGAACGAAAGAAGCCTGAGGGTAGAATGGGATCCTTCGCCTTCGCCTTTGGGCACCAGCTACCATAAAATATCGGATATCCCATGTCTTTGATTCCTAACCAGCTGGATATCCCAAGATCCAAATTGATGATGAGGCCTTTTTTTGGATCCTAAGCTCGAGTTGTAAATCCCTTGATCCTTCAAAAATAGGTACTACCCCCCCAGACAGAAACCCAAAAAAAATTGGCCTTGGAAAAGGTGGTTCATTTTAAATATGGCAATTTTGGTATCTATGTTAAAATTTCTGGGGGGTACTTCGAATGACTATAGGTTAGAAACCCCCAAAAAGAATGATGAACTCTATATTTCACTGGTGAATTTGCACCGAAACCTTTCCTAGAATATCTCGCTACTGTTGATGGTTCAGAAATCCAGCAAACCACCTGGGGTCGACTACCAACCTGAACTGGTTGGCAGGATTTCTCAACCATCAACAGTAGTTAGTTAAGGGGGGTTGCCAGCCATTTATAACTAAACAATCCCTATTCAGGGGACTGAATAATCACCATGGTTGTTAACCACAACAACAAAATGGGATGCTCCTCCAAGTATCTCAACTGAACAACATCCTTGGCTTGGAGGCCTCCACAAAAACCATCCGGGGTGAAGCATATGATTTTGATATCTCCAACAAGTAGCAGTAGCCCCAACATTAAGGATTCAATTCTCAAATGGGGGCAACCTCCACATCAAAAAGCTGAAACAACGCCCTTGAAGCTTCCGAACCTCGAAATCTTCAAGGAGTTGTTGTGCTGATGTCGACAAGCCCAGATCCTTAGTAAGGTGTGAAAAACAAGATTTTTTGTTGGTAGCAGCCGGGATGTGGGTGGAGTGCAAGTAAAAGGTGTTTTGGATGGTGAATGATGATAAAATGGGATAAGCGCGATGAAGATGATAATTCATCAATATGATGTTGAAAATACATATGAAATGTCAAACACGAAGATAAGGACAGGATGATGATGATGATGACGAAGAAGGATAAGATGATGATGATGTTGATGATGATGATGATGATGATGATGATGATGATGATAATGATGATGATGATGAGTATGATGAGGATGGCGATGACAATGATAATGATGATGGAGATACCGCAAAGGAACATTATGTATATACTATATGTTTCCCACCTTCTTGGATCCTGAAAAAATAATGTTAAAGGAAAATAACATATAAAGCTGACATTTTCGCGGCCTTAAAAATGAGATGATTGAGAAGTACAACTTATTTTCTCAGTTGATCTTACACCCTCATCTTCCAGTTATCAGTTCCCTATATATATATACATATATATATTGGGAACTTTTTGGGGACGATCGTTACCTGATATATTGGCTTGCCTGGGAGCAACAGGTTCTAAATACATAGGGAACTGGAAATTGAGGGAAGGGAAGTTCTTATTTCAGGTGACATTTAAGCCTTTACAAGCAATTCGATCAACATGTTAAGTATGGCAATATTGTAAGCGTTACAACCACTTCCTCAACCAGCAATTTCAAGCAATGCATTGAATCAGCATAAAATTAAAGTTCCCACCTTTCGAAAAGGAACATGGTCTTCAAAAGTGCCTTGGTAAGGGACATCTTAGTTTCCCAGGAGGGTATCAAAGTTGTTTGCCAATGTCAAACTCAGCTGTTGATGCTTCAACATCCAAGTTGCCCCAAAGCCATCAAGTCGATCCAGATACGGTATCGCTTGCGTCATCCAACGGTTACAATAGGAATCCCAACAGCTGGTTTTTTTTTGAACTCCTTTGCGTTGGGTTGATCTCCAACAAAAATGCATCATTTGCCAACCATATATCATCTAATAACTTTCCTTTCAACCAGTGCTTTTGACCTTTTGGGCAAAAAAACACCGCCCGAAACCATACGGAATACACAGTGTTTGGTTTCTTCCCTTTACAACCCAAGTGACATACAGCGCACGGACCACCGTTGCAATATTTTGACCTTGGAGTTCGATGATCGCTACCATCTCTCGTTTTAAAGGAACGCAAATCATGTGACAGACTTGTGGACTTGGATCATTCTCATCAAAAAAAGGCACAAGCTATAAGTTGGGTTGTCCCCCTGAGCGCAAGATGCCAGTCACCACCAGGATTATTACATGTTTAGTAGGGAATCCCTTTGACTGTTACAGGGAGAGGGGACAACCCAGGTTATAAACTAAAACAATGTAGAGTCCCTCATGAGTCCCTGTGCCTTGAACATTTTGTGAAGTGTTATCAAGTCAGTATCTAAATATAGTGTTGATGGAAGAAATCCTGCACTAGTTGATATGGTAAATATCCCATTAATTACTGGGTTTGATACATCCCAGGTGGTGCAGGATTTCTTCCATCAACAGTATTACCAACAGACCTTTTAACGAGCACATGATTTCCATAAAGGGGAACTGTTGACCAACATGTGTGGCTGACTTCCCTGATGGAGCTTGTCCTTGATGACATGTTCAACTTTCAGTCGTGTTTAGAGTATTGATGATTTTGGGAGTCATGGTCATATATCCCATAGCATCCATGTAGGGCATAGTTACCTACATGTACCATATTTTATCATTGAAGACAACCAAATGTAGGTAAATATACCATACATGGATGGTATGGGTATTGTCACTTGATAGCCGTTCAAACCCCAAAAGGCCGTTAAAACGGTCCCTTGATATGGACCTCAATCCCCAACCTATTTTGCACAGAGCACTTACGAAATGAACTGTCTTCCACCAGAAAAAAAACATGCACTTCCGGCACTTCCACTCATGATTATAAATTTCTCACCACAAAACAAGTATCCTAATAACAATCTTAAAGATACACAAATAGATTCAAAACAAGAACACCCAACAACAACAACAACAACAACAACAACAACAACAACAACAACAACAACAACAACAACAACAACAACAACAACACCAACAACAACAACAACAACAACAACAACAACAACAACAACAACAACAACAACAACAACAACAACCAACAACAACAACAACAACAAC
>DF239123.1:18933-228029 GCA_000507305.1 Breviolum minutum Mf 1.05b.01
CAACAACAACAACAACAACAACAACAACAACAACAACAACAACCACCACTTCCCATTGGGACAAAGATCACCCCCTTTTCGTTGGTGAAACCAAGCCACGTCGCCCGTCGCTGAGTTCAGTGGTGACCGTGCCTGCCAACTCGGAGGCGATCATGGAGACGTTGGAAATGGCCTCCGATGTCGGTGGCCAAGGGCCTTCGGTGGGTTGGAGGGAGGGTTTCTTTGTCCACATGGATGTGGTTGAATGAATGCTTGTTTTATATGCTATGTTATGTGTTTTGGATGTGTTGGATGATGGTTGATGATGGTTGAGGGTTGGGTTGGGGTCGGGTATGGATGAAGGTAGTTGGTGTATGTGAGGAAGTTCAGTCTATAGAATCTATAGAGCATTTATGAACTCAACATATTGTTTGATTCTCATCAAAGGGCAGTAACAATAAGTTTTACATACAAATATATTGTAGAGATACCGTCTATACTCCCTTGAAAAACAAAAACACAAACCCGGAAAAAAATGAACCCTGACCCCTAATGTGCGAGAAACGTACCCACAACAAACATCAACACCATCAACATTGGATAACATTATTAAACAATTTGCTAGGCAAATGTGAATTAAGGGCATTTTGGGAGGATACCCTTACTAAACCACCATTTGGGGTGACCTCGGCTGAGACTCAACCAAGACGCACCTCGAAGAGATGACGACTGCAGTGTTGGCCCTGAAGTCTTACTGAAGCCCAAAGGATAGACCTTAAACGTGATCCAAGAGATTAGACCAACAAAGTTTGTGTGTTCGCCATTTGTTTGTTAGCATTCGAACTACATATGGAATTTCAATCTGTGTTTCAATAATCATATATACATGTATTCTTGAAACAACCAAAGAAAACGCTGAAACAAATGTTTCGTTGTGAATGAGTTTTACCTTCCAATATCATTGCGGTGTGACTGTTCGAGAAAATTCAGCGATGATCAAACAAAAAACAAAACTCAATTCAATCAGACAACTAACTATGTCACATCACCAGAAGAATCACACAGTTTTACTGGGAACAAAACGGTTTGACATTCTATGGACAAGGTTTTTCATGTTATGTGCTATTGTCCTCACCTTACTCATCCTGTTGCAAAGGGTATGACCTCCCTGGTTGCACCATGCTTTGAAAGCACATCCAAAGATGCTCCATGGGACTGGAATATTTCCCTACATTTATACCATCAAATTTGAGCCAAATGTAGGTAAATCTTTCATACATGGAATGTATGGGCATGTTAACATGGTCAATGTAGATTCTAAATTACGTGTCATGTACAGTAGACACTTGGACAACAAAAAGCTCCCCTCCAACAAAAAACAGGTCGATGAAGCAGCGGTCGGGAAAACAAACAAAGTTGAATCATACTCAACTTCATTGACCTGGACTTGTCATCACTTTTGAATGTGAGTGTCGTCCAAAATGTCCCAATCTGATTTGATTGATGGAGGAAAAACCATCGGAAAATAAAAACAAAATAAAAACGCTTTGTGTCATGCAGCCCGCTTTACCCCCGAGATGCCTCTCCGGCGTTGTTACAAAAAACAAGACAAATTGCGAATTCTTTGTAGCGATTACAACCCCAACTTACCAAGGTTGGCACAACTTGCAGCGCTGTTGTTATCATACGTCGTGACCAATGCATCCCGACTTGGCTTTGCGATGTTATCTAATGGCATCATGCTTTGATCCGATACATGATAGGACTACAAATGAGATTACATTTCGACAAGAAATGATATACAGCACACAGTTGTGCACTCTATAGATGCATCCAAGATACCTCCACATGTGCGCTCCACAATTCGGGTATCCCTTTTTTTGTATATGAAATCGTTTCTAAGCAACGACCACCTGCGAAGCAACACCAACCAACAACAGCCGAGGAACGCTAAATGAGTTGGACCATCTCGTATCAAACCAGCCTGAGGCGGACAAAGGAAAAAACAAGTTGGAGGTTTAAAAGAACAAACACTACCCTCTGGTAAACAACTAACGGAGCAATGAAAAATCGACCTGTTGAAGATGTATTTCCTATTAAAAAATGGGGATTTTCCATTGCCATGTTAGTTTACCGGAGGGTATGCATGAAAACTTATTGAGCATATATTAGAAAGAGAGAAACTCCGGCCAAATATTTCATGAGATTCGTTACTTATTTTTTTGGGCGTATTTCAAGTGAGATGGTTTAACCGAACAATGTGTGGGATGGTACAAAACGGACCTTTGACTGAGATCAAAATATTTGAATAGATGTTTGTTTTTTTTCAAGAAAAAGTGATTGCTGCAATGGTATCTCAATAGAACTTGGTAACACTGCAACAAACTGAATCATGCACAATAGTTCCTTTGCTCTTGCTGGGATGCTGGTAAGATCCTTGCAATTTTGAAAAGTCCTGAACGTCAACATACAAACTCTGATGCAAGTCCTCCATTGGAAAAGTTATTCCATCCCAAACACAGCGATTCCTTATGATAGATATTGCCACCTTGGCTTTTCTCCCCACGACAAGCCGCTAGTTTGGGAGTGTGTGTATTCTGACTGTTTCAGAGTGAGTTGCTAACCCATAGGATCCATGTGTGGTATATTTACCCACATTTAACGATGAAATTCAACTAAATGTAACTACCATACATACATGGATCCAAACAGGGTAAGGGCTCAGTCATGCTCAGTCACTCAGTCAATCCTGAACGCCCCGGGCTGTTCCAGAATGACACACGGCATAGGTCAGGAAGTCAATCATCGGCTGATGTTGCTCCGAGAGAACCTGCTCCGAAGAGGTTGGCAACACCACAGTTGATGGCCTTCATGTTGGAAGGATTTCACAGCTGAAAACTCGAGAAAAAATAGTATGAAGTTTTTACACTCCTTAAAACCTATAGCTTAAAACACTAGTGTCAACTACACTGAACCTTACTACTAATTACAAACATAAGAAACAAACAACAAAACAACAACCAAGCAACAACAATGACAACTGCTACTTTTTTCACATGTTTCTTTCAAAAGTGGCTTGCAGGCCCACAATCTGAGAAGTCGGACGGCTAAGGCCCACAACATTCCAGCAACCTCGGCAACAACGGTTGCAGCGGTTGCGATGACGGTTGGCCGTTTTCTTTTATTGGGGGTAAGCTGGGGGGGGATAACGTTAACTTGTTAATAGTGATACAGTAGTCATCAAACAACATAATGATAGAATCATCAAAACAACAGAATGATGAGTGTCATCATGGTCATCATCGTCATCATCATCATCATCATCATCATCATCATCATCATCATCATTTGAATGCTAATATGAAGGATGGCCGATTCCCAAGCATAGATCGTACCATACATGTTTTTCTAAGGCTCCCAGACTTGTCGAGGTTCGTACTCACACAATGACCTCATTGAAGTGTCACACACTGCAAGATCAGGGTGTGCTGTTTTTTGGGGTAAATTTGAGAAACTCTGACATGAACATGAAATTGAAAGCATCAATTGTACTGGGGTCAAAAAGTTTGGGTCATTGCTTCAAACAAATCAGGTAAGGCCGCTGCAACAATCTTAGTGTACCAGTGACTTATTTCTAATTAATTCGATGAGGTAGAGAAAACTAATGTAACTACAATAGTATTGCTAGGCACGTGAAACATCAATGCAAATGACTTTGCATGTGCCAATCTGTTTGCAGAGTACACAAACCCCGTTGCACATAGGCATACTCTCATGAAATTTCACACTTTGTCCCCCCCCCCCCCATGTTTGTTGTCAACATATGTCATGCTCATGACTTACCCACAACCCACCACAACACCAAAATCTGCCTGGCACGCATGGCAGGCAGGATGTCATCAGCTAGCTGGTGGATACCATCTGGAACCTGGCATCCAAAATGCGTGGTTAATTGAAGGGAACTGATGATAGCTCCACAGTGCTCTCCTCTACCTGGGAATTTTGAATGCTCCCATTCCAAGCCGCTAGCCGCTAGCCGCTAGCCAACGCCCGAAAAAATTGAAGAATCGGGATATGAGCCGAAAACACATATAGGATTCAAAACCACCATTGTGCTTGAAAGCAAGGACCCAATATAGTAATCACAAGTTAAGCAGTCTTAGGAGGATCAATCTTATTTTTCACAGCTCTTTTTCTGGATTCCCTTGCGGCCACCAAGAAGCCCTTTTGTTCCTCTCGGTTCCTCAGCCCTCAGCACTCAACAAGTTGCTTCTAAGTTCCAGTGATTGTTAAGAATTGGCAGTGAATCGTAAGCCTAAAGGGTTTCACAACCAGCCAGCGAAAAAAAAAACATCCATGGCAACAAACCCACGTCTTTCCTAACAGAACCTGACAACAAGGTATGCGACTCAGCTTACTATAAGTATATGTGAAACCTAGACTGTACAGTTGTTGAAAACTGGGGTGTAGTCAAATTATTTTTTGCCAAAGAAGTAGTTGCCACTAAACGACACGAATGGACTGCCCTGATGCAACTGTGAGCTCAAACCGGGGCTATTGCTCGAATCATACGAATCACGACATCACCTGACCTACATTTGTGTGGTACATGTCGTACATGGTGTAAAGGAAAAACATAGAAAAAAACATCTGCCTAGGAATTACCCTGACAAGGTTGGAACCCTGATTTTGTAGTTACAAACCTTGTCTCCCAGCTCCCCCCAAACCTCTCCACAGAATCTTGTAATTTCATATTTTCTGTAGAGGAAATGGGGTGGGGGAATGAAAAACCCATTGGAACATCACTGTTGTGTTTTCACTACCTGGTGCACCACAAGCTCAACTTTTTGGACTTAGAAAATTTCTCCTCTCCCCATTCTTCTCTCCCTCCAAAAATATCAGGGCTTCCCCCAGAAAGGATGCTATGTTTTGTTTCACTTGGGCTTTCCCGTGGTACAACCCTCCATTTCCGAAAGGGCATGTCGCCTCACAAACTGCAAACGCCCAAAGGATTGAAGCCTCATTGCCGGAACTGCTGGATTTTTTGACAGATGTGCGTCGCGTTTGAAAAAAAAAGGCAAACAAATAAAACAGGTAATGCATGGAAATGATGTCATGCGATTTTCTTACGATGTTTTTAAGGATATATCTCAACAAATCAGTGAGTCACATGGTGTGATTTTGCTACGTCAAAACATGTTTCTATTAAGATCTGGCCAAATGGAATAATAGTTCACCAACCTGGATTTCTCCGAAATAAAGGGATGTCCCTTCCTTAGCTATCTTTTGAGGTGAGGGCGTGTGACGATGCTATAATTTTTGGCCAGATTAAGATGATTTTGGAGTCTTTAAGATCTTTGATTTTAAAGAATCTGGGTGGGACCATATTGGTTGCCTCAGGGAAGCTTCCTTTCAAAGACCAGGAATGCAAAGCCATTAGAACGAACAGGACAAAACGCACTCATGTGGGTTAATCAACATGCATGAATTTGATCTTCCCACGGTCCAGTAGCTGTAATAGTAGCAAATGCAGGTTTATAGGGACACCATACTGAAAACTGCATAAAAATGCGATAATCCTGTTGGTGACTGTTGCTGGGTGGGGAGCAAATCCAATGTATGAAAAAACACACCTCAATGAAGTGTCATATTGGATGCGGGCTCGTCCTGGTTTTCCCTTCACTAACAGGACTGGCTCCTTCATTGAGGGGCTTTCTATTTGGTTGGCATCTTTTCAGGGTTGTCTTCTCTGATACTTTCTTTGGAAGTCAAATCCCATCATTTCAAAGTATAGAAACTCTGCTCCCACTCACAAAACCAAAAACAGCAATAATATTGACAATGCCAAACAAAAATCCAAACCAACCAACATCGGATGATATAAACCTCTCCTAGTTGGCAAGTAAAGGTTTAGTTTGGTGTGTCCCCAGGCCTAAGTTACTCGGTGGGAGAAGAACCCAACCGATATTGGAATCTAAGCATCCAAGCTCAACTTGTCTCAGTGGTCGGGTAATCCTACAAAGCCTTGGACCTTCAAAAGTCGGAGGTGCCTTTCACCGCAAAATCTGATATAGAGTAAATATACATAAACGTAAATGTATATACAGTATATCAGCGTATATGATATTTATGTATATATATATAAATATCTAAATATCAATACAACATTTACATACCTAGAACCCAAATGGCCAAATGGGGCCCCATATTTTGGATGATTTGGAGCCCCATAAAATGGAAGGTCAACCCCCAAAAAACAGAGGATATAAGTTGGGTTCTAGGTATATATCTGGGCAATTAATTATAAATCCTTAACCTGAATTCAGGGGATTTTGGGGTAGCATTCCCTTACTTTTCACTACCTTTTCAATTGACCAACCGGCGGGAAAAGGTCGCAATATAGCTGGATCCATCATGGAACCTCCCCCAAAAAAAGCGGTTTCTTCAGCTGAACCAAAGGATATCATGACTTCAGGCTGGATCGCTGTTCATCTTTGGGGGTTAAACTCTTGCCGGATCAATCATCGGTTGACTTGAAATGATCCATATCTTCACGGCTTGGCCCCAAAAGTCCAAGGTACTTGATGTTGTGGCATCAGCTCCTTTGATAACCTTCCGGTTTCAAGGGTCCAGGGGTTCGTTGGTGGAAGGTTACCCCGGAATAAACACCGGGGGTGTGAGGGGTCCAAGGTTGAGGTTGATTCAAGCTACTTATGGGTTGGAGAAAACCCTTTTTTTAAACACATACACATGGCACATATTATACAAATTTATAGATATAGAAGGTGCAAATTACAAATGTGTTAAACTAGTTTGTGGTTTCAACCGTCAAAAAAGGAATCTTCCCCAAACAGGGGTGAAAATAAAAAGAATTGAAACCACCACCCAGTAAAGCATCTACCGATTTAAAAACTGTCGTGAAAATCAATGATTTGAAGGGCGATATACTAAAGTGATGATGTCGGAGAGCGTCATAAATGGCTGGCATCTCAATCTCTCTAGTTCATGAGGAACATTGAGACCCTGCATGTATATTTATATATATGTATATAATATATATATATATACATTTATGTACATTATATTAAAACAAATATAAATAGATGTATTCAAACTAAAATTTGGGTGCTTTCTATCACCTGCCATGACGTCATAGTCTGACACAGAATCTAAGATGGCACCTACCAACAAGGCTTTCGACATGGAATCATATCTCATGCGCTGCTATCTTCTTCCCATAATCCGGAAGTGGAAATAAAGATGACTGAATTCTGAGGTATATAAACTCCTGCTAACCTCTCAATATTCCAATTTTCACCCTATATTATAGGATTTCCATTTAAGATGACTGGGTTTCCCCTTGTTTCCAACATTAGGTGTCTTTTTTTTTCAAAACAGTTCCGAATTGTTTCTTGGAGGTCGACATCAGTCAGTGGGATCCCGGGCTCGCCTTCCAGCCACTTTCCCCAAGACTTGGAAAAGTTGTCGATGCCGCACGCCCTGCGTGCGACGATCATTGATCCTGGAGCGAACAACGTCGGGGTGTCATCCAAGGTACACAAAACTCCAAAAAAAACACTCAATGTATGGGTTGTATACCCACATAAGGATAGGATAGGGGGTAAATGTAGGTAAACATATATTGAGTGTTTGGGAGTTTCATGTTTCTTTCATGTGAACATTGCTGCATTTCAAACAGTTTGTTTGCAGAAACGTGAACGAGGTTGATACTCTATCAAAGTGCATCTCACCCATGGAATTACAATTGATGAATTCAATCATATTCATGATTAATTGTTTGGAATGGAATTGCATCCTTCCCTGCCTGAATTCAGACAATAACCTTCCAGAGGTCTTTTCACAGTTTTTCTTGTGCAAGCACAAAGTCCTTTCTTTTGTATGATTGTTTTCTCTAGATCATACTCACTATGGCAAACAAACACCTTGCATGCTACAAACTCCATTTGTCCTGCTGTTGATTTCCAGAAATCCAAAAACCACCTGGGATACTGGGATAGGCAAAACAGCAAAACCCTGTAGTTTAACGGTAGGTTCTCCCACATCAACCGGTGATTTTCTGGATTTCTTGAACCCATCAACTCTGTGACTCCCAAACTCATCAGCTCGTGAAGCATTGGCAAAGGCCCAACAAAGGTTGGCCACGTGTAAAGGCCTGGCGTGGTTTATTGTAGCAAAGCATTCCCCATACCATCCATGTATGGTGTATTTACCTACATTTACCACAAAAAACAACCAAATGTAGGTAAATATATGATACATGGATCCTATGTGTACTGTTTTCTACCTAGTTATACATGGAGTGACAACCCCTATCAACCACTATAAATGGCCTTGTTTTCATTGGAAACTGGGGTTATAATCCCTACCCAACTGCTCCATGTAGAGATTGGAGAAAACCTACATGAAAGGTGAGGGTATAGGTAAATATTCACTACATGGATTAGGCGGGGTTGGTATTGTAGCAATTTACCCATATATAATAGGAGATGGTCCTCAACTCAATAGTACCGGTTTCATGTGCCCATTATAAACATTTCCTTTCAAGGGTTTAGGAATCATGCTGTTGATGGTTCAGAAATCCCAAACCACCACCGAAAGGATGTATAAAACACTATGACATACTAGAATGTCTAATATTGGTGCAGGATATGTGTCCATCAACTATATATTTGCATTGACTTCAAAACTTAACAAAACAGTCATGTTTACAAAAGAAAACACCCCAATTTCTATCATTTGTTGGGGTTTAGACTTTCAAAAAATATCAGCTTGATGGTGGTGGGGTTGCTACCCAGTATCCGAATCACCAATATAAATAATATAAACTTGGTGTTGCTTTGCAACTAAGAAAAATTGCTTCATTTCGCCACAGTAGAGTTGTAAACATAATCAAACATATATAATATATACATGATACAACCCCATCACATCCCAACATTGGCCACCAATCAACATGGCAGGAGCCACACCAACTCGTTGGATCTTTGTATCTTAGTGCCATGAGGTGAATTCAAGGAGTTGTGACTGGGAAGTTGTGGTATTCCGATCTACCCTCCTGGAAAGGATCACAGATGCCAGGGCTTACTAAGCTAGTTGGTGGTTGAACCAACCCATTTGAAAAATATGCTCGTCAAATTGGATCCTTCCCCCAGGTAAGGGTGAAAATAAAAAATGTTTGCAACCACCACCTAGTATGTAAGGCTTACTAAACCGGCACCACGTTTGAAGAGATGAGTGAGTTTCCGAACTTCCCATGGTGGGATATGTTTTCTTGTTTTTTTTTGAGGATAGGTAAACAAGAATTCACTGAAACCAAATGTTCAGACCTTTTCACCTTTGTTGGTAGGCTTTTCCAAAAAGTGCGAACTCAAGGGATGACCCTCAAATTGAGATCATTTTTGGACAATTTTCCTTGTTTAAACCACATTTAAATATGAGGTTGGCTGAGGTCACCATAGTGTGCCCATATACGGTACACTATGGGATGCACTATGGGTTTTTCATACCTGTCTATACTTTACATGGAATTGCAAACAAAAAAGCTGAGCAGTTAGCATGTAAAGTCAGCATTTTAGGGTGGAATACAAAAGAAAACATAATGTGGAAGTGGACCATGCCTAATACAACAATAATAATGTTGCCTACTGTAAACATGAAAAACATGGCCATTCTCTGTTTTATTTCAAAATTGAAACGTGATGAAACACTGTTAAACAAATCCATGGAACAAAAGTTTCGCGTTTCCTAGATTCAAAAAAGGCACAAATTATGGACTTTCAATACTTTGCATTGAAACCATGCATTTAATTTGGGATGCTCAATAATCTCATACCTAGGGATGCGAGTGGGATATTTAGTGGGATACTGAAGCCATCAAAGTGGTGGTGGTTTAGTGGCCTTAGCAAAATGTTTCATGTCAAGCACTCATAATGGGAACCATTGTGCCATCGTATCATGGGGTTGAAGATGGAATCCCAAGTTATACCGTTCTCTATGGATCCAAATGAGCCACGAAAAAAAAAAACAAACTTATTGCTTTCCATTATACTGGTTGGATAGTAGGGATCCTTATATTGGTTTATTATAACCCCTATATAACTGGGTAGTATAATGCCTATATACCGTAAACA
This sequence comes from Breviolum minutum Mf 1.05b.01, assembly GCA_000507305.1. Taxonomy (NCBI): domain Eukaryota; class Dinophyceae; order Suessiales; family Symbiodiniaceae; genus Breviolum; species Breviolum minutum. The sequence goes on from DF239123.1 coordinate 29,064, forward strand.
ACCAGGAGCCCTTTTTTCATTGCTCAAATGGTGAATCTGTGAATGGGTTGAAGCCTTCCTTGATAAACTCTCATGATTTCAGAGCTGTCGATGTTTTTTTCGTTGGTTGATATGTAGAATTTCTCCGGCTGGATTTGAATAATAGGATTTAAAGTTTTAAAGGATTGATGAATTGAAGTACACCTCCCAAAAGTAACAGCTCGCCTCTGAAAAATGCTGGTTGGAAGACTATTTTCTTATTGGGATTTTGTAACTTTTCAGGGGCAAACAGTTAAACTTCAGGGGGGGTAGATTTATTGAAACTTCCTGCGAGAATGGAGATTCCCTATGTCCCCTGATTGTTCAAAACTCTTCAGTCATACCGCGTTTTTCAAGCAGTGAATGGTGTGTCTCTCACCCACCCTCCGGACAACTCAAACGGCTTTTTAATGATATGTTAATGATATGTTGATACTGTTGATGGTTCAGAAGTCCCAAACAACCACCATAACCTTGTAAATAATGGGATAAACTACCAACCTCTGAACTGGTTAGTCGGATTTCAGCCATCAACAGTATGATTTTAGAGGTCTAGGGTCTTCACCATCGCAATTTGCCTGCTGTTTTGTTGCACCCTGAGGGCGCGAACTGCTTCTTCAGCCAAGTTGGCAAAGAGATTCTCATCACGGGGAGCCACCTTTCAAAACAAACGTCCGAGTCTACACCCCTGAAGATTCACATGGAACATAATTCCCTGGAGGTTTGGTTCACATCATTTTCCTTTCTTTTGTTCCAGCCGTTAATCTTCCAGGGAGCATCCAAATCAGAAATGGTGCTGACTCATTCGTTTTTTTGGGATGCCAGAAAAAACATATATATAATATATATGGAGAATCTTAGGTTGGGCATCTAAGTCTAGCAACTGGGTGGTTGAAGCAAGATTTAAGATGATACCATAGTCTGGGGGCAAGTCTTGCCTTTCATGAATACTGATAGAGTTATAAATTTGCTAAAGGATGACTTTGAAAGTATAATATAAACATTGTGTCCTCAATGGTGATTTACCATGGTAGAAAGGCTTAAAACATCGCTTTGAAGATGTCCAACATGTAATTCAACAGCAGACTTGTTAGGCCATTCTGGGAGGATTCTCTGATCCCTTTTCCATCATTTCAATCACTCGAAAGACCTCCAGACTTTAGATTGAAATGTCATGTCACTAAAGAAAAACAACCTCAAATCTAATGATCATAGAGTCATAGAAAAGTTAACACAACAACAACAACAACAACAACAACAACAACAACAACAACAACAACAACAACAACAACAACAACAACAACAACAACATAAACATTTGCGGTATGTTTCCAAAATGACTGGCCCTAAATTCAAAAAGAACAATATGAACATGTTTTAGTGCTTTCTGAAACCCAAACGCACTAAACTGAGGGATTTCGAGGACATATCCAGCAATCCTTAGCTGCTACCTTGGCAAGCCAACTTGCTGCCCCTCATCATGACCTAGTGGTTCCAAATTCAAGCGGGTTTTTGTAAATCTCGGATTAAGCCTACCTTTTTTTCTGACATATACTACTTGTAGTTGGTGGTTTCAACCCATTTGAAAACATAGTAGTCAAAGTGGAACCTTTCCCCACGTAGGGCCGTAGGGGTGAAAAAGCAAAAATATTTGAAACCACCGCCCAGGGGGTTCACATATATTTGATCTTCCATCACTTTGTCATTCAATTGTCTTCATGGATGTCGTGGCATGAGTGGCCGAGATTCGGTTCAATATTACTTCACATTTGTCACACACACCCACACACAAACCACCATTTGGACCACTTGGGGGCCAGAACCCTTGCACTGGCCCAAAGAATGTTGCAAATGTGAGACCTCACCAAGTGATCCAGCAGTTCACGGCTGGACCAACTCTGAACTAATCTCAGTGGTTTTGTTTGGAAACCTATGGGGTGAGAACATTAAAAACGTACATGTTACTGTTTCCTGACTGAGTTTTGGAAACCACGCAAAACATGACAGAGAGGTCTACCGATCATAAATAAAAAAGAGCAAAGTATAAAATCATAGAATAATAGTGACAATAACTGAAAATATAAATATCATACAACAAATATATATATATACATCCTGCAAATTCAAGAAATGTGTTAGCAAACACCAGCTAACACATTGCGAAAAAAAATAACATCAACAAAATCAACAAGCAAATCAACACCACGAATCCAAGGAACAAAATCCCACAAACAATTCGCTGAAAGCATCCAAGGTACACATCCATACCCGCCACGCATTCACATGCCTGACACACACGTGGGAAATTCCGGCCATCTGATGAAAGGCATCCTTTCAGATTGGTACCATATGTTTTTGGTCCTACCATTTTCTACCATTTATGGAAAATCCACCGTTCCGATGTACTGTAAAATTTGCGTGGAAATTGGAATGGATCCTAGAACTCTTCAAGGGTTGAGTGCTGCTGTTGTGTTCATGGCTGGTCAAACGTACCCCCCCAGAAATAAGGCTTTATGAATGGCTTATTAACTCCGTTGGTTTCCCTTTAATAAGACCTTGTTAAACCCTTATTTCTGGCGGGGGGGTGGGGGTAGGTTGACCAGCCATGATGTGTCCATTGTTTTTCACCCCGGAAGAATAACATGGAACCTGAGAAAATATACACTCCTGGAAGGGGAAAATCATCTGAACCAAACCATCATTTATCAGCTGCCATGTTAAACTGTGGGGGTGTAAAGCCACAATAACAAAAAAACAACGAACAACCAAACATGTTTTGTGCATATGTTCAACACTGTAACAAAGATTTACATAAATCAATCATGTATATTAAAAAATACAGACACTCCCTAAAATCAAGAGTTCGCCGAGGGTATACCAAAAACCAAAGGGAGAAACAAACCTCCGACGTGGCGTGACCCTTAGTCTGCCACTTTTGGTTCAGTGACCTTCGTTATTGTATATCTCTAAATGAATCAAATCCATATTTTTACCCTGAGAAAAATCCAAAGACAAATCACACAGAACAGCACCGTTCCTTGGCCCTCACCCAGATCAAGGCACGTGATTTGAAGCCACTTGAAAGACAGGATCTGCGGGATATCCACTAACCTCAACTGATGCCCTCTCTGGAGGAGACTGACACGAAGCTGGAAATCGAATGGTCAATGGATCCTCTGACATCCATTCTATTGAAAAAACAACAGGGTTGGAATCAGTTTTTGTTGCAACAAGTTTGGATTGATATACACTAAATATCCAATCTTTTATAAATTATATACACGGATCGAATTCCAACTTCGACCCCAAAGCACCAAAGGACAGATCCGCAAAGGGTCGAACAAAAAGACAATATCAGGATTGGAATATCCCAATTCTTTATGGCGGACTTCCCTTCAGTCACAGGTGCTATACCAGTAGAAGTCATATCAAATAAGTGGTCCCACGCCAATCATGGACATGACATTTGCCCTGACAGATACTCGCTCTACGTCCACCAAAACCAAAAAATGAGTATAGGACGTCAAAGAACCACCCTTTAAATACAAAAGAGGTGCCACCAACAATTTCAATAAACCTCGGAATTCACCCACTCTCTTCAAGAAACAGCTATATATATATATATACATATATCAACAATAGATTCCCCTTTTTTGGTACCTATCTCATTGTACGTTTGAATCTCAAAATTTTTCTTCCTGTGAAATTCATGGCGCCATCATCGGCCATCATCCACCATGGATGACCCGCATGTTTTGGTGATCCGAACTGCCAAGGCCCAAAGTGTGATAGGCAGCTCCTGAGAATTTAAATCCAACGACCCCTGGATAAAACCTGGATAAAACCCATGCCCCGAATTCCCCCTATTTATCTACAAAACTGGGGTAATTTTGGGAATACATTGTAGGTAAATATACCGTATAGACTGAGCATCTGGGAAAATCAATATGTATGACAAATTGGATCATTCCCACAAGTAGGAGCAAAACTTGTTAAACAATCAATTCATGTCCATCAAAATGATAAGTGCTCTTTTAACTTCCAAAATCATGACCCCAAAGTCCCTGTGTTTACCAACCATCCCATACTTACTTGTGGCCCCACCCGACCACACCACCAGTTCACGGTCCTGAGAACCAAGTTCTACAATGCGAGAGGTGCCTGTCGAAGGCCAAGGTAAAACGTGTACCAGGGGAGGTACAGCAACTATAGTTGGTGGTTGCAGCAAGCCATGTGTAAATGAAGCTCCTCAAATTGGATCATCTCCCAATGTGTTTCAGAGTGAAAACATAAGAAATATCTTCGAAACCACCACCTAGCCAAGATTAAATCTTGAGCACAACGGGTCTTGTCCTTTCCGTTCACCACAAAAATCCATATATAAACTTGTTTTTGTTTTCTACGCATCAAGGTACACCATTTCATTCTTGGGGTTCATAACATGTTCAATTCACCTATATGGCCCAATTTGCCATCAACAGGTAATTGGTACTTAATATTGGGACTATATCCCTAGAAATCCATTCATATTCTCAAATGATGATGAGGGGGTCCAATCGCCTCCAAAACGCATAGTATCTTTAGGTTCCATGAAACCATTCTCAGAAGGTGAGCCAGGATCCCTCTGGGTATAGTAAAAAACCTTCACAACATTTCACAACTATGTAATTATATATACATACATATGAAAAAAGCCTTACACCACACCAGGGTAAAGTAGATGGCACAGTTACCTTGTATTGGCTGAAACACTTTTAAAACTACCTCGTGGGGACTTTTGTTAGCCATGTACTTTGACCAGTTGGGGTGTGTTTTTGTCCCAATCCTCACTTAGCCAATGGACCCTGAAATAAAAGTTTGAACTAAAAGAAATCCCTACTAAGTATGTAATCCCAAAAAGTTTAAAGCTTAGAAGTTTAGCCATTGGCCAAGTAAGCGCGCCATTACTTCGACGAGAGGTCCATCCCGCACATTCTGAAATCAGGGTATCGAAGAGTGGAAGATCCCGATGTTGAGCGGTGGCATAGGCCTCGGTTGCAAGAAATCGATGGAAGGATTTGGACCACGATGAGAAAATAGGAGATCTTTCATGTGTGTTGGATGATTGGCAGATGAAAAATCTGCGCAGAATATAATAAGATATATATAATATGAATATGTGCGTATGGTTCATTTTTGTTGTGTTTGTTTTTGGTGTTCCTGCCGATTTGAAAAGATTTAGTAATGTTTTTGGATGCGAGTTGCACCGTGGTTACCCATGGTTCATCCAGGAGCCGGGCTCCATGAAGGTTCATGGTTTATTGGGGATCCCAAGTCAGGTCATCAAAAAAATGACCTGCAAATGGGTCTCCAAAAGACTCAGCGAATTTGGGACTGTTACCAGCAGGTTTGGATGGATTCTTTTAACACCAGTGAGGAGGAAAGAACGAATGGATCACCTATAATATAGCAGCAGCTGTAACAGTCTGGCCCAAGCTTCAATAACCTAACACCAGAAATAAACAGAAACACACTTGCTGGTTGGAAGAGTACTTTGATTTCTGGGATGGCTTCATTTCAAACCTAAGATCATCAGGAGCCATTTCAGGGCGTTTGTTCGGGGGCATATAATGCAGCTTGATCTCACCAGCATGACATCTCATGTTTTCCGAATGCCATAGGACAAAAACGAGGAAGGATCAACCGATTGAGGTTTTACTCCACGAATGTCTTTTTCATCAGGAAATTTGAATTGCGGATGTTGTTGTCCACAAAATGCATCTCACTTTTTGAATCATGTGAAAAGATGTTAGAGTCTGATACCAACTCCATCTTCCATGATTGAACATGCAGCTTTTCATTGAGCTACCAGCTAGGACCTGTGAGTAGCAGGTCAGAACTTTGACCACAGAGCAGTCCACTCTGCTTTTGGTGAACAAGACCATCTACTGCAACTCCGAATGACCCGTCTTTGTGTCTCAAAGATTGTCAAACCATTCCCTGGGCTTCCAATCACAACATTACACAACCGATCAAACCAAGACACACACACACAAAATCATGCAGAAAACAAAGTCTAAGTCTATGCAAAAAGATTGATCAACAAAGATCAACAAAGTACATGGCCAGCAATAGTCACAAAAAAAACACTGGCGATCCAGACTGGTATGGGAAACTTTCCTCTGACTATATATGTTTGATAGAAAAAAACTCATCATGACAGTTGGTTTCTCACCCGATCATTGATCCTGTTTGCCATGTTCCCAAAATGTCCTTTGGGTTATCTGTCCACACACGGGCAACAAAACCGATGAACCAAACTTGGTCTGAAGTCGCCTGTCAAGGATGTTGATTGTAATCCTGAAATGCTATGCATAACATACAACACCACCATGAACAAACACTAAAGTCCGGAGTGGAGACTCAAAAACCATGTAAACTGGTAAAATATGTCTTGTACATATACAATAAGACCAGGTGCCCTATGGCCAGAAAGCCATGTGCGAGAAGGCCATTTCCCATTCACGCACCGGCTTCTTCAGATCTGTTTTTGCGCAAGGCCCGCCCCACTTAATCGCACTACAGGCCACTGGCACCATTTTGGTCATGGGCCCGGCAAACATCATGATCACAATTCCCATCATGATCCTCATGATGTTTAGCATCACCTTCCTTATTTTCATCATCATCAACAACATCACCATCAACACCCTCAACATCATCATCACCACTGCTCCTTTCATCAACAGACTTCCCTGATCTGGAAATCACAGGTCGCCCACTGCTTGACCCGTCGGATGCTGCGTTAGAGTCAGAATCATTTGGAGACCTCATTTGATGGAGGAAATCTGGCGATCACCAGTTGAGGTTGGTAGTTTATCTCATTATTTACAAGGTTTTTATACATCCCAGGTGATTGTTTGGGATTTCTGAACCATCAGAAGTAGTTAGTTTAGTGGAGACAATATCAAGTTGAAGTCATCCACTATGAGCTTTGCAATGCTACTTGAGGGATATCTATTCAGAATTTATGCTTGATGATCATGACTGTTTGAAGTTTGCTTTCTTTTTGGTAGGTGAACATTGGTGAAAATGAGACCACTAAACCAAAGAAGCTTCTCTTCCAGATCACTATGTGCATACTGAATGCTACTCGTTGTGCCTTGCTAAACAATATCTACAATCGCATCGAACTTTCAACTCATCACTACTCAACATGTCAAAGGATTTCACACATTTGAACTTGATGCTTTGATGGTCACAAGCCAAACAAGCGACAGTTGACTATGGGCCATAATTTCAAATGTTCAAAAACACACACACACATTCAAAGTTCCTGATCCCCAACAGATAGAGTGAATCAATCCAAGATCAACCAACAACAACAAAAACCTATGAAGAATTTCTAGGAACTTTGGGTAGAAACGCGCGCTCCCGAGAGTAGAAAAACGAAGCAGTCAGCTTGGGATCCCTTTCAGCTTGGGATCCCATTCACGAAATGTCTAAGCCTCTTGTTTGTGGTTACCATTACTGAGTGGGGAGCACTGCAAGAAACACCCTCCAGGGCACTAAAATATCCCATCAAACGGGAAAATTGGTTCAAAATCATCGACTCAAAAGTGGCCCTTTCCTCGACCCCAAGTGCCCATAAAACATGAAGGTTTGAATTCCTGGGTCATAACCCCTAAAAATGAGGGTTGTGGGTTCCCATGGAGAGTAGTTCTCAAACAAACCATCCAAAAAATCGGGTCCGCAACCGAGTGGCTCGTTTTTGTCCGTCTCGAATCTCTTGTGCAGCTTGGAAATCTGCGGTATCACATTGCGCAGCCCTGCAACCAATGGTGTGCGGGGAATATCAAAAAACATGATATCCTTGGTGAACGTCTGAAATAACACAAAACACTTGGAACCAACACTTTCTGACATGGCTCATGATTGAGTATCTTGTGGGATTGGTTCTTTCATGAGGGGCGTCTTATATAAACACCCGAACAAAACGGGTTTCAGTCTATACTGCAACGAAAAAACGCCCTCACCCAGATCCGGATGTGGGAAAGTAAAACTCCCAATGACAAGAAATCCTTTGGGAAGCTACCTATATCTTAAGGATCCTGGGGTTCCGAAAAACCTTTAGCTCCTCAAAAAAAGTAGGACAAATATACATCATCCCTGGCGACCCGTTCACATCACTCCTCCCATATCACAAGCGTAAGAGTGACCCCTTCACCCTGCGAGTGATTTATATATTCGTCACTCCAAAAGGGATTTTTCAAGGTGAGACTTCCACTTCTTTATCTTCTTGGCATCTTGGAGTCCGCCCGTAGCTGTGATAAGTCATATAAAAAACTCGCAGGCCGGTGCAGCGTCAGAAATTGATGCCGAAATTTTACTAGTTCATGGAATCTTAGTACATACTGCAAATTAGGGAAATTCACCTATCGCCAACCTAAAACACCAAGAAAAGTCTGGTAAGTCGGATGATCAATATTTTTACATCGTTGATTTCTAGATTCTAGTCACCCTTTCGAAGTTAGATCAACCAAGTGGTTGGTTGGTTGGTTGGTGTGTGTGTGTGTGTGTGTGTGTGTGTGTGTGTGTGTGTGTGTGTGTGTGTGTGTGTGTGTGTGCGTATTTGTGTGTGTGTGTGTGTGTGTGTGTGTGTGTGTGTGTGTGTGTGTGTGTGTGTGTGTGTGTGTGTGTGTGTGTGTGTGTGTGTGTGTGTGTGTGTGTGTGTGTGTGTGTGTGTGTGTGTGTGTGTGTGTGTGTGTGTGTGTGTGTGTGTGTGTGTGNAGTGTGTGTGTGTGTGTGTGTGTGTGTGTGTGTGTGTGTGTGTGTGTGTGTGTGTGTGTGTGTGGTTGGTTGGTTGGTTGGTTGGTTGGCGTAATTTCCGTGCGTTACCACGTCCGTTAGGCATACAGCATATTTTCTCTAAGTAGACATATCGTTCATAGCAAATTGAAAAAGTAAAAGACCAACTTCAACCACCATTAAACCATTGGCTGGAACGTTAGACAAAAACAGTTATGCATGTATACTGTATACATGGATATCTAAATATATATAAATATAATTACATATATATGCGAATATATATATATATGATATGATACAGTAATTACCGTATGTAATGTACATACAAATCTCCCAACCATGGTTTATAATGGATTCATCGGGATCTTTCTTTTTATGATATCTTGCTCTCCCCATATCAATCCCTTTGTTACAGTCAGTAGGGGGGAACAAAATAAGGAGTCAACCTGGCAACATCCAAATACATTCCCTGGAATGACAGGCTGTCCTGGAAGAACATGTCGTGGCATCGGCACGATTGCACGCGGAGCTAAAGTGATGGTCCTCAAAAAGGTACATGGGATTGGAATATCTACCTACATTCATCCTACAAATCTAAGCCAAATGTAGGTAGTAGGTAGATATTCTATACATTCGACGCATATATGGGTTACTCATCCTGAGAATTTTGGTTGAGCAAAGTTTATTTCTGCCTCCCATTACGTTGGGAAGTGGAAAATGGGTCCCTGGCAAAGTTCAGCTTCCAAAAGGGGAACTCTTTTCACTTCCATGGAACCTTCGCAGCCCACTTTTTCACCCAAACATTTCTCCAGTACCTAAAATGGACAAATCCTGAACCTTTTTATTTTTAGGCCATTTTTGGGTGTGGGTTTTCTCTCACATACCCCTGAAAAATACAGCTTATATAGGTGAGTACCTCTGTTTTAGGTACCTGAAATTCTTGGTGACTGTTTGTTCTATTTCCGACTGGGATGTCTTTTTAAAAAACACAGAAGTTTGAGCTTCGAATCCCTGCAGTTATTTTTGTTTTCCCACACGTTTCCGGTTTACACTTGGAACTACTACATCGACAACCAGGTTTCAAACGTTGCAAAAATTCCACACATGGACAAAAAACATCTCAAAAATCGAGATGGCACATCAGATGAACTGATGACAAATGCAAACATGAGCCTTTTGTGAAGGAAATGAATGAATATGTTGGTCTATGTCGAGATGAATGTTTCGCAGAAGTTCCAGTGGTAGTTTCAATCTCTTATTCAAACAAATTCAACTAACTAGCTTCCAGTTGGACTAGGGGATCCCTTCCTTAAAAAAAAGATGTATATAATGAAAAAACCTCAGCTTGGACATATGTTGGGTCGGGGGATATGAACCCTTAACAACTTCCAGGGTCCACAATCTTGCGACACCTCGAAACCAACTCATATAAATCAAAGGAAGACATGTGGAATAATCACCATGTGGCCACACTTGACATCTTGAAAAGATGACATTTTTTTCCATATAGAAAAGGTCACGACTCTACCCACTAGATTCAAATAGTATTCCCAGCCCACCAGTTGCAACAAAAGAAACATACCAATGTCAGCCGGGCCACATGACCATAGAAATTTGGTATCAAGTTTGATCACTAATTCAATGATCCCGGGTCCCAAACCCGACCCTTCAGAAGGTCATAAAAGTTGCCTTCCAACCGCCCATGGCAACCTGGAAGTTCTGTTGGTGATCCTTAAAATTGAGATGGTTAATTAACTCTCTAAAACATTCTAAAACTAACATAGTACCTGAAACTAGGTTATTCCCCAAAAGAAAATCATTTCCCAACCATCAATTTTCAGGGGCAAGCTGTTAGTTTCAGGTGTATATAAGTGACCCGTTCAAAAGAACAACCTCCAACGCCTCCAACTATATAAAAAAACGAAAGGTCACCGTAATTGAAGCACTTATCTGACAGAAATGCCAACTCTTCCCACTTGAATCTAAGTTATAATTCCCCAAAAAAAACATGCAGAACACCTCATCCAATGGTTAATTAGTGGTTTGGTGCCCCCCTTTTTGTTTGAGATTCTATAACTATAACCCAGGGAGGACATCCCAACTCTCACAACTACAGTTTCGGGGGAATCCTGAAGAATCCCAGGGAAGACACCGCAAAAACCCCAAACTTTCACCCGCTGAGATCAACTCCAAGCTTCCCTCGTATCATGGGTGCAGATCCTTTCTCCTTCCTCATAAACACCTGCAAGCCGCAACCCAAGGGATCTCGTTTCACGACCTTTCCGATTTCCAACGTCGACGAAACGTACACCAGCCAATAACCAAAACACATGGAACCCCAAACAAAAACATTTGGGATGCAAGTTAGGAAGCTTTTTTGTTGGTGGCCGGACCTCCTGACAGGTGCTATATGAAGTTTTGGGCACATATGCCAAACCTCACCCTTGTGGAAACCAGCTCGATGCCTGCGAACACCGATCTCGTATTTACCGAGCTCCAACTAAAATTGATATCTATTTCTGGATTATGGATGAAGATTACAGCTCAGCAAAAGATAGCGCCAACTCGCCTAGTAAAACTACTTCAAACCAATAACTAGCAGTAGCAGAGTAGCTTTTCTCATTCAACTTTTCAAAAGCATAATAAATGAGTTTTGCATGAACAAAATTTGACTTTCATACGACGAATGGTCCCCATGATTCCTATGCAATACATGTGACTTAGAATTCGTAGGTATAAATTTCAATCTTCCATACCTTCCACACCTTCTACACCTTACGACATGTTTCAAACTGAGGTCAAAAATCCCTTACATCGTGATATCCTTGCCTTAGCATCATTCACCCCTATGTTGCCTGGACGTGTCCCGGTGTCTTCGATGGCTTAATCTCCAACAACAAAGGTGTCCTGAGCCGTTTTTTTCAGGAGCTTAAAGGAGTCACCCTTGGGTCATGTTTCAACCATCTAAGACACCAGCTCATCATTGATGAATTTTTAGTTGCTTAACAAAGAAACAACAAACAACACATACATAAACACATGATATCAATAAACCATGCATCAAATGCAAATGAAGGTCCAATAAAATATGTTCCACCATACCTCATAGCAACTTTATATCATCCATCTTAATTCTGAATTGATTGCTTGAAGGTATGGTGGAAGTACATACCATTAGAAATCGCTGTTGTTTATTGCTACTGATGTTTTATGTGCTTTATGTGTGTCATGTACGTTTTTCGGCCAACCAAACAAAATATATTTCATCCCCCGTCATGAATGCCAGGTTTGACTCAATATTCATACACAAAATACATCTAAACAAAAGGCCATCTTACTGTCTTACTGTTACTATGTACCTTTGGCCCCAAGTGCCCATGGAAACATGAAGGTTTCAGGCCCCTAACAAAACTGGGTTATAAAGATCTCCCTAACCCCTAAAAAATGAAGGATTCACGTGGGGAACCCTATGGTATACATGGAACACCTGGAACATCTCCGAGGAACATAGGAGGAGCTGGACTTAGATAGAAGAACTTTGCTTCCGACACCTCGGGCGCTACAAGCGCCATAATGTGCAGAGTTTGCCCACGAAAATATTCATGTGTATACATCTATATATTTACATACACACTGATATATTGGACATATATAAATATATATTATGTAGATATACACATCTCATGGATATTGAATAAAATTTGATATGGAGAGTTATGATACTCTGAGTTATGAAGCTCAGTCTCCTAATAAAGTACCCTTCTTTCATGGGGAAATATACAATTTGTGATGCAAATCCCTGTCAGGACGCAATCGTAGAAACATGAAGGTTTCGGATGCTGCCTGCTACTGGGAGAGGGAGCACCCCAATTCATACCGTATGGGAGGTACATTGCGCGCAATGACATAACAATGTAGCTTTTAATGGTGGACGTCCCTCATCATCCGTTGTGAATGATTTACCAAAAACGGTGTGTTGATGTTCAACAAAAAAACCCTGCCGGCGCAGACCAGGTAACTGGAGTGACTATGACTGAGTTTAGGAGGATGTCTTCTGAACACAGCAAGATAGGGAGTGTTTACACATCTAAAAATAAGATGGATACTATATATATACACCCAAAATGACGCCATATTTGAAGTCGGAGATACATTTAAAACACCCACCATTTTTGGCATCTATGTTAGATTTCTGGGGGGTTATATTTTCGATTAAATGATTGTGGACAATTGTTAAATCCACGTCTTAAATCCACATCTTGGACCCTCTAAGATGAATCAACCAGAAATCAATATGATATAACATCAGCCTTTCCTGTCCACAACTCTTTGAACAGAAAAAAACAACGAAATAACTCGCGTACTAAAATGATCTAAAATGTATGGGCTTTCTCAAATACCCTTCCTCCCATAATCATGGAAGTGGGAAAATGGGTGTATCTCCAATATCAGTTTCCTTTCATTTGGGGTGGTTTTCCACTTTCATGATTATGGGAGAAAGGGTAATAAGAACCATTTCTATTGATTTGTTCGGGGCCCTACTTAGAAGAGTAACTGAATAACATCAGCAATGTGTGTTTTCGCGCTGACACACCTCTGATGGTTTCTGACCAATTCCCACAGAATATTCAGCTCAAACACAGATTGGTTCAACAGCTCACTAGTGGCAATGCAAAGCAATGACGCGGTAGCTGCACCATGCCCCACACCATTCCTTAGGGTTTTTTTCTTGTAGAAGGTTACCCTCTAGGGAACTTCCCAGGAGGGCTATTGTTCTAAAACAGAATCACCTCAATATTGGAAACGGATCAATCTGGACAGGATATCATTCCTCAACCAACCCGTGCCAAAGTATGGAGTTCCAAATCCTAGTGACCTAGTGATTGAAATCCGCAATTCTAACATATCTCACCTTGGGAAAAAGGAAAATCATCACCTCAAACATACCTTGAGTGGGGACCCAAGAACTCAAATAGTGGTTTTCACAACTATTGAAAACGCACAAATTTGCCACTAATAACGGCCCAAGTCAAAGGCTTTAAGAAGCCCAATGCTTTCCGGATTGAAGAAGGGATTCCATTAAACCAGTCTTTGAATGAGTTCACACGAGTCTTCTAAACCGAAACATAGGAATCTAGAAACATCACATTGACACCCAGATTTCATACTCTTCCCCTTTCAAAGTATCAAGATGTCTCCCAACAAAGCTCAAGGCACTGGGCACAAAAAAATATCTTGAACATCACCACACTTCGAGGATGTGTTTAAAAAAAACTTGCATCCAAACCGTTGAAACAACGCGTTTCCGAAACCCCCAGGGTGATTCTCCCAAGGTACACGTTCAGCTGCCGTGTTTGAAGCTTGGCAAAAAAGGTGCCACCAGGGGGACCCGTCAATGCAGCCAGGTGCTTCAAGCTTCTGTCCGGACGCGGCGATAAAAATCAATCCCATGACGGATCCATTTACGGACCGGTAAATTGACCGGTAACATACATTTGGCGAAAAAATCTATGGTAAATGTAGGTAAATATAATATATATCATACATGGATCCTATGGGAATGGTAGGGGTCATTATCTAGTTAATCCCAATTCATAGCAATTTAGTTGGGGTATAAACTGCTTTTTTGCGTAGGCTAATATGTGAAAAAAACACCACAAATTGTGTAGTTGTCAAAAAATGTTTAACCCTCCCAATTATTCTAATATAATTGTCATACATCATTGACATTCATAAAAGCTGATCATGGCAAACTTTGCTTAACTCTTGGTGAAGTAAAAACCGCTGCTTGTGTTTTTTCCGGAAATACGCCCTGGAAGATGAACGGCTGGAACCTACAGATCCCCCATTTAGAAATGAAAATGATCCTGCCAAACCTCCATGATTATGTTCCAGTCGTTAATCTTCAGGGGTGTAAACAACTGTTTTTTGCTTGGGGACCTTGGGGGAGGATAGGAAGGGTCCACGAGCGCCTGGAATATCATGAATATGATTACACTGCCAGAAATCTCACATAGATACCAACAGTTGCCATGTTTTTCTCGAGCCATCATTTTGGGGCTCTCCAGCCGTTCGTCTTCCGGGGGTTATTCAGTAGGGGTGACGATGTAGCATCATTCTCAACTTCCTGAAGCAAAGGATTAAGGTCTTAAGTTGTGATTACCCTCCTAGGATGTGACTCGTTGTGATTCAACATGTAGGGTACCAAACAACTTACGTCTTCGCTGATGTTTAGTATTCCAACTAGGACAGCATTTTGAGTCAAATCTTTTGCGCCACAAACCAACTGATCATGTTTCATCCCGCAGCTTGCAAGTATGCAATTTCATTGTGCGAAAAAGACATTTTAGAAATCACTGGTGCCCATAGCTGCCACGGCTTAAGAGAACTCAACTAAAATGTGTTAAGACAATTTGCGTGAGCCTGGAAAGATAGTTCTTTTCATAAAAGGGTTTCACTCTGACAATGTTTCGACACATAAACTAAGCATAGAAACCACATTCCATAACAATAAATATAAACACCACGACAACTCACATTGCGTGGCGTGCCCCGTCCTAACTTCTTCAATTGGCAGGGCATGCTTGGCGTAGCTTGCTAATGTCTTCATGCCACCTTGCCACGACCGCCTCACAGCAGCGGTAGTGGAGCAAAAAGTCAGTAGGTTCAAACCCTTCCGCTGGAGGGTCCCCAAATCATGTAAATTCCAAACCTTAACCTTCGCAAGCCAACCAAGGGAACAAAAACATTGCTTTCCATTGGCCCAGTAGACATTTTTGAGACACCAACGTGCAATAAAATGTCACCCCAAGAGATGTCCCAATTTGTTTAAAACGACCAAAACTCGAGTTCACCCTTCAAATTCACAGGCACACAAATTGACTGCTTGTGGAAATATTGAAGCTCTTTACATTGCAATATCACAACAAGTCTTTTTTGAAGGAGATTCAAATTCTTCAAACAGGAAAGAGCCTACAAGTGTTCTTTTCCAGCCGCCATCCAGGGTCTGCCCAAGATTTTCTGTCCATAAAAAACCTGTACGAACGGACGAAGCTGATAGCAAATAACTAGACTTAAAACCTTCCGAGTCACTTGAAACTCAAAAACTTTGTATAAATCGAAGTACAGTACCCTCACTCACACTGAAATCTCACCCTGAAAATAGACCAAAACCAAAACGGGAAAGGATCGTCATCCAACCACCATTTTTTTAGGAAATATGTCAGTTTTTGGGAGGGTATATCTTTTGATGACAGTTGAATAAACCGCGAACAATTCGCATATACATCCTCTTTACAGTCCTGCCCAGCCATCCGTTCATCACCTAAAAACATGAACTACAATCTAACGAGTGAATGGATGAAGTGCATGACAAGAAAAAGAGTTATCTATAGAGATATACTATATACAGTGACTACCAAAACCTGATGAGTAAGAGAAATGGAAGTTATCAAAGAAACAATTGCGGGCTTTTGCCGTACATATTATATAAGTATATAAATCAATTTCTGATTTGTCCATAAATGAGCAGTGTTCAAACCCCGTTGACAAACTCCATTATACTGTTTATTCTATGAGTTTATGATGGATTGTATGAACGATCCTTATGAACATTTGATCCCATACCACTTGGCAGCTTTTTCACCTTGTATATATATATATATATACATATGATCAAATCAGAATCCACACTATAAGTAAGCTGATCAACATAAAGCTACTTGGATTTGCCTGCTATGATCGCTGCATTATCGCATGCACTGCAACCAAGTTGCTCGAAAAAGGGTGGGCATAGCAACTGCAGTTTCCAGTGAATCTTTTGGATCATTGTGGCCTTCTCTTTTTCAGCAAAACACGACACGTCAACGTGCACAACACAACGTTGGCATGTGCAGCAAAAAAAAACAAAGCAAGTTCTAGGCAAAACTTAGGTCCCCCAACTAAAAGTTGAAGTCTTAGTGGATTATATTTGAAGAATTACTGAACTCAAACCCGGCTCTTCCGGTAGAAGGGACTCGGTAAGGTCTGCCAAGGATAAGACCTCCTTCTAGAGGGTAACATGGGTAATCCCCTCCACTCCAAGAAAAAACTGGTCACTGCTGAGCTAAAAAAAAACGCCGTTTATATACAAAACGTGTGTTCAAATCCCAGGGGAGCCAACCGCTCTTTGTTTTTTGTTTTGTTTGAAAAAAATCTGAATTTTTAGCCCTTTCGTTCCCAACAAAAAACGTAAGTCAAGGTTGAATTTAGAAAAACGAAACATGGAACCCATCCAGGTAGGTGTTGCAAAATGAAATTCCTTGGGGGGAGTGGCTTGGGATCTAAGTGCACGGTCAGTTGGACTCGCATGTATATATAGTAGTTAGCCCTGCTGATGCAGTGATGACGACGAGATGATGATGATGATGATGATGATGATGATGATGATGATGATGATGATGATGATGATGATGATGATTGTGATTGTGATTGTGATTGTGATTGTGATTACTTTCAATGTAGCTATGGCCCGCCCCGACACACACTGACCTCTCAATTCAAGAAACAATGGAGACCATCAACTGCTCTCCCTCTGCAACTAAGTACTCCTCATCGTATGGATCTTGGGCATCGTTTCCTGACATCAAGATCAACTGATGATGGAGACAAAAAGACATCAAGCACCAGCTGGGATGTGCAAAACCCATCAGGATTAGTGGGATAAACTATCAATGGTTGTTTCTGGTTCCCCTAATAGGTGGTAGGTAGCATATACTCACCCAATTGGCAATATATAAGTGGTATATAAGTGGTATATATTACCAATTGGGTGATGATATGCTACCTACCACCTATTAGGGGAACCAGAAACAACCGTTGAAACTACCTGTTAGTTCGTGCAGTAGTTCTTCCATCAACAGTATGAGCTACATCATTGGGATCATGATCATAACCGTCATAAAACCATAGGGCCCCGAAATTCGTGATATCTTTTTCGCATCGTCACGAGACAGCTATAATCAAAACACATTACGCCACCAAAAGCAACAATGGATACCCGAAAAAATCATGGTTTGGAAAACGACTTCTTTGTTATATAACTATGCAGATAGTCTTTGGAGTCCATTATGTTCATGTTAGTTTTTTTTTCTGCCTTATATCATGTCACCTCATATCTCTTCAACAAAATATCCTGCCAGATTTTCTTGATGTTCCTTTACAACATCTTCTGTACCTTGAAAGGAAACCCGGAAACCCCTGTTGTAAGGGGTCAAAGCTGCCGAAATCCAGCAAAATGCCTCATCGGATTTGTCAAATCTCTTCAGTTCCTTATGTAGTAGGAAGTGCAAAGTAGGAAATTTTACACCCTGGAAGATTAACATAGAACATAATCATAGGGGTTTGGAAGATCATTTTCCTTTCTAAATGGGTGATTTGTAGGTTCCATGTTAATCTTCCAGGGTGTATGAAAATGTATGGATCTTGGGAATGCCTTTTTAAAACTTCAATCCCCTACTACCGCATGGAGAAGTTTCTTTCATCCGGCTGCTCATTTAAATTCATCACTAAGTCACCGCCTATATATAAATACAGTGAAAATATGTAGGAAATACGACATCTTCTAGATGGTGGTTTCAACCCATCTGAAAAATATTAGTCAAAATTGATCATTTCCCCAGGTAGGGATGAAAATAAAAAATCCTGGAAACCACCACCCAGTCTTGGTGAGTATTATCATACTTCAAAATTGCATCACTGCGAGTACACCTTGGTTTCTCCAACAAAACACGGAGAAAAGGTAGCCAGGTTTGGAACGCCAAAAAAATCGGTTACCCTGGAAGCCGACCATTAAAACATTTAGGAAAAAACAGAAATTGTGGATGAAATAAACCCGGACTAAAACAATAGTTTTTTTTGAACCTTCATACACAACAAGAAGTTTTTTCGATTTGGACAGGGTTTTTATTTCATACCTCCATTTTGGACATACAAAAAAAGGTCATTGTAATCCAATGCCCCCGCGAGAAAACTAGCCAAGTCCAGGAAACCTCGAAGAAACAACTGGAAGGCTAACTTGGCGAACTCGCGCAATCGCTTGTCTTCCTGTAATGATTTGGTTGGAGATCCATCATGTAACTTCCGGTTCAATGTTTGGGGGTTGACAACAAAATTTTAACAAAAACCTATGAAAAGCCAATGACTAGACCCACCCTGTGATTTTGAGGATTTTTGGGGTTCTGAATCGCTCCTCATTTAGGAGGAAAATACTGGCGATCCCTGGCGACCCTGATCGCTCCGCAAAAAATATCAAAAAATCACAGGGGGCACAAAGCCCGCAGGAAAGAAAAGACCAACCTCCTGAATTGCAAAGTTGAAGCTGACATGAGATGATGGGCAAAAATCCTGTACCACTTGGGATGGCTAAACCGCTAAACACTGTCCTGAATCAGGGGGACATTGATCATAACAACGGGTTTTGTAGCCATTCATGGATTCCTTAAAACCTCAACAACCCATCCGGTTTTTGTGTTCGATCATGGCATCTCAACTGATGATGCTTTCCAACGAACCCACAGCGGTTGGTTCCATGGCTCAGGAGTTAGATGTGGCTGGTAACTTCATCTGACTTGCAGGGATTCCTTTGAAGAATTGTTTCAGGTAGGAAATTGTCAAATCTGTTTACAAAGAAACTTGGGTGTAGAATCAAAATCGTTTCACCTAGAAAAACTCATGAATCTCAAAAAAAAAGGGCAATGTAGAGGTAAGAGTTTACACCATCCCCAAAAAAGGTGTCAGGTCAACATGTTGTTCCATGAGTGCTTTTTGCCGCCAAGTTTCCGGCATCCTGGGAGGTTGTTGTACCCAAGCCTCCCAAAGAAAGCGGCTGAAAATACCCTCAGCATCTGAACAGAAAAACATACCAAGTGTATCCAAGGTACATCTTAAGATCCCCCAAGGTACAACTTAAGTGAAGTGACTTGGGGGATCTAAGGATGATTAATCTCATGATTCTGAGGGAACAAAAATCTCAAGATATTAAACCTATTAAGGCTTCAACTTTTGATGATTTCTCCCTGAGCCAATGGACCATGAAATAAAAAATTGAGCTTTACGCGATAGTATTTTCCCTACTAAATATGTAATTTCCAAAAGTTTAAAGGTTAGCCATTCGCTGCGTCAGTATTAAAAAAAGTGGAATTCAACTCTTTCAAACTATCTCTCTTGGGGCCGCCACATCTTTCAGGTGGCCAAAATGCTACAGGATTTGTTGTTTTTTTGGTATATAAAATCTGTGCCAATTCCTTTAATGTACGTTAGTTGGTGTTTTTTTCCAACCCAGTTGAAAAAATATGATCGTCAGAATAGGAATCATCCCCAATTTTCGGGTTGAACATGAAAAACATATTTGAGTTGCCACCACCTGAGCCACGAAAATAACCCTTATTACTTTCCATTGAATCCTGGTTGTTTAATAGGGAACCTTATATATAATTGTTTATCATAATCCCTATATACCTGAGCAGTAAAATCCCCGACCTATACCCTAACCAACCAGGGGCCCTTTTTTCCATTGCTCACCTAGTTTTATTAGACGTGTTGTTAACTACAGGGTCACCTTCGTGCACGTTCGGCTTGCGTTTCGTTGAGATTGGCTCCCTGGGGTCAAATTGTCTCACCCGATGATCCATTGCCATCAACAAATTCATACAACTCAAGCAATGCAATTTGGAAAACTGATGTCCCCAATAGGATTCATGGGACTGGTATTATATATTTACCTACCCTAAGGATCATTGGACCCTCAAAGCTGGCTATTTTGAGGACCCTACCCCTGCTTTATAGGTTCAAACCCTTCCGTTGGAGGGTCCAAGATCCTTAGGGTACATTTGGTTGACTTTTAGGGTAAATGTAGGTAAATATACCAGTCCCATGGATCCTATGGGGATTATATACCGATAATATATCCTGAACTGAACTGCTGCTTGTTTTTTCAAATGCTAGGGATTATACTGTTTGAGACATTGAAATAAAACAATTTCCAGCTGCGGCTGGGAGAGCCCAAGGTTCATGGAAAATCTTGCTGCATCTTTTCTCAACCAAGAACTGCTTAGCCAATGACAACG
This sequence comes from Breviolum minutum Mf 1.05b.01, assembly GCA_000507305.1. Classification (NCBI taxonomy): domain Eukaryota; class Dinophyceae; order Suessiales; family Symbiodiniaceae; genus Breviolum; species Breviolum minutum. Next base: position 49,976 of record DF239123.1, read on the forward strand.
TCATTTAGACAACGACACGTATTTTGTCGAGATTTTTTGGATTTCTGGATTGGGCACTGCAGGTTCTTTATTAGGGACTGCCTTGCAGATTTCGCACCTGTAGAAAAATACATGTCGTAAACATACGTATAGATGGAGGATACAACCTGCTGTATCCTTCTGTAACATAAATGCGTGGATTCAGATATGATTGATGTGGTGAAGCGTCTATTGTTTCCCCACCCTAACAAACGCTAAAAATTACACCTAATGCGGTTGTGTAACAAGCCAACATCAACATGCTTCGAGGTTTTTTTCACACCATATTGTGAATCAGTCGTATCACACACACATGGATTCCAAACATGCCACAAAAGTAAAAAAAACACAACAACATACTCTGATTTATGATTTCAACTAACCAACATATCCATACGGCGGCTCAACGATTTTACCGGTGGCCTTGATAAAGAGCTCATCACCTTTTTTGACCTTCAGCCCCTTCATCTGAAAACCTCCAAAGGTTTCTGTTTGGCCGAGAAACCCCCAGATGAGTGGAAAGGATTCGAATCAAAAACAACCGTACAACGTGGACCCACAAATCAGGAAAAAAAGTGGAATTATGGGGCCCCTATAAATGGGCGAAAATACATGGGTAACTAGGGTTATAACCCTACTTATAGGGGTTACAACTCCACTTCTGACTGGTGTTTGGGCGCACCTTGAACGTATCAATAAATCGTGGGATAAACAACGACAAAGTCCTGACAGCTAGGGGCAGAAACTCTCTCATCAACAGAAAACATATGTTCAAAATATGAGAAGTGATATTAGGTAAGAGAGCCAGCAAACAAAACAAAAAACTTAGAAAAATACTACCGATCACTCAAAAAAACAATGATCTAGTTGCCCAAACAGCAGCTAGGCAAAACCCGGAAAATTCTGGTACATAGATACATAAGCAAAAACAACAAGCAGCATACAAGTCAGTTTCCATCAATATCTTTCTCACCACCCTAGAGCAATGAGCTTGCGAATGCTATGGGTACAAATCACCCTGGAATCTTGACAAATGGACTAGCACATCAACAGTCTGATCTATGTGATCTAGGTCTGCAAAAGTCATACACCAACCTCCAAGTTGTTGAACATGTTATTTCTTTAGGGGTGACCTCGTGTAGTCTAGTTGTTTCTGACAACAAAAACTTGGGCAATGTCCAGTGAATCAGTGGAGATTCACGGTCGTTCCAACCCTTTTAAAACAAGATACCCATAGGATCAATCTACGGTAGATTTACAGTTGTTTAAACAAATCAACTAAACTAGTTGGTGGTTTCCACCCATTTCAAAAATATTCGTCAATTTGGATCATTTCCCCAGGTAGGGGTGAAAATAAAAAAAATGTGAAACCACCAACCAGTAAATGTACATAAATATGCCAATCCCATGGATCCCTTTGCGAGTTGAGGTCCCCAAATGTCCTACATCAACTACGTACAAAATTGCAATTTTTCGGCTGCAAAGCTTTCAAAGTTTCACATTGATTTTTAGGGCTGCGATACGTATAGTTCAAACAAAATGCAATAATCAAAAGGTACAACAAGCAAACAAGAAAACACAAATGTACGAGGAAGTAAAGTAATCATTCCAATCTCATATTGTGATTCCTGACTGCCCAGTTCTAAACCCCTTATTATCCCCTATTGTCAATGGAACAAAATCATGCATTCAAAAAACCCTTATGACACGCCATAATTATTGTTCATTAAAAAGGGTCCTTACAATGTGTTTTTGAAAAATCCCCATATAAATCACCAATATCACCTGACCAACCAACTTCAACCGGCCCCTTGATCACCACATATTGTACCATATCTTGGGCAAACCCCCCCCACCCTGTAATGGTGGAAAGTGAATGTTAGTATTGGCCCTTAAAATTGCAAAAAAATATGTTGATCCACTGTTACAGGGTGGGGGGTGGACCCAAACCATATCCTTTTATAACCAGAAAACCGCTCCATTTTTTCCAATAAGCGAAGATACTGAGCTCTGCAGTAACAAAACCAATCGTTCCAGAGGTCCACAATGAAAAACCAGTTAAACCTGCAAACTCCGAACAAAAACGGCACCGAACTGGTGATATGTTTGTGTAGAACATGACGAAATCAGCGTTTCTTACCATGTTATCATTCATATTCTTATATTCATAGTCTCAACATATTGCATTCATATTCTCATACCTCGCCTCATTCATTCTCAATATCTGACATGCAAAGTGGCACCCATTCAATGCTGCAAGATCATGTTTGCTCTTTTCTCCTATAGATACACTCATGGCATATCATTTAGGACTCTGGTCCTTTTCTTGCTGTTCAATGTTTTCTCAAATATGTAACTTGAGAATTGTTACCGTAGGACCGTACCCCTAATCCCACGATTCATGCCAACACCTGTAGTTTTGTAGTTTTCTTCCTAGGTGGAGTCCCTAAGCTTTTCTGGAAGAAAGAAACACACATTGGAACCATCCATTTTTGAGGAATGGAAGGGACTTTTATTGTAGGTATTTGATGATGGTAGGATCAGCATCATTCCTTGTATCTGTAAAAAAAACATATACATATTTACTTATATATACAGTATATGCATGCATACAAGTTTGTGTAACCCGCTGATGCAAGGAGACATGGTTGTTGGAAGTGGGTTCTGTTTGAACCACCACATCATACACGCAAATCACACGGGATCATTTCCTCAAAAAGCTATGGGTAACATGCAAAATCTGCGCAAAACTACCACCTACATTGTAAGAAGTGAAAAGTTTCACAAGTTTCACGCATGCCAGCATCATGAGCCAAAAAAACATGGTGATGTTCTTTATCTCTGAAGATTTGACCGCGCAAATCGCGCAACCAAAAAGTCCAAATCAAGTCCAAGAAACTGTCCAGAAGCAGTGCAACTGCGCTCTCCTTAGATCGAAACTTGAAAAACATACACCCTGGAAAACTAACATGTCCCCTAAAAAGGGATTATTTCAATGGGAAATACATCTTCCAACCATCAATTTTCAGGGGACATGTTAGTTTTCGGGAGTGTAACAGATCTGGCTAGCTGCAGCCAAGAGAAGTCAACGGTAAATGGAACAACGGACCCAAACCCAGCCCCAAGTCATTCGAGAAAGAACGTAACCAAACCCTTCCAACAAATTTGTGACCTTGGTGATTGGTGAAGAGAAGTCACGGAAGGGTATCCCGTTTTTTTCTCAGGAAATCGACATTTTGAGGAGACATTAAATCAATATCAACAAAGAAACTATTTGTAAGCGTTGGATCATGTCATCTGCACATTAAACAACAACACATCAAAACAACTTGGAAGTCTTTGGAAAGATGCAAAATCACTAACCTTGACATTTCATGACATTTCTTCCGTATACAAAACCCCATTAACAACCATTTTCACTGCCACGAAATGGAGCTCTTTCCAACATACATCTTCAACGATACATCTTCAATGTGACAGTCCTACCAACTCCCATAGCATCCATGGGACTGGTATATTTGCCTACATTTCCCATAAAAATCAACCATTCATCTAGGGAAATATACCGTTCATCCCATGGATGTTATGAGTACGGGACCTTTTCCGTCCAGTCACTTCCAGTGTACCATCGTCCTTCAACAACGGAGCTTCCGCTTTGATCGAGCCTTATGGCTTCCCGGCTTTCCCATGATTTCTTGATGAACAAAAATGTCGTTGTTTGTTGCACTTACACATCTTTACAGAATAATGGTATCCTTATAAATCCTTATAAATATGTAGTGATGTAAACACATCATCCGTAATAATTATCAATTTTAATGTGAAATACCCCAAAAATACCTAACAAATTACGTTGTTTTCAGATTTTAAATGGGACCTCCAACTTGGATCATGGAGATTCCAAACAAAAAAACTCACTGACAGTTAGATCATCATTCAATGACATGTTTCAACCATGCTGACAGGTGAAGGCCTGTTATTTTGCTCCATCAACAATTGGGGCTAGCAAAGACTCCATGGGTGTTTCCGAATATTATGGTACCCCCAAAACACCCCAAAATGATCATTTTTAGTAGGAAAACCCTGGTTGTTGGGTACCACCATTTTAGGAAACCCCCATATCTACCTGATAAGTTCAATTCCTTTCGCATTTTTTGTACACATCCAATTTCCACCCTCACTGGATGTTTTGTTTCATCCCCCGGTCCCCCACCTCTGACTTCTCCTTCTGAAGAAACGCTATGACAATGAAAGGTCTTCAATAAACCATCGAAGCTGAACCTGGATTTTCCGTGTCGCATCATGAGCTCGACAAACAAAAAATGGGTCCGGGTCCCTATACCAACTGTACGGTTGGGGTTATTATAAGTCCACTTTGGTCAGGTTATTGACCCCACTCACGCATGAGCATAAGGCCATTGATCATCGGTTATAAGTTATAAAGGCTCCATTTAGTAAAGGGTTGAAATGACCTTCTTTGTTGTATAGAATGAAACGAGAGTCACTGATAAAAACTGCACCTCAGAAACCCCAGGGTCCAATGAGAGGATTTTCCTATAGATGATGTTGTTTTTTGGGGTGATTGTCAGCACCTGACCCGAAGGTATGAATAAATTTTACTACGAAACCAAAGGACCCCCGTTGTGTGATGAAAAAACTCTCCTGTTGAGAACCTGGAACATCCTGGAACCCCAAAGGAGACCTCTATTTTTGGTGAGGCCTTTTACAATCAAAACAAGGGTCATTTGGCGGGTTCCAGGTATTATATATATATATATACTGACATATATATATATATATGATGCTCTACCTAAGTCAAAGGCAACGAACAAAAACATACATGAACGAACACATTGTATTTAGACATCATCCAAAAAGACATACAAAAACAGATCAAGCAAAAAAGAGGACTGCTAAAAGAGGACTGCTGAAAATTGACAAAACATGACAAAACAACTCCTTTCAACCTTGCACTTAAATGTTTTCCAGGGAACGAATCCATATCCCACCAAACAGGAAGTTCGGAAAATCGTTGACTCAAATGTGCCAAAAAGGTGGATTCGTTCCCAGGAGGCCAAGTGACAAATGTATTCAGCACAAAATTCTATCAGTGTTTCAACTGATCTTAGCTCCTTAGCTCCCCCCCCATATCACAAAGGTAGTCAACCTTACAGTGCCTTGGGTGGGGATATGCTAGTTCCCAGGAGGGTAGACTACCTTGCAGCAGTTTGGAGTCCAAGCCACGTGGTGTTCAGGAACACCATCAGACGTCTGGGCGCATGCTGCGCTCGCCACTTGGCCCAGACTTTGGCCTGCAGGAGTTGCGAGGGTATCGGTTGATGTAGTAACCAGGAGGCTTCAGTAAGATGTGGGTTGATGGTAAATATGGTGAGAGATCTACCATTATTTACAGGTTGATAGGGTTTCATTATGGTAAAATATCTACAGGTTTTCTTTTGGATTTCTGAACCATCAACAGTACTGTTGATGGTTCAGAAATCTTGCACCAGTTGATACGGTAGTTTTTCCCATTACTTACGGCCTAGAACCATCCCAGGTGGTTGGCCTTGGGTTTCTGAATCATCAGCAGTGTGGTTTGGGCATGGATGTTTTCTACCAAATCCTGGGACGATTCTTGAGGATCCGCCTTCCGAAAAAAAAAAAAAAACGTGTCTTTTTCCCCGGATCGATAGGAGTTATGCACATTTCCATAGCAATATATGATAACCCTCAAGTCGCTTTATTGTTAGTGAATCTTCAGGTGGGGGGGGGGGTAAAAGGTAAAAATCAATTTTGTTTTTGTTTCAACTTTGTCAAAGCAACAAACATTGTGTTGGTCGAAACATCTGATGAGAACCGAGGCGCGACATCTCCAAAGTAAATCCAAAGAATCAGCAAAACATCCTGAGTTTTGCCATGGGTCTTGGTCATCTAAAGAGCTGCTATAGCTGTCTTTTGTCTATAGGGAAAGGAAAACGCCATTTCAGCAAAAAAAATAGCTAGTTGGTGGTTTCAACCCAATTGAAACATATTAGTCAAATTGGATCATTTCCCCAGGTAGGGTTGAAAATAAAAAATATTCGAAACCACCACCTAGCTAGCAATGGACGTAAAAAAAATCTATATAAAAGTGGATGTTCCAGTGCGATGTTATCTGTTATCATTTGAGCCACGAAAAAAAACCCTCTTACTTTCCATTGAATCCTGGTTGTTTGATAAGGATCTATATAATGGTTTATGATATAATCCACATTTAACTGTGTATAGTACAATCCCCGACAAACAACTAGGGCTTGTTTGATTGTTCATATATCTATGATAGTTTATCAAATAACAAATCACTTAAGATCCAACATGATCCATTTAATCTCAAAGCCTGCCTGTGTCAATAGCAAGCCTAGAAGCACTGCGAAACTTACCCACCAACAACAGTAGCAAACTCTACGAATGAGCATATCTCCTACCAATTTGACACCCCCTAAACATCCCCAAGAAAAACCAGTGAAAATGGTGTGTAAACGCTCCTTTTTTGGGCTCCTCTGATTTTTCAGGCAAAGCTTGGAAAAAACAACAACAGGTTGCCATGGGAAACATCCAGCCCATAAACTGTGCATGGCTAAATTTCTATTACTAACCAGCACCGGTACCAGTCAGGATGCCAATTGAACCTGAAGAGATGGTATATGGAATCATTTGGCACCCTTTTAAAATGTCAGGAATATATACTAACCCTGGCATAACAAACACCATAAAAATCCTTTGAAGTATTTTTTTTGACACCTCGTTCCCTTTTTCCACAGAAGGACGTCCTGTTTTTTGCAGCAAAAAAAAGACCGTCAACAACCCAGCTACAAAGGTCAAAAAGGCCAACAAGAACGACATAGTCGTCGTCATTGCGGTGGGTTGGACGTGGGATGGGGTTGGTAGTTGGCATGGTTGAGATTGGTTCCATGGGGTTTACCACATGTTTAGGGCTTAAAACCTTCATAGTTTCATGGGTGTTTAATTTAAGGTTGTTATTTAGAGATGAACCTAAGGCGCGGTTGAAAAACAAATGCGGACGAAAATGGATGAGAAATGATGCTTGTATATGATATCTAATTACAAACACATATATCAACGGCAATGTTTTCTCTTGGAAGCCTTCAGAACCTCTTGCGTCTGTTCGCCTATAGCACACATGACCTACATATCTTTGGGAACCAGCTTACTTTACTGTCTTTTAATTGATTGGCGGATGTGAAAAGACTGTTGCTATGAAAACTCAGCTGCAGGGAAAGGTCAACAACATGGTGGGTTGATGATCATCCTATGCTTGGCAAATTCTTGGCGGATCAAAAGTGGCTCCTGTTGTAAGACTTCCCTTTCCTACCATATGTGATCACTTACCACCAACCTTAAACAAACAAAGCCAACTAAACAAGAGTAAACAAACCACTGGGCAAAATCATTAAATGATTCAATTGACTGATCGCAGATCAAATAAACAATTATACAAAACCTATTGAGCATGTAAGCTTCCTTTTTGTCTTTGTCTTCCTTTCTAATCCGGGAGTCTGTTAAAGAAACCTTAAAATTCTGCTAGCTAGACTCGACCCCCAAGCTCCTACACCTGGGCCTTCCGGACCCACGACATGCTGGACAGATTTCGGCCACCAAATTCCTGCCACATTTCACCGAGTGCTGAAATGGGGTTCCATCGATATCTTGAAATCTGGCCACTAAAAAACAGGTGGTGATGGCAGTGCCAACATCTTCACTTTTAGACTACTTGGTATGTTGAACTAAACTAATTAGTCCGTTTTTTTTTGACATTGAAGGACTGTAGGAAGAACATCATACGGACATACTATATCAATATATGTTTGTTGCTATCCCTGTAAAGCATCATTGCACATATGTATAGATTATGTATACGAAGAAAACCAACTTATACCACTATAAAAACTAGATGGTTTATCATGGCCCCTTACTTTTCGCCACTTTTTGGGAGTGGCTAGCCATGGACTTTCACTACGGTGCAAATGATTTGCAATACGCCCCAGAAGATTAACATGCTAGCATGGAACCTGAGAATGCACCCCTCGAAAAGGAAAACCATCTTCCAACCCTAATTTTTTGCAGAACAACTCTGAGCGACGGCCTTCAGTTTCAACTGACTTTCTTTGGCAATGGCCTGATAGAGTTTCAGCGGAGAAACAACTCAAAGGAGTTGAGAGGCATCTGTGTATTAATATATAAATAGATTATATATATATAAATACCATGAGCGACAAAAACCATGAAACATAATGCTTTTGACCACCTAAAAACCCTGAAAACCTCTAAACATGTAGGTTTTGGGGGCCTGGTATGCACGGAAACATGAATATTGATAACATACACAAACATATATGGGTGTTTCCGAAAATAGGGGTACCCCAAAATGGATGGTTTATAATGGAAAACCCTATTAAAATGGATGATTTGGGGTACCCCTATTTTCGGAAACACCCATATGTCCCCATACACAAATTCCACCCAGAACCCCAATAACCTATCTTTTCAAAGCTTTCACAATTTCACCCATTATATATGTGCAAATTTCACCCTCTCCCAAAAAGAGGTCAGTTGGCTTCTAGGCATAGGATAATGAGACATAGACTTGGGTGGTGTGGTTGAACCATGAGAACTGTTACTTCAGGGGTATCACCAAAATCAACCATTGAACAATAAAGTTTCGGGACTTGGAGTTCAATCATTTCCGACTCCTACAGCCATAAGATCCATGGGACTGGTATATTTACGACACTTTCCCACAAGAGATAAACCACATGTATAGGTAAATATACCTTAGATGGGTGCCACAGGATATACTCTCCATGCTTCAGTGTAGAAGGCAAGACTGGATTTGTTCTCTACTGCAAAATTGGGAACATGATCATGGGAGGAGGGGTCGGTGCCATTATGTAAGGGTAGGTGCTGGTTTTACCAAGCCATCTGAAAGATATGCTCGTCAACTTTAAGAAGTAAACATTAGAAAATTTTACTGTAAAACTTTAAGAATTCTCTCTACACAAAAGCAGTAAACATTAGTCAAACACTAGTTGGTGGTTGAACCAACCAATTTGAACAATATGCTCTTCAAATTGGATCATTTCTCTAGGTAGGGTTGAAGATAAAACAACATATTTGAGTTGCCCACCACCCAGAACATCGTTGCTACAGGGGTTCATCTAAAATGATACCCCAATTTTCACCCCATGACTGGCTCCACTGAAACATGTGAGTCTTGTTGGGACTTGGGACTTGGAGGTCCCTGATTTCTCCCCTTTCTTCACCCAAGAAGAACTTGACAAAAAAGGGGAAAACAGGTCCCCATTGTACCATTTGAGAGGAATGACATCCTCTGACAAAATGTATACTGTATTAATAAACAACGTAAGAAAACAAACAGCATAGAAAAGAGAGCTTTGGCTTCATTTTCTTCAAGAACTTCCAGACTTCCTGGTGTTTGAAGCTATGCCGCTATGCCATCTTTGAAGCCCCCCACCGTGAGCAAAGGTCGTCGGTCTGCATGGAGGAGCTTGGCTAAAGACCATGCAGAGATTGCCAAGTCCTGCGGCTCATGCAAGCCAACGCATCAAAAAATACATGCTGGTGAGGTGGAAGAAATAAATTCCAAATCCATGAAACATATATACGTAATACAACTTGTGCCCAAAAATCCATCTGGGTAATAAAAAGGGACCTAGAAATTTCCACCAGGCATGGTGCGTCCAATTTTCCTCCATCAAATGTCCTGTCTGGGATGGAATTTGTCCAGAATGGTATGATGATGACAGGCAGTGGAAACATCATGTTGGGTTCATATATAGATATACATTTTCAAACCCTTTACAACAACAAAAGTGACTGGAAATGGAATAATGTTGACACGATTTACCAAAAAATATGAACATGACTAACCGTATTTATCAAATACAGGAACGTCTTGACGACAGAATTGGACAAAGTTAAGAACTCTTGGAATTTGTAAAAATGCTGAGCAAATCTATCACATACAACTCTACAGTTGGAAGTCGTTACCTAGACCAACAATGGAGCATAGGTAAATACTTTAAAGTGATTTGGAAGCTGCAAAATGTTTTTTCCCTCTTCATGGCTGATGGCATTTAGCAAAATGGTAAAGGTTTCTTCCCCAATACTCGCAGACCGAAGTGACATGAGGATTTGTTGAAGATCCATCATGTAACTTCCCGTTCAAGGTTTGGGGGTTGACATCAAAATCTTAACAAAAACCTTTGAAAAGCCATGGCTCACTATACCTACCCTGTGATTTTTTGAGGATTCTTGGTGGTTCTGGAGTTCTGTTCCTCATTTAGTAGGACGAATTACATCATCCCTGGCAACCGACCCTGATCGCTCCCCAAAAACATCGCAGGGGTAGCCATGTTCCCTCTTCGTTTCTTCGGTTCCCCACTTGGATTCCATCATGGAAAACCACACCTGCACGCCAAACTCCGACAAACGCTCCATTGAAGCCCTGCGACAGCCATGAGATTGGACAAATGATGTGGTTAACACATGTTTTTTTGTTAATAACTTGGTTCCATCTATAGCCATTTATAGCCCTACTATGGCTCTTTTTGTGGAAGAATCCAAGTATAATTTTCAGCATGGCTAGACTTGCAACCGTTTAAACATAACATCCGTTGGTAAGACCAGCAACACTGGAACTGCTCCAATTTGATGTGAAACAATCCAAACGCAACTCTTTTTTTCTGACATTGCTGACATAAAGCATTCAAAAATCCAAGTGATTCAAATTTACCCTCCAGGGAACTAACATATCCCACCTGGGGAAAAGGAAAATCATCTTCAAAATGCCTTTAAAAGGGGATATGTTAGTTCCCAGGAGGGTAGATTTTTGCATTGCTCTTTTTCACAAAAAAAAACAGCACCCACCCGGTACCTCATGGTCACATCAAAAGCGGGGTTCTGAACCAGGAGTGCCTCAGGTTTTTGGTCCTTGCATTTCTTCTTGTTGAGTTGGTTGTTGTATGAAAAATATCTCCAGGTTGCAATCCAAAATAGAAAATAAAGATAAATAAAGAACATCCACTACCCCGACCATACATACATTAAATACACATTTCAAATAACATGTAACATTGTTTGAGTCACGTAGTTGTGGTTTCCAATAGATGGTATCCATAGTTTTATGTTGGGTACATATCCAGAAGTGGTCCTTTCTCTTCGTTTCATCAGGTAAAGAAACCTGAAGCTACCAGCCTCAACAAAACCTACCGAGCTTACAGACTGCCAAAGACCAAGCAAAGGTCGACAAATCCTACGGACTTTTTTGCTCGGGCGCAACCTTTGGTACGACAGTTGGGCTTGTGGGTGATTTGATTTCCCAGCGATGATTTTCCGGAAGAAAAGTCAACATTAGAAATGGAAAGTAGACGACTAGTCTGGATATTCTGGAGGTGTTCCATTGCTAGGTTATATTATATCGAATGCTTGAGAAGATAAATGGACCCAGAAACTATTTGGGGATGTATATATAAAGGGGGACCCCGAGTCAAGTAGACAAGTGATATGTTTTTTGTCAGTCTACTTATGTGTGTGTGCGTGCGTAGGGAACTTTATATGTTAGACATGTTGCTGTTTGACTTAGTTTTGATGTGTTCTTTTAAGAGGTAGAGGAGGGGTGCTAACAAACACATTACAGTATTTGCTTTTCAGACACACTGCAAAACTGAACCCACTGCCGAAACTACTGGTGATAAAAACAAATAGCAAAGATAACATGACATAATGAAATCACAAGATACTATGCTCTAAAACTATGGCTGTGGGCCAAAAGTAGGCTGTGAAAAAAAAAGGTGTAGTTGATACATCATTCTTGGCGGATACAACACTTTTCAGCCACAACTGGCCATAACCAGTTCATCTGGAACTGATCTCAAATTCCATGCCCTCCCCAACAGGGACTTGATGAGTTTTCCAATCCGCTCGTTTCTCTTTTCGATCAGCATCAGCATAATTCAATTCCTATATATAACTATAGCTCAGATATGAATACACTCCCGCAAAGTAACGCAATCGCCCTGAAAATGGGCCGGGCCCCAAAAGGAAGCAATCGTATTCCAAGCACCATTTTTCAGGGGCTATGTTATGAATCGAATACTGTGATGGCCATCCACTAGTTCCGCGCTTCAGCTGTTTCTATTATTTTATTTTTGCTTGGACGGGCCATAGCCATGCAGGCTTGCTTGCCCAATCGACCTACCTTACCAGAATTTGCCAACCCCCCGTAACAAAGAAACACCCTTTTGGGCTCAAAATGCTTCACCCATCACGGTGGGTAGGGAAACATTACAATCCCTAAACTAATATAGCTGCTGAAAAATGGTGATTGGGAGACTTCTTTCGAACTTTCCTGTTGGGAAGGCCTAGTTTCAGGGGCTATATCATTTTCAGGGAGGGTAATAGATGAACATTTTCTGCTTTTCCCCGTAGATACCAAGGATGGTTCCGACAAACACCTACCGATGATTCATCAACTTTGTCTCACTTCATAAGACGAAGAAGACGTGTTACAGCAAAGGGGGGAATCAACTCATATCATCATATGAATTTACCAAGCTTGAATTAATGATGTTTCTTGATGAGGAATGCGGCATGATTATTCAAACTTTCAAAAAAAATGATGGCAATGAGACGAGAGCAGCTGCTTCACTTGAAATTGTCCTGAGGAACTCCTTCCCAAAGTTTTTCACTGAAGGCGTCACAAACTCGATCCTTGGCAGATCGAGTTGGGCCCAATAATTCTTTTGGAATACTTCACCAACCTACATCCCCGAAAACTAACATGTCCCCTAAAAAGGGACCATTTCAGTAGGGAATACATCTTCCAAGCATCGATTTTCAGGGGACGTTCGTTAGTTTTCAGGGGAGTACCATTCTCCAGGATCTGTTCATCCTTTGTCAAAGAGTCAGTTGGCGACTTTCAAACAACAATTCTTGTATACATGTTTTGTGTGATCCAGGAACCTTTTTTGGGGGGGCATGTCATACCTCAGCAATCCCAACGAGGCACTATCTGCGTTCTTGGTGAAATTAACAGACTTGTGTTGTTTGATCCCTCGATGATATGCGGTGGCCTCTAATTAATCATCCCCAACAAACCACCAAGAACACTTGGTGAATACTCGCGAGGATGGTGGTATTTACAGCCCACATCTACTACTCCCCCATGCTTCAGTGAAGTTGGTTGCTTGCCAAAAATGGTGTCCTTCAAATGCAAGTTTGTGTTTGACTTTGGATATTATTTCGTTGTGGCCATTTTTGTTGCTATTCAGGATGACCCTAAAAAATACATATTATTTGAAGAAAGGCTTGGGTAGTACATGCAGTTTCTTCACCATGTCGTTGGGAATTTCCATAATATCTACACCCCAGAATTCACTAACGGCTAGAACCCCAAAATATATGTTTGGAAGATGTTTAACTTCGTTTTCAAAGAACAAGTTTCGGTTGTAGCCCTTAATATTTTGGGGTGTATAGAATTAACAAGATGTTAAGAACAACATGTATTAGTGAAGATTCATGAACATCTTTTTTGTTGTGAGTGTGTAAAACTATATAACACCAATGATTGGGATTAGAATTCTCTGGTGCCAAAAACGACACATGCGGAGAAATCATCCAAGCACCCCAACCAGCAGTTGTCGACGACCTGAGCCTGCGCCAAACAAAAAGAGGCATATCTGATGAACCAAAAGACTCAAGGAATCAATGTATCGACCTGGAATCAGTCCAACCGATTTGCATGTTGGTCTGTTAACAAGCTGCCATCGATCATTTCCCATATTTTCCTCAGTAGTTTCTGGGATGGTCATGATTGACCATGTCAGATGTTGGGTTTAAAACCAAAAGGGGTTGAGTTGAGATGGTAAAACGAATGGTAGCATTATCCCCATGTCACCTTTTGATTCTGGCAGGAGCTAAAGGCCATCAGCTGCACACAGGTCTACGTTTAGGTCTTAACATGGAGGTTCTCCAGTAACGACACCGTAAACGTAAACATTGAATATTTGCAGTCACGAATGTTGAGCATCCTTTCAACAGAAATCATAGCGCCTCTGATATCTGTGAACATATTATAGCACATATCGTCAGGAAAACACACATTAACAAAACAGAAAAAAACAACGAAGACTTGTGAATGGGCCATCAAAATCCAACAGACTCAAGGGTTTGTTGTTCTTGTTTCGAATTTTTGGACATTATGAAGAATCCGGTGGATGACGATGATGATGATGATTCTGACGATTAAAGATGTGTATTTTCCAAAAAGGGACCTATTGGCAATTTCTGCTTCAAGAGTCAGATAGAAATCAAAACTAAACATACAAACATGAATTTACATACATGCATGTAAATCAAAATGCAAACATAGTTATTCCCTTGCAACTTGCGACACATTCACTTGTGGCAACATGTTTGTTGTACAAGGTCACCAAAGGCAAAATGACATGGACACATCGTTCAAACAACTACAAGAATCAAGAACCAATGCATACAATGGCATACAAATAGAATATGATTTCTTCCAGAAGTGCCACTTGCCACATGACCAGTGAATGAAGTCTCAGAAATGGTTTCGTCCACAAGCAAAATAAAATTGAACTGCACTTCCTTCCGTTTCAAAACATTCGAACATCGCGGTTCATCGGTCCAAACTGGACCTCCTATCGTCAGTGCGGCGAATGACCATGCCTGGCAATGGGTGATGACATTGAGACATTTTTGAAATATTTACATATACCGTACCCATAGCATCCATGCATGGTATACTTACCTACATTTACCATAAATTTAAGCCAAATGTCGGTGAATATACCATACATGGATCCTATGGGATATATGGTGGCCCCTGCCCCAAAAACATATGTTTCAAATAAGAATAGTGCTATTCACTAACTGATTTATACTGGTTTTTTGGCCTCTGGAGTTTGTTAGTTGTCTTTTGGATTCAAGTACTATATATGTATATACTGTATACATACATAGAACCCAAATGACATCCTTTTTGGAGGGTTGACCTTCCATTTTATGGGTCAAATCTTCCAAAATATGGGTCATTTGGGTTCTAGGTATATACATATAGAACCCAAATGACCCCTGTTAGGATGGAAATGCAACCCTAAATTTTGAAACTTCATCCTGTTGATGGCTGAGTTTTTCCGGCGATGGAAATCCCCAGTTGGTAGGACTTTTCATCCCTTTAACAAAAAAACGCTCCAGGTTTTTTGAGTTGGTGCAATCCCTCCAAGGCAGCGTCAAGGGGCGTCCTGGGGTGGAAGAAGATTAGAAACAACTTCCCACTAAGTTTTCATGTACGAAAATGGCTGGATGAGTGGAACGAAAGTTGGGGTCAATGTACCCTGGAACCCATGATGATGAAAAAACATGAACCCGACTAGGCCCTTGTAGACAAGGAAAAGCAAGCAAAAACGGGACATGTAATTATTATTGACCCATCCTTTGGATTTGGTTGTGTAAAGATAGTAAGTAATATGTTTGTATTCAAAGGTATTGACCACATGTAATGTGAAACTCAAGAAACATCACATGTAAATACACATAAGCATATAATGCATGCAAGATGCAGGTTGTTTCACTAACTTACCAATTCTTTTCACAATCAGACTCATGCTCCGAAAACCAAGATTGCATCATATTAGGGACTGTCCCAACTCTAATAGCACGCCAAGTAATCATGTATTTCTAATGGGAAGGGTTCCCTGTTGGAGGTACATCCCTACAAATGTCCAAGGGATTTTGGCAGAATCTGCCTTGTCTCCATACTCAATGTATAATGTATAGAACACCTATATGTGATACCTATGCGCCTTCAATCATGGGTAAGTGGAAAGTACTTTCATGAGTGCGTGAGAAGGACTATAGCATACTTACATCCATCTTTAACCAACATGCAATGTAAAAAAAACATATATATATATATACACACCAAATCGGTAAACTTCGCAACACAAACACACATCGGTCACCAGTCGCCATCGACACATGGTGCTGTGATTACGTTTGCTGCTGTGAAAGCTGTGCTTGCAAGTGTGCCAGAGATACGATGTGACATAGTTGACCTGGGTCGAAAGGGGGGTATGAGAGAGGTGAATCACCCCACCCAGGGGTGATTCACCCCTCGGGTGGATCAGTTTTCATGATGAGATCAGCTGATCAGTAAATCGGATGAACTTTCATATTCCCAGTTCATCCCATTGGATCAACAAAAGAAATTGCTGTAGATGGATCAGCTGCAAAAGGAGCTGTTCAGCTGGGTCCAGATTCGATGTTCTTCTCCAGATTCCCATCCGCCGCCCTACCACCACGAAGGTTTCCCCGAAACCCGGACGCGACGTCCAAGCGCCAGTGTTCTCCACTGCATGGTCCAAGAGATGTTGCAAACGAACATCACGACCTGGCATAATGATGGGGATTTTTGTGGCATGTTTCAGTCCAATAAAGGGAATGACTTCAATGGTTGTCGCCTGGTATGTGGTAGATATATTGCCAATTGTGTGTGTGTGTATGTTTTTGTTGGCCCTACTGTTGATGGCTGAAATCCAGCTAACCAGTTGATGTAGTAGTTTATCCCAGTATTTACAAGGTTTCATACATCCCAGGTGGTTGGCCTTGGGATTTCTGAACCATCCTCCGGCCTTCAACGGCTAAGGAAATCCACCAATTTCCCGAGCAAATCCGACAGCTTCCAAAAAAACAACTTGAACAAAAGAAACAGTCATGAAATGGTCTCTGTTCAGGGGACATGTTGATTTTCGGGGGGTACTGGCACTGGAAGATAAAATCTAATTTTGAGATGGCCTACTATTTTCGGGGGTATGTTAGTTTCAGGGAGTATATTCTGGTTGGTGGTTTCAACCCATCTGAAAAATATTAGTCAAATTGGGAATCTTCCCTAAGTAGGGGTGAAAATAAAAAACATTTGAGTTGCCACCACCCAGAAACAGTCAAGAAATGAGACTTCGGACAATGCAACCTGAGAGTTTGTTTTTAGACTGACATTTCAAGAGTCGAACTCTAGTTTCTTCCATGATCAATAGATATTCCGTACCTCTTGTGTACTAGGCCAGGATTGCTCGGCAGCTTAGTGTTTACTAAGGTACTTAAACCTTCCCTGTCAAGACATTACAAACTTGCCATTACCCTTGCAATGACGTCATTCTGACTGCTCAATGCTCAAAATATCTACCTTTACATATTTCACCAACACCTATCATGGATGCCTAGTCTTGTATAGATGGAAGGGTGAAACCACATGATCTTCAAAAAACATAATTGGCCCTTTTTTTTTGGCGGTTTTTTAAAGCGGCACCAACAGACGCAGCACTTCTGCGACGGCACAGCTGAGCTACCTGTGTGGAGTAAACTCCAAACAAGTCAGGCGGATGTATGACATAAACCCACCCACAAGAAGGGCCCCCGATCAGTTGATTATTGAGTTTTTTTTGGGTTTTGGTGATTCCATCCAGGAGTTTTCAGTAAAAGCATTTCCCAATTTGATACTTTCCGTTAAAACACATATGAATTGATGATGGTACTCATGGGGAGTATACAAATCCTGTGATGCCTATGGAAGATACTCCCCCCGAAGTTTTAACATAGCCCTTGAAAAGATCTGAAAAGTTACCTTCCGAATAAGGCAGTCTTCGGGAGGGTATTGTATAGTTGCATAGTTCTTTACCTGGGCTGTGATTCCCTATGACAAACCAGGACGAGAAGCACTTCACAAAAAACACCATGGCAAGCTGGATGGCACACTTTCCAGATGTTTTCCGCTTGAATTGTTTATAACCAAAGGTTCATGTGCTTCCTTGGCCTAAATATCTTGTAAGACATTCCAATCAAACAATGATCACTCAATGACTAGCGGTTCAACAAAAACATGCAGTTTGACTGCCCGAGATCGCACCGACATCGATGCTGCATCTGTTTTCGGCAAGAAATATGCATAAAGACCAAGCGCAAGCACCTACTACAAATAATACATGCAGAATTATATACATGCTTGCGATTAAGAAACGCCAGCTCAAAACAAACTTTACTGTCAACAAATGAGCTACAAGATAAAAACTCTTACTTTCCATTAAATCCTGGTTGTTTAATAGTATAATGGTTTATGAAATAATCCCTACATAACTGGGTAGAATAATCCCGGACCTATACAGTAAACAAGCAAGGTTTTTTCATTGCTCAAATGCCTTTCACCCAGGCTCTTTCTATAGAGACTCCCAGGCTGTGTAGTTTGCGGCCTTGTGAATGGCCGTCGCGCAGCTATTGGCATCCAGTTCCTCGTGTCCAGACTGCTTATCATCATGTTCAGCTACACTCATCTGTCATGATCATCAAGTTGGTAGAGGATCCTTATATGGCAACACACCGTAAATAGGAATGTTTACCATACATGCATGTATACATACCATATTCTCTTTGTAGACCATTTTTGCCAGACAATCCAAATCCTCCATATACCTCTTGAGATTTGATGTGTGAGTGTAAGTGGTTCAAAGGTCACCGTAGGTGTTGAGTTGATGATGTATTAGTCAAAATAGGAATTTTCCCCAAGTAGGGGTGAAAACAAAAAATATTTGAAACCACCACCTAGTAGCGAACTTCTTGATATTTGCCAGGTCACGCTTAGCTTCTCTTCGGCGATTCGGAGCACATCTTCCGATGAATTTTCCTGATACAAACTGGTATTCGTGAAACCCCACGTGGCTTTTGCCCAAGTGTTTCTTTGAGAAAATCATGTTCGTGCTATATACATATTTTTCTTGTCAGCATAGCTGGCCTCAAAGCTTGTTTTTGGGGGATGAAACTGACGTCAAAACTCTTGTTTTGAGATCAAAGTCCTGAAATTTCAGGCCTGCCTTGGAAGGTTTCTTCCTATTTACTAGGCACCCTTAAGAACTTGACCTCTCAACATCATGTGATTCAAACTAGATAGTAAACGCTGCATAACACAAGTATTGACCTTAGTCTTTACCTTGGATCCCAAAGATCATGGCAACAATGACATGTCATGTAGTATATTTAGTGACACATGAAAACACAGTTCTTATTCCTCAAGCGACTTGCCAACTTCTACTACCAATTGATGCCTTACAAAAGGATGCCCCCAACTGGGCGATTCGTCATGAATGTCATGGTGCGATTCGGTTTCTACTCGTAATATGTGCTGACCGAAATTAGATGAATCAGCTGCAAATCGCAATTTCTTCCGTTGGCACCAGCTAGATACAGTAATTAAAAAGGTACATGGCACAGTCCCTATGTTTTCTTTTTTAAATATTAACCTACCTTTTGACATGGTACCTGCCCCATATATTTTTTCACCCAAAAAGGTGATACTCTCCAGTCTCAAATCCTCCAAAAGTGTTCAGCCTTGGCAACTAAAGAACGATGAAGAAGTTGCGAAGGCCTCAGGTGTTTTGTTCGCTGGTGAAGTTGATGGCCCATGTGAAAATGCGAAATCTCCAATGTCTCGCCTTTTGAAGTGGTTAAAAGTCAGTAGGTATCATGATGAAACAACATAATATTATCATATATCAATATCCATAGGATCAAATATCCATAGGATCATCAAATATTGTATATATTGTGTATATTCATCAAATATCCATGGGATCCATGTATGGTATATTTACCATTATTTACCTACATTTGGTTGAATTTTATTGTACATGTAGTGCTATATACACGGTATACCCATCAAACTTCTTCCAACACAAACACAAACATTCCCAGGTACGCGTTTGAAAGATGTGTCGCTTGTTCTGCTCTTTTGATATAATGCGGCCTCCAAAATGATCAAAATTTCAGAGGCAAATCATTGCAACAAAACTGTCACTGATCAGGGAATACTGCATCTCATCTTCCCAAGCTTGAATTATGCTATGAATTTCAGGGAGGGTTCCCCTCAGATTAGGATGTTGACTTGCTATTGTCCAAAGCCTAGTCTTCCGCATACCTTGTGAGGATCTGTGTTTGGGACTCACTTTCACACCTCCTATACCCTCCCCAAGTTTAAGAGCAATTTTCCCCCTGAGCCGGATCGTGACCTTCCAGTCCCAGCATTTTTTGGAGTGGCGAACTGCGAGCTGTTAAACTTCCGGGGTGTAAGGGGATCCCACATCTTGGTAGGACAACAGGTCAACAACCGGTCAACATCTCAACTCTTTCGGCCCAGACGTCGGAGGGTTGTTGGCCCTTCGTGTGAAAGTCTCCTGGCAAAAAACTCAACTGACTGTGCTGCGGAAGGGGTCGGTTGTAAAGACATTAGCCATTTCGGACATTGAAATAAAAGTTCAAACTTTATTCTTCCTACTAAATATTGAATCCCCAAAAGTTTAAAGGTTAGCAATTGGCTGAGTACGACAAAGAATCAACCAATTGGCAAAATGGGGGGATTCATATTCCAGGCAGGTAACGTGACTGTGCCTTTCTCCCAAACCTTCAAAAACCTGAGATTGCGCTGGGCTTCGGTCGTTTCAAAAATAGTGCTGATGTCGCTTCAGATGGAAAAAACACTCAAGTCATTGGATTTTCAGGTGAAACCTGTCAGTTTTCAGGCAGTTTTGTACTATAGTAATCAAGAATATGGGTTTTAGAATCATTTGCCTAGGAATCCTGGCTTACCTTTTGAGAACTGTATCATGGAACCTAAATCACCTATGCGGTTCCAAGGTGATTGGGCATCCCAATCATCTCTTGAGATGACTGGATTCCTAAGGATGGTGATTTGCTATGGTTTAGTCGTGATTTCCCATGGCTTAATGGCTGACTATGACAGGATTCCTCCAAAAAAAATTGCCACGAATCCCTGGGTTTCTCCATCTCATCTGGCTGAATCAC
This sequence comes from Breviolum minutum Mf 1.05b.01, assembly GCA_000507305.1. NCBI lineage: Eukaryota > Dinophyceae > Suessiales > Symbiodiniaceae > Breviolum > Breviolum minutum. The sequence continues at coordinate 70,940 of DF239123.1, forward strand.
TGTCGGTTTCGCCTGTCGATGTGCGCCAGACCGTAGTGAGGCTGCAACCTTTGGCAAAGCTTCATAGGTTAACTATAGTTGGTGGCTTTTTTCCCACCCAATTTGAAACATATGCTCGTCAAATTGGGAAATCATCCCCCCAGGTAAGGTTTAAAAAAAAAACTTTGAAACCCACCAACCTAGTTAAAGATAGTTGAACCACATTTAAGTTGACCACAGAAAAACAAGTCGTTTGAAAAAAAAACGGTAAGTTGGGGGTCTTCTGAAGCCGCATTGTTCCCTATGGATCCAAGGATCCGCTGCTTGGAATGCACTAAGTGGAATACTTAGGGTACAATTTGGGGGTGGGTTTTAAAGTATCTTCTTAGGAGGTACTTGGATCCATATAGGGTTCTCATTGTGAAACGATCATGTCGTTTGAATTTGACCAGGATTTTTTTCACGCATCAAATGGATCCAAGTGAAACCAGGGAATAAGATCAGCAAGGTAACCAATGTTGGCAACAGCATTGTCGTACTGCCTGGGCAAATCAACCTTGCAGGATTCCCTGCCAGAATTGTAAAACTTATGACTTTTCGCAGGGTTGCAAAAACGCTTCCATTTGCAACAGAATGCTTTGGAGTATCATGGCAAAGGAGAAAACCAATTTTCGATAAAATAGTTCCTGCTCAGATTCACAACCAATGCCCATGCACTTTTTTCAGATTTTGGGCACCTGAAATCAAATAATGCTAATGCAGCGAGAATGGGACATAGTGATTCACTGAACAAATCCGCCCATTGTCTGAAAAGATACACCCCTGAAGATTAACATGGAATATAATCATGGAAGTTTGGAAGATCATGTTCCTTTCTAAATGGGTGATTTGCAGGTTCCAGCCGTTCATCTTCCAGGGTGTATTTGCTTTGTCCAGGGGAGATCTTAAAACAAACGCAAAGACCAAAAAGTCCCTGGTAGTATAAACGGTGCACCCGTGTGGTCAAATGACATTCCCGTAACGATTCAAATGTCCAAATTTGCATGACATCAGTTTTCATGTTGCTATGTCTGTGGTTTCAGAGGAATGAGCAAATTGCGGGTCTCAGGACACCACAAAATGCAGGCCTCATTTACTTATACCTGGAAGAAAAATGTAGGATTTCCATCCCCCCAAAGAAGTTTTAAAGTTCAACCATTCATCCTAACCAGTGATTTTCCAAGACCCCCCAAGTAAAAAATGATGTCATGTCCATCCCCCCAACCATGAAAAACCCACCGGGTTTTGGCTGAACTCCATTCATAACACCCGGAACACCAAAACGCTAAGCGGCTAAGCTTCCCTGACACGACGATTCACATCCAATGGACTTCCGCCCCCTTGGGGAACGGCGAACAAAACTGCGAATGGTGGCTTCAACTAACCCATCTGAAAAAAGATGGGAAGTCAAATTATTGGGAAATCTTCCCCTCGGGTTGAACCATATAAAAAACCTGGGAACCCAAATGGGGCCTTCCAAAATATGGAAGATTTGATTGGCGCCCATAAAATGGTGCCAAACTCAGCCCCCCAAAAAGGATGTCATTTGGGTTCTAGGAATATTTGGGTTGCCACCACCTAGAATCTTTGGCAGGTGAGTTGACATGCTCTAACTTATCGAAGTTCTGGAAAAACATGGGTTTAGACAGCCAGGATGAAGAGTATATAAACAAGTCCTGGCTAGACCTAAATTGAATTTGCACATCTTTATTGCTACCAAAAGTTAGCATCACGGACATTGGTACCCAAGGTAGAAGTGGAATAAAACAACTTCATTCTGGTAAATGTTCAAGAGAAAATGGTTGCCGGATTCGGCTTTCAGGGTAGTTCAAGCGTTGCCATTTATCAAGCATCGAGTTTTGTAAGTTGGATTGGATGCTCTGGTCAATTTATGACGATCGAAACACAGGGGGAGCTGTTGTATATTTAAAGGTACCCTATTGTACATGGGCAAAAGGCAGAAATCTCTTGACTTAAAAAAACAGCTCCACCCAAAGAGATTTTTTTGTTTAACAACAACTTTGAGGGTCACTGAATTTGAAACGAGTCGAACTGCCCAATTCCAATATCATCTCTTTCCGGGATCAAATCCTCATGACATTACATGATGCTTTTGGGGGAGTTAAATGTTGGGTCCCATCGGTCCCATCTTTGTCAAAATGAGTGGATCCCCGGGGAAATCAAAAAAGTTTTGTATTTTCAACATGGATATATTTTTCGAAAAGGGGTTCCCCTTGAAAGGGGTTGTTTCGTGCATGCTCCCTTATGAGTTATGATTTTCACCACATAAATCCACCCAAATTTGGTACATATATTTCTATTTTGACCTGGACCATTTTGGATTTCTGTCTCTTTGGATTTTCTGCTTCCATTCTGTTCAGAACGTCCCCCGTAGCGCCTTCGGTCTGTTTGGGATAAAAGGATGCCATCGCGGTAGTTCGCCTCGAAGATGGGTCGACCAGTCCGAGGTATTTTCAGGGACCCCCAAGGACATGGGACCCCTTGAAATGGTAAGTTTCCCATCTAGGATAAGGTGACCTTCCAACAATTCACCCGTCATGAAACTGGAGCAAGTTTTTCAGTGGCAAAATAAAGGTTAGAAACTGACGCGAAGTCTGAACTTGCATATGCCCAATCTCCCCACAGGCAGTGAAGAATTAACCATCTGTTTGAGCTGTTTGCAGTATTGAACATTAACACTGAAATCAAATCCAGTACCATAACGGGCCATCAAAAAACACATTGGAAACAACGCAACCCACTGGGGTACTAGGTACGTTCTTGTTTCAAATCAAAAGACAGCTCCTCAGAGTTGACTTTTGTCAACATCCTGGTCGGGCAGTAGAGATATCTGATGTCTATACAACGTCATCCGTCATAGGTTTACACAAAAACCAACTCTCTCAAAAATGAGTTGTATAAAGAAACAAATACTAATACAATGGCTTTGAGTGGAGTTTTCATACATGGGGCACAAAAACATCCTCCAGAAAGCGAAAGACAGTGTGGAAAACAAAAATCCAAATGCAACTATGGAGTTGAAATCAATGCATATATATATATACACACGATTTTTTGTATCAAAAACAAAGGGACAAAACATGTTAGTCTATATATTTTGCAATCTGTATGTAAATCATGTTAGATATCAGATATCAAAGTAGATCAAGTTGCAATAAAATCTCAGATTCATCAGCCAGTTCATTATCATATCTATATAGATATATATATATATATATCTAGATATCATATACTTGAACACATCGTTGCATTGAAACACCAAGGTTTTGATGACACAGGACCTTATCTGAATTCTGTCCCAGTGACAATGTCGAGCATGGGGCACACAAACACAATGGCTGTGGTCAGCAGTTGGCTACTTAATAGCTGCATGGGTATATTCTCCTCAATCACTATGTTCACAGAAATTGAGATGGAAAAAGATGCTGTAGAGTTTAGAGATAGTGGGTTGAAACACTTTATGCTACAATTTCATAGGTAATTTCTATGGTGAATAGTGTGATAACGCAGTTGCTGGAACCTTCACTGCCTCCGATCTTTGGCTGATTCAAGTCACTTCCTGGAATTCTGAAAAACAAATCTACTTCCCTCAAATAGAAGCTCATCATCCCAAATCATAACTCACAGGCTTCAAGCCCTTTTTGTTTGAGGTTGTTCTAGGTATGCTTCATCTTAAATATTTGCATGCAAGTTTCAACCTCTTTGGATCCTCCAGCCTTGTTGCTTTAGATACTTGAGCCTTAAGAGTGTGTAGTTGGACCGCGTCCTGCCTCAAACTTCCTGTTTCTGTTGGTATACACAGTTCCAAAAGAAACACTTTGGGACCCTTGAAAAAAGGTTTATGGAAAACATCCGCACACTGCGTCCCTACCTATGCATTTATAAATATGTATATTTCAATATACATATATTTGTGCTTTAGTATGTGAATGTACAAATATGTATGTAAATGATATCTATATATATATATTGAAAATACAATACATATATATATATATGTATATGTATGTACTATACACATATCCTGGGATGCGGCGTTTTGGTTCCAGTGACAGGTCACCAATGGTGAAGGTTATCGGCTAGGAGGATGGAACCCAATTTTTCGAAATATGACTTATCAAACTAGGAATCATGGGAAACCACCAAGGATATGGTTTTTCACACACACAAAACTCTTAGATATTATTTCAGATATGTTTTTTGGGTCTGTGTGTGTGTGTTTATCTGTAGGCTGTATTTGAAAGAAAGTTTGGCCTGACTGAAGATGACTACAGCAGTCCGGGGTCAAACCAAGAAACCACCATACAACCACCACATGCGTTTGGTGAAAAGAAATGGTCGGTTTGTGGTCGGCAATCCTAAGGGAAGTTGCAGAAACCGAAGCAGTGAAGGAATCCCTATCAGTTGATGCTGCTTCCATCATAGCGGCTATGGACCACAGATGTTTGATTGGGTGAGGCTACCAGCCATGACTTGGTATACATGAACATCACCTTTAGAGGCCCTTTTTGGGGTTATTCAAACATAGTACTCTGGGGTTACCCTCTAAAAAACTAACACATCCCCACCCTTGGGAAAAGGAACATCATCTTTTAAAATGGACTTTTTAGGGGATATGCTAGTTCTCAGGAGGGTAGTATTTGCAAATTGCTGTCTTCTCTGCAAATTACCATGACTGTTTCCAACATCTGTTCCCTTCTCTCCAAGATGGGTGAGCCAAGCCTATGTCAATGTCATTACTTAAATGAATAAACAAAAACACATCCGTCCAACAGGATAGACATTGAAGTATCCATCCTTGCCTACAACACATACAATCATACAGTACTTGCACATACGACATACTAAATTGTTCCAACATCTACACATGTCGCATCTCTAAAGTTGAAAAATCACATCACAACTTGAGGTTTATGATTGGGCAAACCATAGAACTTGCTTAGGGGAAGAAACATGCAAAACCATTGCGAAAGTCAATCCCTGTATATCCAACAAAGAAACTCACTCTCAAAAAAAACATCATGTCCCTAAGGATCCAGGTATTTCCTCCCCTACAATCCTATTCCGGGGATGGGATTGAGGATTGAGACCATTCATCCTACTCAAGGGAGGGGTCTGGTTTCTTACGGTGTGTCCTCTACTTGCACTCTTTTGACTCTTGCTGCTTCCCGTTTTTCCGGAAAATTTTTTCCCTTTGGCCCCGGAAGATCTTGCTTGGCGGCTCCTGGAATTGGAGAGACATCCGTTTGGTTTTACGACGTGAAAAGGTGATGCCAAAAGGTGTTGCAAGTGAGATTTCAATAAGCTAAATTGTTGACTCATTCTTGGGTAACCGATTCCCTTCTAACCTACAACTTATAACTAATCGAGTTTAAAATTGAAAAAACTACCCTTTTTTGGGGAACGATAACTCATCAATTGTCTTGAAACTTTCACCTCTATATACCTTCTATACACATTTTTGACTTGGAAAATCAAACTTCACTTCCCGTTTTTGTTTAGGATACGACAAGCATGACCACCCCTCCCTAGAATCAGAGGGTTCCAATCCCATCCTTAGGAAGGTAGGAGTAATCCCTTCTTAGGAAATTTTTCAGACACAACCAGCCTTCCCACACCTCAAAACGGGTTCGTAACTCCATCTGCAGAATTTGTCGTCGCCCTTCCGTCACAGGCCTCGGCAACATTCGGCAACAACACTGGGAACGCGGGGGAGGGATATGATGCCATGGTGGACCATTGCTACGAAAGTGAAACAAAGATGCTTCACGTACCCATAGGATCCATGGGACTGGTATATTTATATACCAGTCCCATGGATCCTATGGGCTATGTATGGTGTCATACTCCCAAAACAAACAAAGGTCTATTAAGAATTGAGTCTACTTGGTGGACCCTGGCAGGTTTCCTCCCCCCACGCCAGGCATCTTTCATCTTCCTCCACCTTGGAAAATCATGAAATAGAACCAATGCATATGGAATTCCTATACACTATATAGAATAGCAAAACTAGTTGGTGGTTTCAACCCATTTGAAAAAAAATAGTCCAATTGGATCATTTACCCAAATAGGGGTGAAAATAAAAAAAATCTTTGAAACCACCACCCAGAAAAGTGATTATCGTGTAGATGAAGTAGTACCATTAACCTCTAATACGAATAACCAGAAGAGGAACAATCCATCTTATCTCATTTTATAGTGGTGGGTGAAAACAAACAGGCTTCCTACAATAGAAAACAAAACACAAATCCCGGTGATATAGAGTATATAACCCCATGGATCCAAGTATCCGCTGCTTGGAATGCACGAAGTGGGTACAATTTGGGGGTTAAAGTATCTTCTTAGGATGTACGTGGATCCATCGGGTAGTATCATTAACCGACCTGTTTGATCTAAACATCAACTTGTCAGGAACCCATCGACATTTTTTCTCACTCACTGGGCCGATCCCAACGTGATCCAATGATGACATCGATCGCCTCACACGATTTGATGAGCTGCCCCGGCTGCCACAGTTAGGATAGTTACCCTCTGGTAAACTTACATAGCTGGCTGGAATATCTCCATTTTTGTCCTGATAATTACTAGCCCAAATGGTGAATTTTTCCATTGCCAATGTTAGTTTACCAGAGTGTAAAAGAACCACTAGTTGGTGGTTTCAACCCATCTGAACAATATTAGTCGGAATGGAAATCTTCCCCAAATAGGGGTGGAAATAAAACATATTTGAAACCACCATCCAGGATTCTATGTCATGATGATATTGATCTCAAAGAAACCCCAAACATCTGCAGCCCTTGAGCTAATACAGTAGGGCATGCAAAACCGAATCAGAAAACGTCTCTGGGGAGTCTGTGATGCAGAAAGTTTAGTTATGAACGGACATAAAGCCCAACAAAAAATCCATATACAATCTCCCTATAGATCCATTTCCGCTTATATAATCAGTGATGGTTTCTAAGAGGTTTGGCTAGCCATGCGTACAGTAGACGCCCCCGCCCCTAGTTGTACATGTGAAAAAAAGCCCAGTAAACCCTACTTACCAGTTGCAAGTGGGTGTAATAAAACATAGATCCACTTACATCAGCTAGGGGGACCCCCCAAAAAAAAAACGATTTGAGCCACGGAAAACGCCCTTCTCACTTTCCATTGAATCCTGCTCGCTTCATAGGGATCCTTATAATGGTTTTGTTACAAAATCCCCGTATCACTGGGTACTGGGTAGTATAATCCCCAAAATATACTCAAAACAACCAGGGTTTTTTTTGCATGGCCCATGGGCCATGCTTTCGAGGGCACCTAGGAAGAAGACTGCATCTCCTTGTTGCAAAGGCACCTGGAGCGACCATCAAGGTGCCGCCGAATTCCTTCCCTAGTCTTCCAAACGCCTGGTGAGGATCAAGTGCTTTAGGAGGTTCCAAACATCTCCAAACCCAAAGGTATGACTGGAAAACCCTTGGAAGACTAGGGTGTTTAATTGAAATGGTGAGATACTCAGTCGTCTTCACTCTCTTTGTTGATGGGTGATGTAGTCTAGTGCGTGAAATCCACATGACTTCCTTAACCTGGATCATAGAGCTTCGATTGTAGAAGAGGATACAACCAAACATGCATGACAACAGCTAAGTCATGTGTTCTCGCCACGGAAAAAGCTTTCCACACTTTCAAGCATATTTCACCCGTTTAAGAAGGCACACCCAAACAGAAACTAAAGATAACTAAAACAACTATTAGCTTTGAACTCAACAACCACCTTCCTATGCTATTGGAACCAAAAGCATGTCGACATGAACAGTTTTTGTTTCTGTTCCATGACTCAAATTTATTTCCAGCTACCTCAAAACAGCTGGGTGTTTTTTCTCCTATATGGGTGTTTCCAAAAATCGTGGTACCCCCAAATCATCCATTTTAATAGGGTTTTCCATTATTTTCATCATCCATTTTGGGGGCCCACCCCTATTTTTGGAACCACCCATATCAGCAGCATCCCCTCATTCGGGTCATTTGCGGACCTCCCGCGGCTCGTTGTCGCCATCAAAACAATTGATGCCACCAACAAAGTCGGATGGATCAGAGAGTAAGACCTCAGAAAGTCGTCCGGCTGTTTTGTCATACAGTAACCTTTATGCCAGCCCTGTATACTGGTTGGTTGATAAGGATCCTGCCCTTTCATCTCTTATGAAATAATAAATAATCTGTATATGGCTGGATAGATGGTCATCCCCGCTATGAAACAACCAAGCGGGGTTTTGTCTTGGCTCTGTGTTCGAGCAAAAAACAAGATCTGCAAACTCACACACACAAATCAAAGAGGTGGAACTGGAAGAAACAAAACACAACTTCTGTAACATACTATGTTTGGGACAATCGCGGGAAGTTGAATATGTTACTGTTGTGTTGTTTGGAGTATAAGTTAGTATCTTCCAACATGGAGGAAAGAGTTAAACATGCAAATAGCAGAAACAGGCATGCATCTATACGATGCAAACTGTATACTTACCCTTAGGATCCATGTATGGCATATTTACATTTACCATACAAATCAACTTATATCGGTTCATGGTTCTACAAACATCAGGTGGTTTGTTCATCCCTTCTTGAAGTTGAGCTGTACAAGTTGATACACCGCACCTCTGGAGGCATGACTGGTGTTCAATGTAATCAATCTCTAAAGTTGGCAGATAAAACACATGTATATTTACCAACATTTGTCATAAAAAACAATCAAATATATCAAGTAAGTATATCATACATGGATCCTAAGAGTATTTCGAGGACATTTGAACAGATTCACTCCGAAAGCATCGTTTCTGTAAATTGTGCAGGATTCCGTTCGGCTGATTCGTGAGTTACTCATGAGACCTGAATCTGTACGTACCATGAGGTCAGCTGAGCATCTATGGTAGAGAAGTGTTCATCATATGAGGTCCTTTACACATCCATCATGAACCCATTTGACTATGACTCAAAGATTGTCGTTGACACCTCATGACCTCCCAAATATGGTCCCAATAAGTTGATTAAAAAAACATATATCACCACCTCACTCCCATGACTGTAGATTTTTTCCAAGGACGCCAAGACGCCACCATGGTAACCATGCTGTCATTGTCAGTGTGTCTTGCAATACTGCCAGGCTTTGCTAGCTTTTTCACGTTGTAATCGATATACCTCCCAAAATCAAAAACATGACAAGGCACATGATGGCCGAACTGACATGGTTTTGCAACTGGGATTGGTTGGGTGTAAATGGAACTTGGGGAAATGTTGTGACTGTGGGCCGTGAAGAAATAACCTACAGCACGGATTCAACAAAAATAGACGCAACTAAGTAAATACCCGTTAAAAGATAACAAAAGTGTTCCATCCATCAGCTGGATGAATGTCTCAAACAACAATGTTTCCAGGTGAGATTGCAACAAACAAAACTGAGAAACCTGGGTGCTCACACTCAATCTCTGGAAAGACAAACTCCAAGAGATTCCCCCACGTCCTGCGCTTCAGCACATGCCGTGAATCGGTGACTATGCTTGCACATTGGAAACCTTCTCCAGTGGTGAGTGGTGAATTCCAAGTTCTTCTTTCAAGGGATGTAGTCTCACTTGAGCATCACTCAGCCATCTCGGAATAAGCAAACTTGAATCTAGTTTTCCTACTACAATATGCAACCAAAAGAAAAGCTTTAAACATGAACCAGTGGCTGAGTGAGTTTTACAAAGTTCCAACCAAAGAAGTGGTGCCGCAGTCAACATGCGGGACCTTTTCCGAGGTTCAAAATGGTGTAGAACTGAGAAACGTAGTGCAAGTAATGAAACCGCAACAACAACAACAACAACAACAACAACAACAACAGCAACAGCAACAGCAACAGCAACAGCAACAGCAACAGCAACAGCAGCAGCAACAGCAACAGCAGCAGCAGCAGCAGCAGCAACAGCAACAGCAACAACAACAACAACAACAACAACAAAAGAAGGACAATAAACAAGGACAACAAGGACAACGACAGCGACAACAGAGCACACATCTCTAGAGAACCACACTGAGAATGTTTTGCCAAACTAGATGCAGTTGAAGTATGTTGAAGTCAGTTTATCTTCTATGTTGGAAATAGATCCCTTTCAACTGACAAAACATGCCTTTTCAAGCTGTATGAGGAATTATGATCACTAGTCTACCGCAAATCAACCTGCAATGACTCTATGAGAAGAAACCGTGCAGTGTGAGGTACCGCAAATTTCGGAGAACATCAAGTACTTATACTTATACATCTCTCTCTATATATATAATATATATATATATATATATCATAGGTATCTAAACCTAGGTTGTCTGTTCAATCAAGAATAAACAACTCCCCTGGTGCCACACAAACATCTCACACCATCAAAAGATTCCACCTGTGTTCAATAGACCAGGCACAATCGATAAGCCTCAAGATGCGCAGTTGCAAAATTGAATCAACATTTCATCCGCTGTTGCCTCTGGAGATCTTTTCGAAACCCACCTATGACAGTTGGAATCAGGTCTTGTATGGGTATACAACTTATATCAACTTATGGTCATTTCGCGTCCCACTACTTTGAATACATAAATTGAAAAGTACATGGCACAGTCCCGATGTATTGGTTTATATGGGCCCTTTACTAACCTACCTTTTTGGGGCTGTGCCATCTATTTTGACTATAAAGTAACCCGAACAAATCTCATTGAAGAACAACACCAATGATCATGACTTCGGGCTACAAGTACATACACGCACCATTCACCCTTCCATCATTACACTCTCGTTCATGAATCCTGCATCATAAAAACTCTAAAAAGTCTTCCGAACACAAAACCCCATGTTTGCCAAATCAAAAGTTCAGGTCCAAATCTGATCGATGGTTGACCCCAACGAATCATGAATCTTCCGTACTTCTTCCGTGATGGCAAAAACCAGGGACTTATGTTGTGCCAAGAAGCTTTTGAAACAGACTTCCATAGCTTTCTTGCATCACTTCCTGGAAGTCAGCAACCACAAAAAAAAGGAATGATGAACACCGAACACCTTGGCTTTTGGCAATTTTTGAGCAGTGGGGTTAATGACATTTTAGGATATCTATCATAAATCAAATATATTAATATATTATATACCAAGAACCCAAATCTTATCCTTTTGGGGGGTTGACCTTCCATTTTACGGGTCAATCATTTTATGGGTCAAATCTTCCTTTGTTTTTACGATCAACAAATGGCAAATGTCAACTGCTGCTAGTGCTCAGTGCTTCACCCCCAACCAGTTGCAAAAATCACAACATGCACCACCCACCGGGGGATGCCATCAACGTGGCCTAAATTTCAAGGACGAACATATGAAAATAAACAAAACGGATGGCCTATCAATCCAGAAATGATCTTGAGACACTTGATCCAGCAATCAAAAATACATCCATCGCGGAAAGTTGATTAAGTACCATTCCGCAACCCCGGGATTTTTAGTTCCCAGGTGTTTTTTTGCGTCAACCTCAGGTGTTTCGGCCCCCCTTCATCCCCAACCTCCATACGCCAAACATCATGTGCCTCAGAAATTCTGAATGTATAATTTTTTAGGGGTTCCTGGTTGGTTTGTGTGTCAGGATGGTGTTCAGGATATGAGTGAATCAAATCAAGGGAGACTAGCCAAATATGAAAGGCAACACCCATGTCAGACAATTAAGAAATTCTATGACAATTGGTCCTTCGATATTGCTCTTGACAAGATGTGTGTGATTATGTGTGTGTGTACGTGCAGAGTTGCGAGTTTCAATTTTATCTACTTGGTGGTTTTTACCCATCTAAAACACCGTCAAACTGGGAGTCTTCCCCAAGTAGGGATGAACCTTCTGCACATGTGTATACACGCATCCTCATAATGGTGATTGAAAGGTGAGAGAGTATCAAACATGACCTTGACCTCTTCATTGAGAGAATATTACTTGAAGGGCTGACGTATATAGTCTGGGTACACTATTTTATCTAGGATCAATGCGAGGTTCAGTATATACAGGTTGCAAATCATCTTGCTTGGAATTTCCCACGACATCAAGAATCGTCAAGTCAAAAGTAGATATTTTCTTAAGATGACCGGAGTCTAACAGCTACCATTCGGCTACCCTTCGGCCCCCAAAACCCCCCTAGGGGCCCTTCACAGCTTGCAGGTGCATGGCCAAGAAACATACCCCAAGTCATCATCTCGATCATCAATGGCCCATGTCTTTGGGTCCTGCGGTGACGGTCCCGCAACGGAACCTCAAATTGATGATGAATGGTTTGCCAAATAGGTTTGTGTTACAAACCAGTTTCTTGAACATGATTTTTGATGTTCCGTTTAATAAAATGGAGGTTTTGTCACTGATTGGTGAACAAAAACGAAAAAGATGTTCACAAAAAGTTTCCTGTAATAGGTGGAATAGATATTCCATTGAATATATTCCCTACGTTCTTCCAAATTGGTAGAAATTCGCATTACATTTCAACGGTTGTTGTTGGCATCCCTTCTATGAATCAACCCCCGTCAAGTTTGCAAGCCAACCAACCAGGAACAAACATACTCCTCAGCCAATCATTACAAGTATCTTCTTGAATTACATACTAATGGTTAATTGGTGGTCTGGATTCCTATAGGATCCCCGAAAATGAAACGGATTGTTACTTAGGGGCATCCCTTGAATCCCAAATTATGGGCCCAAACCACCAATTAAGCATTAAATAGTTGAATCTCCTCATGAAAATATCAAAATAATTTCCAAACGTCAACCGTGCCTTGTTGGATCGGCAAAAGCCACCATAGAAGGATGGTTTCTTATCAAGTCTTTATATGTATATTACACCCTGATCTTCCAGTTCCATATGAGCAACGGACTAAACCTATTACATCCGCGAAAGGACATGGCTGAAATGGTCATCGTTTTTTGTGTGTCCCTCATCGTTCTTGAGGATTTACTGTGTAAAAAAATCAGGCAAACATGTTTATCAAAAGTCCTCATTTTTTGTGTCATTCCTATCGTTCCTGAGAGTTTCATGATAGTATCGTTTGTATCAATGTCCTGGTGTAACTGTTCCAAAATGTCGTTTTCGGTTTTGGCGGGCGCTCATATATAGAACCGAGATGAACCAAGCTCCCAGTTGCCACTATATTTCCCAAAGATATAGGGAACTGGAAGGAATGAGGGTATAGACCTCGAACCCAACCCCAATGACCCTTGGCAATTTTTTGATTGGAAGAAGAGGCTTTGTTTTGGGAGGTTGACCTTCACAAAAAATTGAGGTCAGTGGGGTTCTAGGTGTACCAAACCTGGTCAACTAACATCTCGCTGGCTGGAAAACTACCACTTTTTAATAGGAGATACATCAAACTCAAATGGTGGATGTCCCAGCCAGCTATGTTAGTTGATCCCGGAGTGTTCATGTCTTTTGTAGAAAAATCGATTCCACCTACCGCATCCACCAGCCCGTTGACACATCGTCCTGTGCAGCCTCCAGTGCTTCGGCCCGTTCGCTGGATGATAGGAAGCCACGCAGAACGAGTAAATCTTGATCTTCACTGCGCCTTTGCAACATGGAGGTTTCCATGGTGATATCATGGTGATCATTACTGAGTAATGCTTCAGAAATCCGGTGAAAACAAAAATCAGCTTGAGATGGGAGGAGAATATCCCATGTTTAAGAGGGATTTTATATATAGGTGATCAAGAGTCATGCCAAGTAGCGAACAAAATTGGCGGAACAGCTGTATTTAACATCTTCAACCAAAAAAACTGTCCAATGGTTTTAGGATTTCGATAAAAGGGAGCTATCAAGAATGTTGGGCAAAAAAGGGGTTTGAGGATTCTTGGTACCTGTGAACAAACAGCAACTTTAAAGAAACATGTCGCGACAAAGCACATACACAAGGTCCACCTGTTCGCATTGCTACATCAACCACTGCTTGAGGCAATCTTTTTAGTTGTCGTCCTCAGTACACAAAAGCCATCTTCCAACAACAGTTCAACTTCTAACAAATAGGCATCTCGTGGGGCTTTCTCCGAACTATCTGATGATTTTGACAGTTTTTGGTCTTCCAACTACCTTGGGTTCGGAGCTGCTGAGACTTTTTCCCATACAGCACAATTTGGCGCAGCAAAAAAACTCCCTCTTGTACATTTTGTCGAACTCGCCCGGTGATTCTGGGTGGCTCTGGATATACACTCCCTAAAACTTAGGCCCTAAAAATGGTGGTTTCCAATAGGAATCTCCTTTTCCAGGGGCCTTTTTTCAGGGGCTATGCTAGTTTCAGGGAGGGTAATTTAGCTCCCAATTGTTCCGCTTTCAAGAAAAATCCATCACTTAGAGTAGTCGGTCGTTTCAACCCATTTATAAGGTAAAACAAAAATCATGGAAACCACCTCTTAGATCATCTAATTGGTGGTTTCGACCCAGTTCAACAATTTTGTGTCCAATTTGATCATTTCCCCCAGCAAGAGGTCTACATAAACAATTCTGAAAAACCACCGCCTGGATCAGTATAGCCCTTATCCTAAGCCTCTAGGACTCTAAGCGCTCCCTCCTGTTCAATCTGCTCCCTATGCCCTGAGGACTCATACCCTTTCATACGCTCAAGGCGTGCTGGAGCTGCCGGAGTCTCTCCCAACAACGGTACCTGCGGCAACAAGATCTCCACGGAAACAAAAACAAGTGGTGAAAGCATTTAAAACCCAGGTGCTCCATGTCGGGAATATTTACCTACATGTATTTTTCGCCTTTTTTGGTATGTTTCACCTAGTGTAGGTCAAAAATCCATACATGATGGGTCATCTGGGAAAGGTATCTGAGACACCAACAAATAGACTATCTTGTATAAAGGTAGAAAAAACAACTGACAACACGCAAGCAAACCTTCGATGTGGTTTATGCTGTTGATGGAATCTTGGTGAGTACTTACAGTAATTGATCAATTGATCGGATGCCCATTATTTCCATCCATGCATTGTATATTTACCTACATTTGGTTGATGTTTATGGTAAATGTCAGTAAATGTACCATACATGCCATACATGCTATGGGAAAGACACATCACACTTCGGTCACCAGCAAACATCTGCCAGCCGCCGCCACAGCGACCAATGTGCAAACACATTGTCGCCCTTGCCGCTGCATCATCTTTCATTGGATGTTGTCATGGCTTGCTAGGAATTGAAACGTGGCTATAAATCCTGGTGCGTTGAAGGCAAACATCACACTCAGAAACAAAAATTGGCTACATATATTTAAGTTTAAGATCATGTATCACAAGTATTGACTATCATGAATCTAGCTTTCCAATCCTATCCATGCTATCATTGTCAATAGCAGTTTGCATGCAGTTGTTCTTTCCAGAACTTGAGGACATGATGCCCGGGAGGATGATTCTTGAAAAAACTGTGTGAAGTCAACATTGAACAGAACCTCTTTGGAGATAATCAAAAAGGGCTATCATAGTTGAATTGGCAAATCATCATCATCATCATCATCATCATCATCATCATCATCATCACCATCATCATCATCGTCATCATCATCAGCAGCAACAGCAGGTACATCCTATGATGGGCTATCGGCACGTGTGCGTTTTTTTCCCTAGAGGTGACCACCATGTGTGTGTGTGTGAGGGTCAATTAGTCCTGCTACACTTCAATGCCAACAAAGTAAACAAAGAACTCAACTATAGGCACAGGGAAAATGGCAAAATGTCACTGGTGAATTGGTGGTTCGGTTTGGTGCTTTGGATTCCTGGGTCCCATCCCCTTATGAAAGGGAGTGTTACTTCGGGGTACCCCTAGACTAGAATCCCAAACCACCAATTCACCATTAGTTGAACATGGCACATAACTATAAAACACATGTTTGCACGCAGGACGCCCTGGGACAAATGAAACTCAACTTTCAACTGTGTTTCATGTGCGAGCTGTCAGTTTCAGGGAGGGTAGATGTTGAAGAAACCCAAGTGGCAAAGCTTGGGTGTGTGGCTAAACAAAATTAAGGCTTCCCAACGCAGGCTGGGACAACTAATTAAGCTGTTGCCTATTGGCGTTCAGAAGGTCGAACATCGAAGATCATCGAAGGGAGAGTAGGACCTTAGGGCCCTTTGAAAACGAATGTAGCTCAAAAATTGTCACCCTTGGAAGAGGTGTGGAACTTGGGGTTCCCATCATGGAGGTGACTTTCACGTTAACCCTCCTGAGAGTTAACATACCATATCCCCTCCCAAGGGTACTGTTGTTGAAAAAAACATGCACTAGTTGAGGTGGGTAGCTTATCCCATTATTTTACGGGGGTTCTATACAACCCAGGTGGTGATCGCCGGTTTTCTGAACCATCAACATTATCTTTGAGTCGATGATTTCTTCCGAACCTCCCATCTGGTGCACATATGTTTCCTCGTTCCCTGGTGGAGTTTTTTGGGATGAAATTCTATTAGCCACTCCTCGACTTTCCATGGAAACAGCCGAACCCCGGGGCCGAACGCGTCTATTTTCACGGCGGCTCGACACTCGACGGAGCAGCTATCCAACTTATTTACATTCCGACCGTCCATACCAAGAGCAACAGCTGGGGGAACCCGTCAGACCTTTTTTCGTCATCAATCAAAGATCATCGATCATAGAACATCATTGAATATTATGAAATTGCTCGTTTGGCGTTGGTTGATTTATTCATTTTCTCATCTATAGGATGCTGTTTGAAAAAGAATTATAGAACCAAACCAAGGTTTACACCCCCGAAGTTTCACAGCGAGTTTTCCCCTGAAAATTGATAGTTGGAAGACTACGTTTATTGGAATTTTCAGGGGCTCTGTTAAACTTCGGGAGGGTATCTCGTTTCACATCTTCCTATCTCTTCCGAGTGGCTCCACGGAATCAGCTGTGCTCCTGAGGGAACATCCATGGCCCACAACAAGAGATCTAGTGCCACCAAAGCAGGCAATATACTCCTCTGAAATTTGACATGGAACGTCAAAAATATAGCACTGGAAAAGGAGATTCCCTTTGGAAACCATCATTATCAGGCTCCATCTTAAATTTCGGGGGTGTATCTTGATGCTTCTTTGCCACACGACTCATCTGTGTGACACAGCTCACGTTGTCATGGCTTGTCTTTTTCCTCGCCTTTTTTTGGCGTTGTTTTTTGCGTTTGTCGCTTTTTTTGCGATTCAGATCACGTGGGAGAAGTCTCACTTTTCTGGACATGGTTTGGGTGGCTAAAAAGCAAACGATTTTCAAGAAAGGCGCTGGAACAGAATGTCAATGAGGATAGATAAATAGATACAAAAACATGTCTTTAAACTACATCCAATTCCTTCTTAGCTTTTCTGTTTTATGTTTTTTTTTTCGACTCAAGCCAAGTGGAAAGACAACAATTGAGCATTGAAAACAAAAAACTACGTCCCGTGAAAATACTGCTTGGTTGCCGTAGGGATCCAGTGAACGATGGCTAAAAGACAATCCCTGTATATAACTGGGAAGGTAAACCTGAACCAACCTATTCTTTTCGCGGCTCCATTGGTATACACCTAACCGGTCACCTACCCTTGAAATTTTGGATCAAAATAAAGGGAATGACTTTCTTTTCGCATCTTCTCCCTGATCTTTTGGACCCCGCCCGCCACACAGGCTCAGTATGGACCAGGTCGTCCCTTTGAACCCTGGCACATTGGCAAGGTTAGAAGGTTTTGTTTGAAGGTTTCTTTGGTATCAGTTGATCTCATGGTCGGAAATAAGCATTTTTGCCCAACCAAAATGCCAAATAAAACATGTTTGCCAAAAATGCTTGGAGACCCAACATCCTCACATCTCTCAAGTAACAAAGGTCATCATTCTTGTAAAAAAAAAACTTTACCGAACCAAAACCACCTTTTGGGAAGTTGTCTGGTTGGTGATTGAACCAATCCATTTGAAAGAATATGCTCGTCAACATGGGAATCTTCTCCAATTTTCGGGGTGAAAAAATATGAAACCACCAACCAGATATGCATTTTTTCCCCCGACACCAAAAAATATTCATCTCATCCCCCGGATGAATGCCAGGTTTGACTCAATATGTATCCCTAAGGATCCAATCACCTTGTCAAATGATGATTGGGGTGTATAATCACCTCCTCAGCAAGGTATTTAGGTTCCATTACTATTCTCAGAAGGTGATTGGATCCCTAGGGTATACCATCACCCAGTTGATTTTTCTATAAAGCCAAAAAAGCCTGGAAAATGCGTCTCCCAGCTCCAGAGAGCTGCTTGGAAGACCAAAAAACATAAAAGACATGGTTTCACAACTTCCCCATTTTGCATCCACGGGACTGGTATATTTTCCTACATGAATGGCTGATCTTTATGGTAGATGTATAGGATGTATAGGTAAACATGATATACATGGAGCATAGCGGTATATATTGCAAATATTATGGTTCAGTGGAAAATGACCCTCCATCAAACACATATTGGAGGCACCCGTTTTCCACGGAAGTTGTCATGATTGTGGGAGGAAAAGTAATTATAATCAAGAAAACTGGTGGAATCACCTTGGAAATTGGCTTAGACATCTTAGATAATTCCTCTATGAGATGGTAAGTTTTGGTATCCATGTGACAATTTCAGGCGGTTCAATACTGAAACTAGTTGGTGGTTTCACCAACCCCTTTGAAAAATATGCTCGTCAAATTGGATCATTTCCCCAAGTAGGGATGAAAATTAAAAATGTTTGAAACCACCACTTAGTGAAAGCTTGGGTCCTGAAATCCAGATCAACCGGAGAGTAACAGACGACGGAACCTGTTCTTTACCTGGCTCACAACTCCCAACAGCCGCCTTGCCATCGGGACCATCTGCGAGCTTAACGATAATGTGTCCTGAGGTCCGGCTACGTCTCGAAAACAACGAACAAACAAAGAAGAGATGGATTTTTGCCAAGTGAAAAAGAAATGCAACGAATCTCATTGAAAACATGTAAAAACATGGTAGTTTAGGATATATACTAGAACATCATATGAACATCATGAATAACAAAAAAATGTTTGGAAGCAAAGCTTGTCGTTCCATCAAGTCCACATCCAGGTATCACATCCTGACCCTGAAGGTTACCCAACATCAACCCCGGGAGGTTACCCAGGTTATAAGCAACATCGCGGATGGGAGTTGGGTTTGGGGTTGGGTATCAAATATAGAAGAAACTTATAACTTATAAATATCATAAAACTTATAACCTTATAAACTCATAACCCAAACAAAAGGCTTATAACTTACTGTTGATGGTTCAGAAATCGCTAGCTTTCACCCATTATTTCCATTATTTACAGCACCATTCCAGGTTCTTTGGGATTTTACTTCACCATCAACGGATTCCCCCATCACTTAGCACCCATTTCCTTCCCCAAGGAAAAAAAAAATCTCAAAAATTCCCGCGCCTTCACCAGGCCTGATTTCATAGCCTTGCGCCATGGCCTGGTTTTTGTTACCAAATGGGAGGAGAATCGCTGAGAATCTGCTCCCATGAGTTTTTGGGCCCCCTTGAAATGGTGGTGCTTTAGTAAGGGAAATTCCCCCGAAAAGTTCCAGGGAATTTCTTGGTGAAACCATTATGATTTGGCATATTTGGCCATTTTTGTCCCGGAAATGCTCACTGCTCCCTTACTGCAGTCGTGATTTTGGGAAGTGGGTTTGAACGGTTAAACAAAACACCGAGCCTCACAGGGTATGACTGGAGCACTAGGGATGAAACCCTGATTTTTTCCTAGGCAACGATATATCTCTTAAAAAAAAATACATATGATGCAACAATTTGAAGATGTGTCCTTAGCCTGGCGAGTCCACAACTATAAGAGACAAACGCACGAAGTAAAACAACATTGAAATTGATATATATATATATATCATAATACACCATGACAACCTAGGATCACATTTTCCGTGGACCAAAGAAAAGAACGGCACGAGTTGATTCTTCATCTAGTGATATTCATTTCTTAGACATCCCGGAGGTTGCTCCGGAGATCACATGGCTCCGGCTGTGTTTTCCGGTCGGTGAGCTGCAATCGTAAACCGTAAGCACCACTGATAAACAAATAAGAAAACAAACAACACAAGCAATGCATGTTTATATATTCAATGTACTTACAAAAACAAACATTTACAAACAAAATCAACAGATCATAATCATAATCATAATCATAGAATCAAGGAAGAGTCAAACATAAGACAACAATCCAAAACATGAACTACAATTTCGCACCACTCGCCGTCAGAAGGTATGGCACATGGTAACTGCAAATCACATGTTTTTTCTATGAGCCTTAGTTTTTATTACTGACTTGAAATTTTAGATCCATTTCCATTGCACTCAGATTCAGTTGTCGAAAAAACACATAGTTCATCTGGATGAATATCATACAAATTCACAACAAAACCTCTACTTCCCTGCAACAAAAGAGATGTTTTTTGCTTGTTAAAAGGTGGGAAATCTGTGCCTACATGGAAGACTGGGTCTCCCCAACAGCAATGGCATTATTGGCTTCAACCTTTGGGCAACTGGAAGTTTGAAGTGGCTATGCAATGAGATGTCATGAGATGTCTCAAAACGGGTTTGAACAAATCCGGAATCTCCTCGGGCCCCAGGGGGGCCGCCAGCCGTTTTCGTTTCGGAGATGTTTACATTGCTTAGCCAATGGCCGACCTTTAAAGCGTGGGGGGATCACATACTTACCCTCTGGTGAGCTAAAATAGTTAATGGAATATCACTATTTTCAATAGGAAATATACATCTTTAAACGGTCCATTTTCCATTGCCATGTTAGTTTACAGGGAGTGTAACAACATGAAAAAACCAACAAAAACAAATGAATCTTGAATTTCACATGTTGAGGGGGAGATTCCTGTTTAATTCCAACACAAGAACTTGAAATATACTGGGTTCCATATACTAAAACTTTAACGTCTTCTATTAAAAAAACCCATGGATTTTACAGGGCGGTTTTCTCTTTTACATTTTCCGTGGTGTTTTCTCTGCTGGTCTTGAAGCTCTGGGCCTTTTGCAATGAAATCTCTACCAGGTGGTCGGTCCCCTTGTTGTTGTTGCCTACCAGTTTGTAAGTGGAGTTGTAACAAATATAACATACGTAAGAAGAGTTATAACCCGGGTATTACCCATTCATTTAAAAATGCCATTTATAGGGTACCCCTTTTTTTGATTCCACTTTCTTACTGGATCCGAGGCAAACCTTGTAGGTTTGTCCGAGCTCAACTCACTGGATCCCTCAACAAAAGCTGTGTGTTGTTTCATTGAATCCTAGAAGGGAACAAACGAATTAAGGCTCATTTGGAAGGATTCCACTACAAATTCACATTGCTTTGCATGGCCAATTTGGCACCATATCAATAAAACTTGTCTTCCTATAATTTGACTTGCAATAGTTCTGGAGTCATTCGTCATTGACATTTGGGTAGTGTACTTTTCATGTAACTCACTATCGTTATGCTGTCCAAATTGTTTGCTCCAAAATCTCCCAAGGATCCTCCTATCATTCCCCCCTAACAATCCCCAACCCCTTCCCCTAGTTTAGGATTAGAAGGGGGTACCCAAATCCCGTTTTCACGGCCAGAGTTCTTAGTACTCAAGCCACCAAAAACAAAAAAAACTTCCAAACAAAAAGGTCGCTTCACTACAGGTTTGCTCAATCATCAAGAACATGGTTGGGTGGGTGGTTGGTCTTCAAAATTGCCGACTTGCTGGCCAAGAGACTTGCTGGGCATATCTGACAAAAGCACACGCTTGTCCACTTTTAGACCTTAGTGGGTCAAGTGCTACTCAACTTTCCAGCCTTTTGCACCTGTATAAGAGAGAACAAAAACCGGTTTTGGAACAAAACATGGTACCATTTTTGGGGATGAGAAAGATGAGGATGATAATCTCAGGTAGAATTCCTTAAAAAGGCATTGATGGAAACCAATGGAAAGCATTTCACATATATCACCTAGTTTGACCTGGATTTTATCACTACTTTACAAATAAAAAAACACATCTCCATAAGTCAACACCAACCTACCATCCTGGAACTAATGGGTCCTGGAAGACACTGATTTCATCAACGAAAGTGATGTCTCAGAAATCCAGGTAAACAAAAAAATCATGTTGGAAGTGTTCATCCAACAAAAAGTGATGTTTTCGCTATAGTCTACCTGCATGATCAACAAGATTATGGCTTTTGGATATCAAAGGGATGCATTCTGATTTTGTGTTCCCCTGATGTCCAACATGTGTAAGGTCAGGTGAGGTAGTACAGGCACGGAGGCACAAAAAATGGTTGTTGAAAGCAAAACGGGGGCTGGGGATGAAGAAATCTTTGTTTATTTAATACAAATGAACTACTGTTGATGGCTGAGATCCTGCACCACCTGGGATGCCCTGTAACTATCATGGGACCCAGAGATCAAAAAATCGGGTCCTAGAAAACAAGAAAACATATACTCCGCCCCCCCCCAAAAAAAAAAACTTCACATATCCCTTGAAAATCAATGGTTGGAAGATGGAATTTCCATTTTGAAGTGGTCTGCCTAAACAAATTTTATCTAGGGGTTGCCCCAGGACTTGTAGTTCTCCCTTGGCTTCAACGGTTGGAGTGTACAACTACCCTGTGATTTTGGGAATTCTGGGGTTCTGAATCGCTCCTGCGAAAATACATCATCCCTGGCTCTAAATCGCTCCCCCAAAATCTCAGGGTAGACAAGTAACTTTCCATTTAGCTCATAGATATCCCAAAACATATCCCTCAAAAACATAGTTGGCATTGTTATGTGCATGGGTTTTCCGTTATCACGATCATGTTGTAGGAAAACACCCCACAACCCACATGGCTTTCCAACTTAAGCAAAAAGCACATCTCGCCAAGTGACTTGCCAGTCATGATATGGACATCGTTGACGGTACCATAGGTTTTAAAAACATGCTCGATGGCATCCTTTCCAATGTCACCTGGATGTTGATCAAACAAAAGGTATGGTCAAGGTCAGGTTGGGGAGAAAGATATCTTCAAACTTCAATTTCAGAGATGTAGAAATTGCAGAGTAGTCGTTTAATCAGACTAGCACACCATTTTTAAACATCAAATATACCTTATAAATGTAGTTTCTGCAACTCAGTAGTCCGTTGTATTCTAGTTTGGTGGCTGAACCAACCCAGTTGAAAAATAGTACAGTAGTCAAAGTGGGCATCTTCCCCATATAGGGGTGAGAAATAAAAAGTCTTGGAAACCACCACCTATAGTATTGTTTGAAAATTTAAGTGAACTTAGATTTGCTTAGGATGATAGAAAAGAAACAAATACTGTATTTCTCAGATGGCAATTTACCATCGTGGAAAGTAAAACAATTATATAACTATCCACATCCAAGTGAATAGTTAACTCACCAAAATAATCAGTTATGATCACCTTCTGCGGACCCACTGTCAGCAGTGTTGGAAGAAGTTACCTGAATACCAGAAGTCATGGCTCAGTTCAGTAGAAAACTGCTTCCCAGATGCCCCATGTATGGAATATTTACCTACATTTCCCTCTGAATGATGTCATTGTTCACCTACTGTAGGTAAACAATCCATACATGGAGCATCTGGGTTTTTGTTGCAGAAACTTGTTGTTGCAACACTGGGTCAACATGACTTGACAGTTCAGATTGGTTTCCACTGTAAACACCATAATATTTGGGATCCTTGGTCAACCATCAAAAAGGGATGATTCCCAACCTGTTCAAACACCAACACACTATGGCACTCCCAAACAACAAAGACACTGTGAAAATTCAGGTAGAAAAAGACTTCTAAATTCGTACAGGTATCCTTCAAACAAAAAACACAATAATTTTCAATGCGTAAAAGCCAATAATCTAGCAATTCCTAATTCCTCACATTTCATCACATCTTCCCAACCCAACAAACCTTTCACACAAAACCCCAAACCACCGGATTTTGTTTTCGCAAAATGGCACCTGGCAAATTGCCTACGTAGAGTTTGGTGCCAGGTTCGCCCTTGCCACCACCACCTCCACCGCAACCGCCTTTACCTCGAGAGTTTGGGACCCTGGGACTATCAGATTGGTGTGAAGTTTCCATACCCAAAAAGAACATGAAGGTTTGGCCAAAGAATCTAAGATCTCACCCACATACCTCTGGAAGATACCCCAGATGTTTCACCAACAGTTTATGAAGGATTTTCTTTCTTTGTGGGGGTTTGATCTTCAAAGGGTATGTGGGCAAAATCTTTGAAAGAAACAAGAAAACTATGATCATATATATGGCCATACATTTTTTTTAATAGGTATTAACCGCGCGGTATGAACGGCCCATTTTTGTTTAATATAGTATGAAATGAGACCCTCTGTTTAATAGGTATTAGACGGTCAAACATTTTCTGAAGTAAACCGACAGTAGGGTAATAAACAGGGTATTAAACGATGGAGTATTAAACGGAAGGAATCCCTTTGTTTAATAGGGTATTAAACGAAGGTGCTTTCGGCAATGTTTAATAGCCTTAATTAAAAAGTAATTCATACATGGGCTAAACACCACCATACTTCAACATGCTGATCTAAGACAAGCCCTTTCTAGGGGATTCCCCGTATTTCGCATCTTGAGACATTTCTTTGTTGTTCATATTCATTAATAACCCCTTCTACATTTTGAACTAACATCATGTGTCAAAATCTTTACCTTCCGGGGGCGGGTAGGTTGATTTTGATTTCCAACTGCAAAAACACTTCTCTGTCTGTAAACCAAGCCCAAATTGGTATTGAATGTACCATACCTTCAGCTTCACCACGTGGTTTTTTGTTTTTTTGTCTCAAAAACAAGACCCCCGGCCACCATTACCATAGGACTCACCCTGGTAACTGTTGTATCCTCCGTTGTAGCCACCTTTGAAACCTTGATCCTTAGTGAGGTCCACGGAAATTTCAGGATTTCACCGATCCTACAAGATGGGCCCAAAAAAAGCCCGAGTTATGAAAGGAGTTATGGGGCCAGTGCAAATGGCCTTATAACCCACTCATAGCTGGTAGGGGCCCACTCATAGCTGGTAGGGGCCCACTCATAGCTGGTAGTGGCCGATGTTGTATGGCCCACCCTCCAAATAAGTGATGAAGACTATCCGACTATCCGGCCTCCCAGAATCACGGATACGGAAAAGTACTGTATCGAAATTTCAAGGAAACTAATCTCGGAGGGACACAATTTCCACTTCCATGATTGCGGGAGAAAGAGTACCATCCAATATGGAAAAGGAACATCATCATGCTTTTTGTCCGAACTTTTTTACAAGTCAAATATCTGGGACTGCTGAACTTACTGACTCAAGCACCTAAATAAATCTGAAATGAAGCATGAACATTCATCAATTCAATACTACTGAACAAACATTTCAAACAGAATAGATATAGGACATGATTTAAAAACAGTTGGGACACAGTTGCAAAAATTCATGCGTACCAGGGTTTAAATACCTATTAACCTATTATAAGGATTCCTAATAAAGGTGGGATGACCATCCCCAATATAGGGAGTTTAGACCCTGGCACATGTGGCATTTTTCGAAAGACTCTTTATGCTTGGCACTCATAAGAAAGGTAGCCATTCTGGGACCAATGCTACAGATTAGGATGAGATCATCATAACATGAAGGCACATCTGGCAACCTGGTAACCCAGCATCATACAGGTAATTAGGTGGTTTATGTAAATTACAAGAATTGAACCCCCACCACTTGCGTGTAGTTGATAAAAAGGGATAACCTCCTAACTCCTCATGATTTTGGGTGAAGCACAAGCAACATGTCTGGGTGATATACCCAAAGACTTCGATAGTGTTTACAAGTTTTGGGTGTCATGTTTGGTGAATGTGGTTTACAGTCTTACATAGGCTTACAAGATATTGTGGCATAGATATGTTCATGTAGCACCTCTGGTGAGTTAAGATTCAGCAAGTACCAAAGTATAGCTCTTCAAAGTGTTCAACAGCTGACCTAAATGATTTTTGTTGACTTGAAGGTCCAACACAATAGTATAACTATCCAAATTAAATACATCATTTCCCATAGCATCCATGTACGGTATATTCACCTACATTTATGGTTGCTTTTTGTGGTAAATGTTGGTAAATATACCATGCATGGATGCTATGGGTTTGGCATAGAAAATAACGAATCATGTTCCATAATCCTTGTCAAAAACAATCGGCCACAAACACACAGCTGTGCATGTTGATAAGCTTCGTAGCCACCGCAGCCACCATTGTAGCTGTTGCCACCGTAACCGCCACCACCACAGCCACCGCCGCCACAACCATAGCCACCCTGGTTCATGGGAAGGAATCTCTCATGAAAACTCAAGAATCTCAATATTGCTGTCACATTAAAAAAATGTATATATATATAAATAAATATGTATTACTGTATTACATATATCCAATTTACAATTTACAAGTATACAACATGCAAACGTCGTATGTCACGTTATCTAAATACAATGTAAAAAAATAGATGCATGCAGGTTCTGCCACCACCCCAAAAGTGTGCTAACATCTAAAAGTAAGTACTATAAAAGGATATGCTCATCTTTTTTGTGTGTTCTTGCCAACCCAACTGAAACAAAAATGCTAGAAATTGTCTAAACAACCGAGCCAATACACTCAGCATATGTTTTCAAGATAGTAAGATGGGTAAATATGTCTCAATACGGTTGATGGAAGAAATCCTGCACCAGTTGATATGGAGAATCCACCATTATTTTCAGGGTTTTAGACATCCCAGGTGGTGCAGGATTTCTTCCATCAACAGTATTTGTAAAGATTTCTGAAGTCAAAAGCAAATCACCGAGATGAGATGTAACCAAGGTCATACTCCGTGGATCCTTCCTTGGAGATTTTGGGGATTTTCATGTGTTGCTTCTTTATTCACACCGAATTCACCAAAGCTAATTCGCCAAGACTTGGGTTGGAAATGGTGGGTGTTTTAGTTGGGAATCAAGAGGTTTTAGAATAAGGCACCTACTTTGAAATACAGTGAAGGATCAAGTTATTTCAATACACACAGTAACTGTATGGCTTCTGGCAAAGATGTGTATCCATTCAAACTATGTTTCATGCATCTTCAGATTTATCACTTAGGCATTCCTACCCGAATTGTTCACATCTCTATTTGCAGATCCGTTGCCATGGAAAGCAATAGGTTGACTATGAACTTCTAGTAAGTGGTTTCAACCCATTTCAAACATATGCTTGTCAAACTGGGAATCTTCCCCAAGTAGGGGTGAATCTTAAAAAAATGAAACCACCACCTAGTATTGTTTGAACATTT
Organism: Breviolum minutum Mf 1.05b.01; assembly: GCA_000507305.1. Lineage (NCBI taxonomy): Eukaryota > Dinophyceae > Suessiales > Symbiodiniaceae > Breviolum > Breviolum minutum. The sequence goes on from DF239123.1 coordinate 98,341, forward strand.
CAGTGGAACTTAGATTTGCTTAGGTTGACTATAAACTTGGTTTCATCTTCTCAACTCCAAGGCTACCCCAGAAGAGGACACCTCACATGCAGCCACCTCACCTGATTGTAATCGTATCCTTTGCCATAGCCACCGCCACCGCCTCCACCTGTAGCAGCAACAACAACAACAACAACACCAACAACAACAACAACAACAACAACAACAACAACAACAACAACAACAACAACAACAACAACAACACCAAGAACGACAGAAATCACCAAGAACGACAGAAATCACCAAGAACACGAAGAACAAAGGGAATAAGTTGCGATTTAGCCAATGGACGCTGAAATAAAGGTTTGAACTTTGTATTCCCTATACTATACTAAATATGTAATCCCAAAAGTTTTTCAAGCTTAGCCATGAAAACCAAGTCGGCTTGGTAAAGCTGTGAAATGAAAGAAGAAGATGTCGGGGAAACATCAACCAACTCTGAGGCAACCAGCCGCCAGCCTTGATCTTTGCCTTTTCCTGGTCCTGGCAGATCGAAAAAAACAAGTCGCGAGTTGGACCGTTCCCAAGCATTCCGAACCCCCGGAAGTCAGGATGTCCCGTTGGAAGTGGATGGATCAAAGGTTAGGATCAGTGGGTGTTTTCACCCCATTTTTTCCGATGTACAGTATAAGTAGGTGAAACAACCCATTGATCCTAACTTCCTAGGACATCCAAGTACTTCCCAACCATCTTCAAAAAACTGTCGGTGTTACAAGTGATGTATCTTTGGGGGTAAATAAGTTCAGCCCCATAGGATCCATGGGACTGGATTATTTAGCTACATATTTGGTTGATTCTTAGTAGGTAAATGCAGGTAAATACATATTCCCTACATGGATCCCCTGGCTTAGGATTGTAAAGAAAATCACCATGACTCAAACAGTTTTTCATTCATGACCACCTTTTAAGGACCAAGGTAAACAGGTCACCAAAATTACCATCTAATAAAGGTGAAGCTTGGGGGGTGTGCTGAATAGAAATTTCAGGGTACCCCTCCAATTCCTTGGTAATTCCCTAACAAGGCAACAAAATAATCACCTCTGAATAAGGCCTGGGAAATAATCCCCTTAATAAGACCTTAATAATTAATCTCCTTCAATAAGGCCTTAATATAAACCCCCGAAAAATCAGGCGTTTAAAAAAACCCTTTAATAAATAATGCCGGCGAACATTTCCTAAGGAAGATCACTATCCTACAGCACTCAGTTCCTCCAGCTTTTGCCCCCGAACAAAATCACCCCGGCCAAACCTCCACCACGCGGTCTGGCCACACTGACGTGAATGGGCTCCGGAGCACCTTCACGGAACCTCGAAGGTTGGCAACACTCAAGGCCGCCGGAAGTGTTGTTGGGGGACACCAACAAAAATCAAGTGGAAAAAAGGAAGAGGTGGTGATGATTCTTTCTTCTAAAGAAAAATGAGTGGAAAAAAAGGAAGAAAATGAAGATTTGAAGAAGAGGTGATTAGTTTTTATAATCTTTGAGGGCCATTTAAAATGGCTTTGACTCGAGATTTGGTTTGTCTGTTCTGCTTATCATCATGGCTGAAGCTACCACTTGAGTCAGGATTGTGAAGAGTTTTGGCCCGATGAAATGTTAGTGCGTTTCCCATGCTCAGCTACACCATCATTTCATGCATGATGATTGGTGGCTGCTTCCAATACGCTGATTTTTGATTAGGATTGGAACCAATGAAATCAAGTCATTGGTGCCACGCATCAGCAGTACAATGTTCATCATATGTGTTCTTTTTCAAAATCTGCTGCTGTTTCATTGGGAAGGGATAGTCTCATGTAAATTGATATCTGGAAACTCACCCATTTTGTATTCTTGCCCTTCAGAATGTTTGGATGCCCTGTCGAGCAATTCTACCGGTGAGCACTTTTTGCATATATTGTGGACAAATCCTGGTTGGTGGTTTCAACCCATGTAGAAAAATATTAGTCTAGTAAGTGTCATAATTTCAAAAACATATGTGAAACCATTAACCTCCCAGATTCTTCCAAAATGGGGCGAGGGTGATGAAATGCAGGGTTTTAAGGGATCCCTAATAATCGAAATGGATGTTCACCAATTGGGGATTTCTAATTAGGGATGTTCTAATGGAGTGTGCCAGCTTTTATAAGGAAAAAACACGCAGGATTTCTAATGGAGATCCCCTAATCTTTCCCTATGATTTTCTATGCTTCCCTAACGTTTAAAAGGAACCCCGAAAGTTACCCCCCTTCTCTTGGACCCCCGCCAATTTTTAGGTAGCCTATCGATAATTAACGTCACACACCATTTAATTCTTGAAACCTGGTGCCTTCGCTTACTTGTCCCTGTTCCCCTGAACATACAAAGTGAGTGACCTTTTTTAGAACTAACCCTAGCACAAATTGCCCAACAAGCAAAATTCAGGCAACCTGGATCAGTAAAAAATGCATTCCCCCCAACAAAACCAAATGAACAAACTATAGAAACAATACATATAGCTGGCCAGTAGAAAAGCCGCCCTAACACAGATTCTTGTTAACTAGTCGTTCTACATCCATGCATTAATCGAAACACTCTGCATTCATCGGATCATCCGACAGTGTCTTTACTCAAATCAAAAACTGGTTGGTGGTTTCAGCCCACCTGAAAAATATTCGTCAAATTGGAAATCTTCCACAAATAGAGGTGAACATCAAAAATATTTGAAACCACCACAGAACCAAAATCATCTATCAGATCTCTGAACCTTCAACCCTAGTGGCAGGGTTGGACACCCAGTTGAACTCCATCTATCATAGGGTGCAACATTTTTTTTTGTCCTCTGACCTTCTTTGTGAATTATAGGAATTCTCCTCCCCATCAATTACAAAAAATGCAAAAACAATTCTCCGGATGTGATTCATTCATCTTTACTTCACCAACATAAATGTCAAGGAAAATTAGATACGTGTACATCATTTGGGGTTTCGTATTCCTTTGGCTAAACTTCCGGAGGCAAGTAGTGACTTTTATTGATTTTTGTTTCTCTACCGTTTTCTTCCAAAGCTAAGTCCCCAAAAAAAATACAGCAAATTGTTTGACATTCTTAAATGTTCTTAAGGTGGTAGGGAACATTATTTTTTCAATATTCTCCCGAATGGGGGGTTGATTGCTGATTTACTATGGTAGAAAAGTTTTATATAAACAAAATCATCTTAAATTAACAAACATATTGTTGGCACCATGCCCAACAATATCCCCAGTGATTGCTCTGGTTGGTGGTTTCAACCCATTTGAAAAATATTGGTCAAAATGGGAATCTTCCCCAAATAGGATGAAAATAAAAAATCTTTGAAACCACCAACTAGTTGATCCCAATTGAGCTTCCTTGCTTGTACACATTGTCTAAAACTTGGACCGCCGATCTTGCAGCCTGAAACTTTGCTTGGAGCCAACAATTTTTCACAGCCTTAAGGTCCCAAGTGCAAGCAAGTTAGTTGACGATTTTTTTGTTCACCCATTTGAACAACATGGTAACATGCTCGTCATTGTTTTGTATTTCTGAAATTTGATGTGTGAACAGTTGACAAATCTTTGAAACAACCACGTAGATTCTAGATAATTATTTTCTGTCAGCCGCAAAAACACTTCTACACTCCTAAACTCGGACATTCCATCAGTCATGGTCAGGTGTCTCCCCTTAAGGTGCGACTGGCCCACTGAAAGATGGCCGACCCAATGAATGGCAACATCACCAAATGAATCATCTGCACATACTGTCGATGGAAGAAATCCTGCACCAGTTGATAAGTATAGTTTATCCCATTCTTTACAGGGTCTTATACATCCCTGGTGATGCAGGATTTCTTCCATCACAATATTTCAAGTAGCACGAAAGGTAAAACTCAAGTTTTTGCAGAAGAGATACCTGGCCTGGCTCTACCAAAAAAAAAAACTCATTCCAACATGTCATTTCTTGGGCTGCATTTTTTGGTTTATGGCATCAAGCACCTCTGAGGTTTCGTAGATGACGAAGCCACATCTTTGGCCAGGCCTTGAGAAAAGCAACGTCAAAGATTCGAAAAAACCCATGGCCGTGGCTGGTTCACGATGAATGCCCCCCCTTTAACAGGCTTTATGAAATATCAAGGGAAAGTATGGAAAGTCCTTCAAAATGACTGTTTTTTGCGGAGCAAACCATCAGTTAGGTTTGCACCCCGGATTATGGTCATGTGGAAGACCCCAGAACAACGGGCCGGGACATCTAGAAAAACCATGGTTTGCTGGCTTACTGATATACAATTTCTTGAACCCTCCTTGCAGATTTCAAAATGAAAACATCGTAAACCAAGTTGATAGTGTATATCTTATATCTCTTTGTAGTTGTAATCTGTTAGCAATGACTGATGATGAATTATCTATTTCTCTTCGGAAAACCGAGAATAGAAATCAAGACCAAAGTTGGAAAAAAATGAAGTTGGGTGAATCAAACATATCGCAATGCTGTCATGAAATGTTTATTAAATTCAGATTTTCGTAATCAAACACACCTCAAAACTGTTCAATTTTACCAATGTTGCTTCTTTAAGGTCACTGTCATGAAAACCAACACTTTCCCCACATCAAGCTGTTGATGGCTGAAATCCTGCACCACCTGGGATGTATAAAACCCTGTAAATAATGTGATAAACTACCATATCAACTGGTTTTCTCGCCGGATTTCTGAACCATCAACAGTACGGACACTGCTAAAATGGTTCGGGCAAAACCTTATCTCTGCTGGCCAACATGGCCGGGAATTATCCGATGCTGGGGACTGGAAAAGCTAATCCCATGACTGATCCATGTACTGTATCTGGCCAAGCGCCAAGCTGGATTTTCCTGAAATAAAGGGATGTCCCTTCCTTAGCTACGTTTTTATCTTGGGGTGAAAACTCGTGTGACGTCGCTATAATTTGATCAGACGTATGGTATATTTATACCTACATTCACCCGTTGTTTACCATAAAATTCAATCAGATGTCGGTAGATATATCATACATGGATCCTATGGGAATATCTATAGACCCTAAGAATCCAAAGAAATCCTTAGACTCGACGTAGGATTGATGGTTTCAATCCTATACCCACAATTAATGAGATTCTAGGAACAAATTGCTTCGGGCACATCTGGATCGTTACGAATATCTAGAAAAAACATATCATACCCTCCCTGAAACTAACATAATAACAGTTCCCACCTGTAAATTAGGGCATCCCACAAGGAAACGATCGTCTTACAACCATCCATTTTCAGGTGCTATGCCTCACTCATTGGAATCAGAATCCCCTCCCATCCCATCCCATCCTGGATCGTTCTGGACCCAACATCACCACCTGGAGGACACGTTGGTGCCGCAAAGGTGGTAAGCTATCCAACACAAAAGTCGTCAGAATCCTTTCATACCGCTGGTGGCAACCAGAAATCCGGCAAAGTTCACCAGTTGACAACTTGGTATTTTTTCCCATAATTTACAGCGTGTCAAAAACATCCACTAGGGGTGAGCAATTTTTGACCCTCAACTGCTGTTTATGGAAGACATCCGGCGAAGCACCTGAGATGTCTATAACCGTGTAAACTATGTGAAAAAAACAACCTCAACTGGTGCAGGATTTCTGAAACATCAACAGTATCTCCTACGGTTTTGTGTTTAAAAGCATAGCTTGGATGTCTACAGTGATTACATTCATCGATGATGAATGTAAGCTACAAAATGCAAGATTCCTCTGCCTGATTGGAAACCTTCCATTCACCTTCTAGGATCAACAAAACAAAATTTGGGGTTTACTTGGCTTTGGATGATGACATGCCATGCCGAAGAATGTCAGACTTCTTAAAAGATAATTGTACCGTACCAATCTCAAAACACCGACAAACAACGCGATTCAAACGTTCATGTTTCTTAACATTCTATATTAATACAATATACATTATCTACAATAAACATTATCTACAATATATTTTGTTAACACAGAATATTTCACCCACCCAAATAAAGAAAGGTTTCCCTGGAATGAATGCCACATTTACAAAGAAATCGGCAGTCTCGTCGCTAAAAATGTTTTCCCCAAATATGTCATATCGGGTTTGTCCGTGGAAAATAACTGTCGGTTGTACAACACCCCGCAAAAAATGGAATTTTAGTCAGCCACTGGTCCGACCAGGAATGGTTTCCACGTCATTGTGGATAGCAACCCATATGTATGAATAATTCACAGAATGACTGAAGAAAGGTGGGTTGACTAGACCGCTGAGAAAAAGTGGGTGTTGTATAGTTTGGTATGGTTTTGTATTCGTTATGGGCTGTGTCTGGCCAGTTGTCTTCTTAAGTCCGTTTTGATTTTTCCCGAACAAGACAGGTGGACACAGTGGTTTGATCAAAGCAACAAGTCGATGACATTTACACCTGAAATGATGGGAATCATACAACAGGCGTCATCTTCCAAGCATCAGTTTTGAGGTGTAGACTCACCTATTAGCTTCAAGGAAGGTCCCATAATACTACTACAAACCAACGGACATTAAATAAGATGCTGACCTCTTGACAGCAAGCAAGAGAAAATATGCTTTTTTCCCTTGAGACTTGGCCTCCTGGACTGTTCCATAGGTGTTGAAGACAATTTTCACTTCCTCTTCTCGGATGTCCTAGCGGAAAGATGTTGATGCATGTGTGTCTATCCGGGTAGCTCGGCGAATGATAACATGTTTACAAAAACCGACCGACACAAAGTCAGAAATAGAGTTACCATATACACCCTAACTATTCCAAGCCCATAGATATACTATTCCAAGGGAAACGTTTCGTGTTCCAGGTCACCATCCCCAGGGCATTGAGGTCGAGACATTTGGTCAAATGAAGCAAAAAAATTGGGCTTTGAAGGTGAAGATGGAACCCCCCAAAAAAAGGAGGTGGATGGAAAAAAACTTGTTCCTCTTCAATTGGGGGACTTTTAGGTTACCCTCCAGGAACTAACATATCCCACCTTGCGAAAAGAAAATCATCTTGAAAACTCCCTTGGTAGTGGATATGTTAGTTCCCTGGAGGGTACATGTTCATTTTCCAGGGTCTAAATATAAGCTACCTTGGGTGACATTTACCAGACGTCAATATCAATGAGGCTAGATTCATACGGGTAGATGGTAGGATGTACCCTGTCTGCAAAAATGCAATTGTCGATGACTAGGTACATATGGGGGTTTCCTAAAATGGTGGTACCCCCAAATCATCCATTTCAAAAAGGTTTTCCATTATAAACCATCCATTTTGGGGGAAACACCCCTATTTTTGGAAACACCCGCATATAACTATCATGGCATCTCTTCAGGCAGCCTTTTATACAAAATTTGATCCCAAAATTCGGTCAGCACCAATGACAATTCCAGTTCAAAACCTTCAATACACCAGCGAAAAACAATCAGAGAAATCAAGCAACATACACAACAAAAAACAACATGGACCCTGGCAAGGGCCCACTTCATAAATGCTCACCTTTTCTTGACTTGTTTGGATAATGAAGCTTCAGTGGATTGTTCAAGCTGTTGTAAGGACCTCCATGGGGGGATTTCAGATTCCCCCAAAAACTAACATAACAACTAAAGAAGATAAACCATTCAAAGATGTATCCCCTATCAATAATGGTGACTTTCTATTGTAATGTTAGTTTTCGGGGGGGTTAAGATCGTCAACCAAGGGTAGGTTGCACGTTCAGGTTGGTGGTTGACTCTTCTAGTGCTTGAACTATCGGATATCCCACTTCCATGGAATCAATCAAGAAAAGCTTCCAAAACGTCTGGTTTGGAAGAACTATGTCACGGTTCACCGGTTGGGGGGGTTGGTTATTCTTCATCTACACTGCAAGGGACAAAAAAAGGGATAATTTTGAGAAGAAGGCTACCTGGTGCAGGATGTTTAGCCCATCAAAATGATCATCCAGGTACATGTTTGATGCAAAACTTCCTGCACATGTTTGCAGTTTATCCCCCTGTTAACATACGGTTTCTTTTTTGGTCCCCAGGTGGTCCCAGTTGACATAGATAACGCATGATGTTGCACAACTTTTATTGATCAAACTCCAATGAAAGTTTTTTTTCAAATTCACACATCATTCATGAACTATACTAACTTGACTGGAAGCATCACCGGAAAGGCCCCCTTTTTGCGAATGGGTTGGGTAAAGGCCCAAGTTGAAGAGGCAAAAATCATGTGTTCTTTTTTCGCACAAGCTGTGCTACGGTTGATGGTTCCGAAATCCCAAACAACAACGACCACCGGTTTGATGGTGCTAAAAAGCCATCGTAAATAAATGGGATACACCCCTGAAGATTAACACGGAACCTGAAAATGGCACCCTGAAAAAGGAGATTCCGAGTGGAAACCATCTTTTTGAGGTTGAATGTTAAACTTTGGGGGGTGTATACCATATATCAATGGGTGATCACCGGATTTCTGAACCATCCACAACAGTATCACCAAAAAAAAACGACCGACAACTCAACATTCAACTCCTCCGGCATTTTCGCCACGAAGAGTTTTCTATCATCGTACTCCATTTTTTGGAGCTCCCGGTACGCGCACCGGAGCTAAAACCTGCCAACAGTCTCAGGAGTTTCGGGAAACTTTCCATGAAAATCCTGGTTGTTTAATAGGGATCCTTATAATGGCTTATTATAATCACCATTTAACTGTGTAATATACTCATCCCCTCAATACCCTTGACAACTAGGTCTTTTTTGATTGCTCACATATTTTGAGAGTTGATTCCCGTTAAAAAGTGTACCCTTGGTTGTTGTTGTGTATAGAAAGAAGTCGTTCAGATCACACATTTTCAGGACCTCTTTTTTAACATCCTGTTTGAAACAGTATATTGGATCGGATGAATTGCTTCTGTATAACATAAATGGATCCCTCAAATCCTTCAGGATTTCACACGTTCAACTTCCAACAGGATCCATGGGACCGGATACATTTACAATTTCCCTGTGTAATTACATTGATCCCCATTCAAAGATATCAACCATTCATGTACAAGGTGGGCCAAGAAGAGCCAATCGTTCTAAATAGAGATATGTATCATTGGATATAATCCCTATAGAAACTGGCCAAAAATAATTGACTATAGTTGGTGGTTTCAACCCATCTGAAAAATATTAGTCAAATAGGATCCTTTCCCCAATTTTCGGGGTGAAAATAAACAAAATATTTGAAACCACCATCCAGTAAATGGGTTTCACTGAGGTTATGACTCACCCCGAAAGACTGTACATGGAGTTACCCTCGGGCCCCTACAAGCCTGAAACAACTGTAGTGTTCTCTGAGCTCCCCCCACCGGTCCGATGGGATTTTCCACACCACCCGGTGGTGTTTTCTGTGGTGTTCCCAAAAACGGGAAGCTTCCCTCCCTACCAAAGCAACTACAAGCCAAAAAATGCTTGGACCGGTCATACATAAACAGAGAAGGAGGATTGAATCCAAGGATGATTTGTTTCATGATATCATGGAGTTCAATTTCCATGGATTTCATGACTTTTGTTTGGCTTTCATTGAAAGGTATGTTCGAAGCTTTCTTGCGAAGATGCTGCTTATCAGGGTGGGGGCACTTCAAGTCAAAAAAAAAGTTGTTTCGAAAGCCAAATGCCACATGAGCAAACACTTGCAATTTGAGCTTCTGTCAAGTAACTTTCTCAGTGTCTTAAGTATCACCTAGTATGTAAGTGAAACGTGTTTTATTTCACCACTTGGCTTCTAGTTGATATTGAAATACCACTTGTTTTGCCTGAAGCTAAGAATCAAGTCTGTACCAGCAAGCCAAAAATATCTGAGTCTTTACAAAAACGGTTACATATGTATATAAACATATACTTGGGCTGCACATATGATTCACTATGTCACTACCAGCTATGAATAAAGTTCATCCTTTCCAGGCTCTCTTGTCATCCAAAGATAAAATTGTTACCCTTGACGAATCCATGTAGAGTTCAATTCCCACAGGATCCAAGTTACTGGTAAATTTCCCTACATGAATGGTTGATGTTTGTAAATGTAGGCAAATATACCAGTCCCACGGATCCTATGGGATATAGATGACAAATTCTTATGGGTTGTTGTTGAAACGCCTAAAATTATCCTTTTTTGGTTGACGAAACCAAATCGCCAAAACATTTTAGCTCCTAATATATCAATTTTATCAGAGGTGACCTGCCATGAGACGACATTTCTTTTCTAGCTTCTTGCTTACACATTTTTTTTAAATCTAACAGTTTGCCTGGAAAATGATGGTTCAAAAGACAACCCTTTCCTTTTGGGGTTCCAAAACACCTCTTTTCAGGGGTGAGGCCGGTGAGGCCCAAGGCTCAGGGAGGAAGTCCAAGGATCCCGTGTGCATGGCCAGTTAGGTGATTCGTCAAAACATGAGTCAATTGGAACATCCCAAAAGGAGATTTGTCAAAACTATAACGATTCTGAAAACCACCTTCAACATCACCAAAATAATTGGAGAATCATATCTTTTATATCTATCTAAAAAAAATATACAAAACTTACAAAACGTATATCATATTATCATGTTGTTGTTTCAAAATGCTTTTAAAGGCTGGAACTCATTCCTCTTTCTTTTCGTTGGTTGGCGGCGGCCGCATTTTTCTTTTGGCATTTACTGGTTGCAAATCCATGCCACTGCTGCTTCCACAGTCGAACATCGCCTAAAGAGCTTGGATGTGTCAACCATTTGACACCAAGGATGAGAATTTCAGTTGGACCAAATGGCCACTGTTGATGGAAGACATCCTGCACCAATTGAGGTTGGTACTTTATCCCCATTATTTAACGACCAGGTTTTATACATCCCAGGTGGTTCAGAATTTCTTCCATCAACAGTACCATAAATTGGAGTACACCCCGGAAAACTAATATGACAATGGAACACCGGCCATTTGGAGATGCATCTGGTATTAAGAATGTTGTTTTTCTAATGTCATGTTAGTTTTCTGGGAGATAAATTAAGGGTATAATCCACTCATAGAATCCACGTATGGTATATCTACCTAAACTTAACACAAAAATCAACAAAATGTAGGTAAATATACTATGTACTGATCCTATGGGTACAGGGGAATAGTATGGTTCATGCCCAATTCATGAATCGAAAACACGTCTTTTCACATATGTTTGACACCCACATTATCAAGAATCCTACGAGTGGGGTTGGTCAGTCCCGGGTTTGACCTAGCTTTTCACCAATGCAATTGTCTAAATAAAACACGGAAAAAGATATAGAGAGAGAGAGAGAGACCAAACAGTTTTAACGTGTTTGGGAATCTGCACCAAAATGTCAAAGACAACCAAATCATTGGTTCAACGCCAAGGTGCTCCAAATTCATATCTACCTAGATTTTTAAGAGGGTGCCTTTTTTCTATCCTTAAGGAAGGAATCTTCTCTCTTGCTTGGTGTGGGGGGCATCTCAAATCCCAGTCAATAATGAATTGCTCGAGATGTCGGCCGTTACGGCCACTTTTGGAACACTGAGTGAAACTTGGCCGTTGGACCACTGGGAAAGGCTGGTAATTGACAAGTTGGGTGATGGCCCTTCCCCAAAATAGTCACCACCAGGATTATTAATTAGTAGGGGATTCCTATAAACATATAAACTATCATTTACCACCATGACCGAGGGACAACCCAAACAATACCAGAAAAAATGGGAACAAAAGCATATCTGGCTGAATCATCTCTGTTCATGTCATGCATTTTCTTGTTTGTTTTTTTTCCAAGATGTTACCCACCCAAAAAAACAAACATAGCCCCTTTAAACCTAGGCCGAAATCCTAAAAGAAGGAAATCCATCTTCCAACCACCAAGTTTCAAGTGATATGAGTTGCTATGTTAGTTTCAGGGAGGGTAACCCCCCCAATTTTCCTGGTCATTACGAAGATGTCCCCCACTGAGTGAACCCGACTCAAGCGCTTTAGCTGCTTGTTCTCTGTCGAAACCTCAGATTGACTTCTTGGGGAGGGGGAAAATTGATTCGAAGTGACCTGGACCTGGGTTTTAGGTAGGTAAAGTTATAACGTTGAGTATAAAATAAAGCATAACTAATGATTTGATCTAAAACTACTAAGGATTTGATAGCATAATAATACTTGTTTGACATATATTTTTTGAAAATACTGCATGTCATTTTCAATGGAATTCGCAATAACAAGAGTATACAAAGTCAATTAAAGAAACATATACCTGGGAGCCAATATACAACAATACATGAATGCCTAAAGCAGAAAGATAAAGAGTGCAACAACTCAGAATCTCTGGACAACTGCGAGGCTGCTTACACCACCCAGTCATCAGGGCACCTTATAAATCCACTTAGTTTGGAAGGGGGAAGTTGTACAATACATCCGCCATAGATCCAAAAGACTGTCTACTGATATCTGACCTGTCACAAAAGAGTGCATAAAAGCATTGTTTCCTACCACAACACTCAAGCACAATTTAGATCTCTTACCAAACGTTTAACTTCTAGTGGGTTACCTCACTCCCTGTTCGTGCAGTGCTAGCACAAGCACTCCTAGGGTTACATTTTCAAGAACCGACCAAAACCAAATCAAAGGGAGGCTGTTATTTTACACTCCCTGAAACTGAAACTAACCAAAAAATACCCCTGAAATTTATAGGCAAAAGGGCCCCAAAAGGAGAAGGATCATGGTTTACAAGCATCAAGTTGCAAAGGTGCTTTTGCTCTCTTAGTTTCAAGGAGTCGGTACTTCCGTTAAACTTCCGGGGAAGATGTGGTGAACCCCAATCGGATCAACGACTTGAAAACCCAAATTGCAACACCTAACTTCAACGGCCCACCCCCCGGTGAACCGACGAAGGTTTAAAAGCTGTGATGGGACCCCGGCCGAGCTCGACCAATTTGGCCATCATCTTTGCACGTTCCGCCTCGCGAGTTTGGACCTGGCAAAGTGAAAAACAAATGCCGCGAAATGTCAGGTTTTTTTTCTATCAAAAGTAAGGCTTGAACTTAAAATATATGGTTGAAGCCTACCGTTTGATCATTTATACACAAAATGATGCAGAGAGTTTGGAACTATTGGCGAAAAACTTGAACACCTCGTCATGCAGCCCCCTTCTTCGGAAAAACAATAGCTGCCTGCCCGTTGGCCACACTGGAACTGCTCTCAGCCTCGATTCTGAACGGCAGTTGTACAACCAAAAAATCTCCGACATGAGTGATTTAAAAGGGCCATGAACAATTGTTATGGATCCAAGGATCCGCTGCTTGGAATGCATGTAAAGGGTACAATTTGGGGGCTAAAGTATCTTCTTAGGTGGTACTTGGATCCATAGGGGAATCTTAGGTGCAATCAATGAACCTGAATAGAATAGCCTGAAGATATACCCTCCCGAAGTTTAACATAGCCCCTGAAAAGTTACCTTCCCAATGGGAAAGTAGTCTTCCAACCATCATTTTTCAGGGGCGAGCTGTTAAACTTCCAGGGGGTACACTACTCAACAGCGAATTCGCTGGCATTTTGAAGAGCTCTCTTTTTTCTTGAGTTTGTCAGCGGAAAGTTGGAATGATGCATCATCCCATTTGTAAAGGCTTGTTCCAATTGGATGTTTCGAAATCCTTACTTGGGAAATGGTTGCTTAAGCATATTTACATCCATTTACATCAATCTAACATTAGTTGTTCAAAATTACAAGATAATAATAGTCCACCTATATGCGCAGCACGTATAAGTCGCGAAGGTTCATGTTGGAAATCCTGAACTTTGACAAGGCACAAGGCAAATATGCACAAGCAATGCCCCTACACCCTCCATCACCTATTGTAGGCCTAACAAAAAGGATACAGTAAACATACTGTTGATGGAAGAAATCCGTCTAACCAAATGATATGATGAATATCCCATTATTTACAGTGTTTTAGCACCTTCCCAGGTGGTGAACCCAGGATTTCTGAAGCATCAACAGTATCAAATCACAAATCATCTGGAAGCTGAAACAAACCCCGATTTTGGAAACACTTCCCTACTCAATCTAATAATCTTTGTCTTAAGTCTTAAGTCTAATGATACTGTTGATGAACGAAATCCGAAACAACCACCTGGGATGGTGCTAAAACCCTGTAAAAAATGGAATATTCGCCATATCAACTGGTGCAGAATTTTTTCCCATCAACAGTAATGCACCAAAGCTGTCCATTTCGGTAAAATCTGCCTTTAGCAAGCTACCCTTTTTGTTCCAAGAAGCTGCAGTTGAATCTGTTGCACCAAAGGGAGGCATGGGCAGTGCACCATCCCCTGAACAAACAAAACACAATGCCCCTCCCTGAAACTAACCAATGAAAATACACCCCCAACGTTTAACATAGCCTCTAAAAAGATGATGGTTAGATAAATAACTACTTTCCTTTCAGGATGGTGATTTTTTAAAGCTATTTTGAACTTCCAGGGAGTAGGCCATCTCAAAAAGGAAACTTCATCTTCCAACCATCTTCATGTCAGGTGCTTTTGCTCTTAGGTTCAAGGAATTATTATATAACTCAAATTCAATAAAACAGTAGAGGTTTTCATCATTTTTCACAAACCTCAATGGAGCAGTAGAAATTCTGGTTGAGCCGTTGAGCCTCATGGATCCACAAAAATGGTTGATTCTAATAGCCCCCCGGGGTTTGTAACTACAAAATTTGCAGGTCATTGCTCATCTAGGTAAACAACACACATGGAACGTGTTGTCATATTGTAGTTTTGTCAAGGACGCAACCTCAAAGAAAGGAATACATGGAAAACATTCCACACCAATTATGCAACAAAATGTTAGGTGTAGGTTATACGGAGTCATTAGCTGGTAAGCAATCTTCCCAGCCCATAGCAACCATAAAATTCAGGAGCGACACTGAAGTTGGTGTGACCGGTCGGAGAAAGGGCTCTATTGACTCCTTGGACATAAAACCACGAAACAAATCCCTTTGAACCACTTTGCTAGTTGGTGGTTGAACCACCCCAGTTGAAAAGTATGAGTCAACATAAGAATCCTGCCCATGTGGGGGTTTCCTAAAATGGTGGTACCCCCAAATCATCCATTTTAAGCGGGATTTCCATTATAAATCATCCATTTTGGGGTACCATTTTTTAGGAAACCCCCATGTAGGAGGGAAAATCATCTTGGATTTGCTTGTTCGGTGATGATGAACAAAATTGACAAATATATATCCCCAAAAAGGTGAGACAAAATGGTGATGAATCCCATGGGAGAATCCGTAAACAATTCCGTTCAACAAACAAAAGTAATAACACCTCTGTAAAAGGACTTGAAGTGTTTGGGTTCTTTATTTGCATTTCCAATTTGTCATAACACACTGCAGGCATAATAGTTCATTCATAAGCAAACACAAGCTACAACTCCCACGATTTCGTGGTTGCTATAGCAAGGTGTTGTTGACAAATGTTGGTCAACACCCCACAAGCAAGCAACAAACAGTCAGTCTGAAAATAACACACATCCGTAAAAAAATCAGCCGGAAAACATCTAAAAGAAACAGTAACTTTGTTCCACTTCTAAATGGCGGCAAACAAATAGGGATCATTAACCACTGGGGCCTCACCTGGGACCCCTGGGATTATGATTCCATGCTTCAATTAGGCAAAAAAAAAACATCACCACCTCCCCGGCCTCCCTCAAATGTTTGCCATGATTTTCGCGGCCAACTTTCAGACGTCTTGGCTCCTGGAAACTTTCGCTCCCAAAAAAGATGGCAAGGTTACAATGAGATGCTATTGAAACCAAAAACATGTTGACATGAACAGTTTTTGTTTGTGTTTCCATGACCTCTAATTATTTCCAGCTACCTCAAAACAGCTGGGTGTTTTTTTCCCCCTATATGGGTGTTTCCGAAAATAGTGGTACAAGTACCTCCAAATCATCCATTTGTTCATAGGGTTTGCCATTATTTTCACCATCCATTTTGAGATATCACTACTTTTGGAAAAACCCATATTTGACAAACGCACCGAAAAGGCACCGAAAAGGTTCCTGTGAAAACTTCCATGTGTTCATGTTCACCCTACTACCAAAGAAGTATTTTTGGGTACCAAAGAAGTATTGATCCTAAGATGCCACCCTACTCCAACTACCAACCAAGGTTGTACATTGTACATAAAACTCCGACTACGGTGGGTTATTGGGTTTTTTTGTTGAGCTCCTGGAGAACATCCATTGGGTGTACCAACCTTAGTGATCTGATGGATGGCTGAACTTTCAGGCCTTTTGGAATCATGATGTCAGTTTTGATGTTTACCTCGTCATTCGTAGATAGGGAAAAGGATTAAATAAAAATTGTTTTCATGGAAGTACGTCCAAAAAAGAAACAAACACATGATGTAACACCAATTGAATTCAGGGAGTTGTTTGGTTGTATCAAATTTTGCTCCGCTGCAAGAATGGCCTATCTTAATCTGTTGTTTCAGTGTTTGCATAGGTCTCAAGTAATCTTAAGGAATGATCAGGTCGAAACCACGGGTTTTGTTCGAAAATCTCACCCGACCCATGCATCATTACATGAATACTTAGATGGATTTTTGGCTTAGTATATAAGATTTCTATAGGATTTCTCTTGTTGGGATAATCTAAGCCGCCAATAAGCAGCCTTTACTATCACCTCCCTATATGGACATGGTTGTATTGATCAAAAAAAACTAAAAAACACCTAGTGTTGCAGCTTGCAACAAAAACTGCTGGCAAAACGCACAAAACCTGTGGAAGTCTCGAGCCAAATAAAAAGGGCTCGGAGCTTCATAATTTGTCATGTTGACATCTTAGTGCATGGGATTCTTGACCAAACCCCTATTTATGCTGACTGAAGACAGACAAAAATCTACTGTTGTGATGGCGACAAAAGCAGCTAAACAGTCAATATCTAATTCATTTGACTCTTCACGACGAGGTTTGAAGATCCATTTGGCGGTGATTGCCCCGGTTTCTGAAGCATGAACAGTATCATGGGGAACATTCAATTGCGGAGCAGAAACAAAACATCACCAACCGAAGCGCGCTGGAACGACACAACTAGTTTGTTCGGCTCTTACCACCCATTTGAATATGTGCAAGTCAAATTGGATCATTTCCACCAAAATATTCGAAACCACCACCTATACTAGTGTCTCAAAATCTCCATTGTCAAATTTCCAACTTCCCTGCCACAACAGTTTTGAAAAAAAACACATCTCGAGTCCATGGGAACGTTATCAAGGGACAACTACAGTAGAAAGCAGTTGTATCCATTTGGGACACACCTAGTTTGGGTGTCCAATGATTTTGAGCTATGCTACAATGCCCATGCCCCACATTGACACGAGCTAAGGTCACCACAGTGTGAGCCCTCCTTAGCGGATGGGCCGAGCAGAACTAAGATTCGCAGGAAATTCACATAGTCTGTGCACCCAACTGACTGAAAAACCTGCTGTCAAACGCTGAAAAGTATCAAAATAGCCGCTGCTCAAATCTGGTGCCTTCAAATTTCAATTGAACCATTTCCAACAGATCTGGTGGGGGTCTGTCATTTTGAGATAGCCCCAAAACATCTTCTAGTTGAATTTGCTGGGACAGCGTATCTTTCACTTTCACCCCAAGAAAATGGGTACCCCTCACTTCACGTATCATTATAAATTATAAATTATAAACATTTAGTTAAATATGAAAAAACAGGCGCAGCATTAATAAGAAGTTCAAAAAAAGTACTTGTATCTATATAGGTGGGGTTTCCTTCTCTTCCCATCCAACAGAGATCAAAGATCTAATCAGATAAATCCGCTGGTTCTTCAAAGCAAATGACTCCTGGCGTGCATCGACAGAACTGGTGCGCGATCAGAAGCACCAGCTTAATCAATAACTTCTTGAATTTCGGGATCTACGAACCCGTCTACCAAGGTAAATTCGTTGGTGGTGGGCCACCAACCCAGCTGAAAAATATGTTCGTCAAATTGGACATCTTCCCCAAATAGGGGTGAACATTTAAAACATATTTGAAACCACCACCTAGTAGATAACCAGACCAAATCCTTTACTACGTGTGGTTAAAGGGTGATTAGCTGTGGTCAAAGGCCTCTCTGACTCTTCAATTACCACGACGCTTTCTATTACTAATAAAGTTATAAAGTATAATATAAATTCCATCTCATCCATGTATGGTATAGTTACCTACATCTAGTTAATTTTTATGGGAAATGTATGTGTATAAATACCAGTCCCATGGATCCTGTGGGATTTGCTATAGGCTGGGACTGATTGGAAAGGCTCTGACCTTTCAACGACAATTTTCTCACCACTTAGGCTGCCAACGTATAGGTGTCAGCACTGCCTAGGTAGTGGTTCACCGCACAACAAAATGAGGGTCCAATCTTTGAAAACACAATGACTTGGAGATCAAAGTCTAGTGACTCTTTGGATTAACACAAGCTCCACAGATTGTCAAAGTATGTCAAAAGCTAAATTCATACAAAGGTAGATGCATTTATCGCTAAGGTTGCGCAAAAATCATAGCATGCAGCATGCACTGTTGCAGCATCCACTTTCACCTGGTAAATGGATCCTTCGTCGTTCAACTTATTGGGCTTCCGAACGTTGGCCATCTTCCCATCCCTTTGGAACGCTCCTACCTCGGCAAGAAAATTGGTTCAGAAATCCTCCTCCACCCTGAGGCCAAAACTTTAAGCAAACTTTTTCGGCGGGTCCCCAAAATCATCAAGAGTATAGAACTACCATGGGAACCCAAAACCATGAAAAATGAAGGTTTTACACCCCCAAATATATGGGTGGTTATAACCCCTAAAAATGAAGGTTTCAGGTGGGTTCCCATGGTAGATTCTAGATCTAAAGTATATGAGTAACAAGAATTCCAACTGATCTCTTTTTGCGGAGGTTCACCTTCGTGCCGCTCATACATTTATTCACCGCAACAGGGCCGTTGCATATGACGGGCCGTGGAGTTGGGGTTCTGTCCCTCCCCTTTTATGGGGCCAAATCTTCCAAAATATGAGGCCCCATTGGGGTTCTAGGCAGTTGTGAGTATATATATATATATAATCACTGAAAAGGTATAACTCTGGAGTTTACCAGCTCTACACGTCAGGTCATGTGTGGAATGAATTTCACAAAGAAGTCTTACGAAAACCAGGACTCCTATCTAGTTGGTGGTTGCTCGTCAAATTGGAACATTTCCCCAGTTTTCGGGATAAACATTAAAAAAATGAAACCACCACCCAGCTAGCAATGCTTTCCGACCTTTTTGGGATAGTTATGTGACCCCTTTCAAAGCTGAAGTACCTGCCATCTAGAGGATAAAAAGGTCACTTTGAATCACCACGGGGCAATAGTGCTTTTTGGGTCGCAACTGAAGTTATGTCAATTCAATGATTCAAATGGTGTATGATACATACTGTTGATGGAAGAAAATCTTGCACCACCTGAGTTGTAGAAAGCCCTGTGCATACTGGGACAAATTACCTATCAACTGTTGCAGGATATCTTCCATCAGCAGTAGCAATCATTTTTTTCCGGAACAAGCAACTCTGCTTAGTTTTATTCTGATTTTGACTTTTTGAATGATTCCCACCAGTCGGTGATTTTTGCACAAAGAAACATATTCACAGTGAGGGTCAGTCATGGCGTTTTCCACAAATCTAACCAGATAGGAGCAATAAAGCCCCCATTAAATAGGCATGTTTATGGGGGTTGACATGAATTGTTCAAATCATGAGTTCATAAATGATCAATTTGCTTAAAGCTTGTATCCCAGGTAGTGATCGCCCGATTTCTGAACCATCTTCGCAATGGGGTTGTGATCTCCTCCGATTCGTAGCTGAAAACAGCTTAGAGCAGCACCTTGTCCAACATCCACAGATCGAGCATCGGCGCCTGGAACCCATCAAAGTGAAGGGAAGTCAATCAAGGAGAATGACCATTTCTGACACAATACACTCCCTAAAACTAACCAAAACGCATCAGAAAATAGGCCATCCCAAAAGGAAAATCATCTTCAAACCATTGATTTGCAGGGGCTGCGGTTGTTTCAGAAAGAGTTTTCACTATAAAATTCATATAACATTTTTTATCTAGGTGATTCATGGTGATTCTTCCCTTAAAAAAACCCTTCAAAACACACATCTGTCAAAAGATCTTTCACAACACTCATCCCAACACAACTAGGAAAATCATCAACTCATCACCTCCAAAATGCACCCAACATTTGACCCAAAATTTCATCCAGTTGCCGTTTCGGCCTTTAGCCTCTGGTAGCTGTACGGGGCGGTCACCTGCACTGCTGTTGGACTGTGAAATGCTTCGGAACATGGATGGGGAGCAAGCGATTGTTCAATGGTAGAATGGACACTGAGGAAAAAAACAACACACACACACACCTGAAACACTATATATATATACATATGTATATATAGTTAAGATGAGAAATGTCAGGGATTTACTTACAGGGATTTTCTTTCATAGGTAAGCAGGAAAATCCTATTCGACTCATCTGTGCTCCTCCAACTATCATAGACTCAACAACAAGAAGCCTTGACGTAAAATCAATGCTACTATGGATTTGATCAACCGCCACCGCTTGTTTTTGGAGGTTGATGTCTATAAAACTATTCTAGGGCACATTTCATTTCCATCCATTGGCATTTTCTCTTAACAAAAAACAACGAAGCAAAAAAAACTTTGGCAATAAATTACTGCTTTCCGACCCCCAATAAAGACATGTGAAGTTCTTTTTTTGCAGTTGAACCTTTTTTCATCCCTTCCAACGTCGCGACCTTGGGAACGTTGTGGAAATGGCAGCTTCGCTCGCATCATCTCCGCGTCCGCCCGGCGTTCGGCAGAGCGGCGCTCTGCAGACAAAGCCTCCCTGCGGGAGTTCCTGTTGAGGCGCTCAAATCGATGGTGGGTTACCCTCCCTGAAACTAACATACTGCTGATGGAATTCCATCCTGTTGAGGTTGGTAGTTTATACCATTATGATCCATTATGTCTACATCCCGGTCCCAGGTGGTGCAGGATTTTTTTCGCCATTCAACGTTGTACGAGTACCACTTTCAGCCATAAAGGTTTTTTTTGGCGCTTTTCGAGGGTGAATGGTTTCCTTTTCAGATGGAAGCTGGAATGCAACATGTCACTTTAAAAGCATTCCTTTCATGGATATATCTTGGGTTGTACCCCCACATGAAGGTTTATAGGGTTACCCTCCCTGAAACTAACATAACACCTGAAAATTAATGGTTGGAAGACTACTTTCCATTTTGGAAGGCCTATGATTGTCACTGCCACTGGATGTGGGGGGTAGGGTAAAAACCGCCGAAAACAACTGTTCACGTCCCCCCAAAAAACCGGGCCAGTTCAAAAGGAAAGAGTGAGTCGTCTCCCAAGCACCGTTTTCATTCGATAGTTTTCGAGGGGCCGGGTATACCCTGGAAATATGACAAGGGATAAGCGAAAAGTGACAGTGTATCAAACACTTTTTTGGCTTCTTTGAAATGCTACCCTCTGTCGCGACTTACTGTCGCAGGCAGGCTCCTTCTTCCAAATGTATATAACCTTCTGTGAAAAGATTGGCAGGATGATCTGATTGCTGTAGAAAAAGAACACGGGCATACTATGCAGATCTATGCAGCATTCAAACGTAAATGTAAGTTTGCATGATATATATATATATATGTATGTAAATAGACATATGAACATACAGGATATATGTAAGAGAAACTTATTTGGGCACCCCATACTGTATATACCATTAGTATTGCCTAGACACCAAGTCGACATATGGGTGAAACAGTTCTCGTCAACCTGGAAAACACTCAAATAAGGACAACTGTTCCAAATACCATTTGACTTCATTGTAACTTGACCGTGTTGCATACTCGTTCAATGCAATCGCTCCCAAAAGAGACACAAATTGCAACACAAACGCAGCATAACAATTGACAAACACCCACAAACACACAGTTTATATCAAAGTTACTATCATAGCTCGATGATTGTTGCATTATTACCACAAGCCCATTGAGTTCCACTATCACCTTCCCTTCAAAGCTGTCATAAACCAAGTGTCTGTTCTGCTTCTCTCAATTCTCTTTCCCGTATGATCTCTCTTTCTCTCACTTCTCGTTCACGTTGCAACTGTAAATGTTGTTGTCGCTCCCAAGAAATTTGTTGCTCAGCTTGTTGCACTGGTGGAACAGCCACATGAGGCGACATAGCATATCCCCCTGGCGGTCTGTGGAGCTTCTTTGATAGCAAACTTCGGACGGGACATGGGCGATTTGGAAGAAACAACGAAGATATTAGATGTGGAAAATGTGGATAATACATGATAATACATGATAATACGACTATATCCGTACTAATTCCAAAAAAACATTCTACAATGACTATGTTACATATTTCACTTCTCTCAGTGTAAAACATCTTGAAAAAAATCTCGTATTGAAGCCACTTTCTATAAATCGCTCTTATATATATATACACACAAACCTAGGACCCACATGACATCCTTTTTGGGGGGTTGACCTTCCATTTTATGGGTGAAATCTTCCAAAATATGGGGCCCCATTTGGGTTCTAGGTATATATAGATGTGCGTTTTTTTTTTGGGGAAGACGATCTTGAACCTTTTTCCAATGACTGGTACCTGGGGGTTTGGCTGTGTTTGACCATGGCTAAGTAGAAATCTATATTTCTCTGTATCCCAGATGCACCATAAAACTCAACCATTCATGTAGGTATATATATATATACCATATATGGACCATGTGGGTATACATTATACATACATAAATTGATGTATTCATCCGAAATTCATCCCAGTGATCTTGGTTTGCAGCTTCCTAACTCCCTAATAACATGGTCCAAATACTCTTACCAGTATGCCCGCGTCTGTGAATGTGGGCGGCATCCATGCAGTGCATTGGGTATAAACAAAAATACATATGAAAAAATACATAGACAATCATTGCCTGACATTTTACAAATAAGAAAAATACAGAAACCTATAACTCTATACTATATATATATACATTTAAGTAGCATTGTTTAAAAACATTCATGCATAATTTCTTTTGCCATCTCTACCCTGCAAACATATACCATATTTCCTAACATCTGCATGATTTTTTTCGAACCGGCTTCGTCATGGAACCTGCCACCGGCTTCAAAGAGTTCCCAAAAGGATTGGCTGCCTGTGGCTTTTGGGTGCTGAATTGGGTGGCCACACATGGATTTCTATTGAATGGATGTAGAAAATCACAGTGAAGTAGGAAGATATGGCAATAACCTGAGATTGTGTTTGGAGATCCCTGGGCAGTGTATGTATATACAAACTTATGTAGTTGCCAACATGTTGATATTGATTGGAGATCCATTTGGCAATTGTAAGAAACATACATATCCTCTCCAAAACTTTCCAAACAACTGAATAATCATGGTTCCAAGACTGCTTTCCTTTTGGAATTACAAAAATTAAGGTGTTAAGCTATGTATCGTTTAAGGTTTACATGTATATCTACTATGTTCATTCACCGTCTGTACATTTTTGTACATATGCTACAACCACCGAAACAACAGCCTCCATGAACAAGATTCAGACCCTATACTATGAGCAACTAGTGACACTCGCGTCTCCCAATATGAGCAACATCGAAGAACTTGGTAGTAATTATGGATGGATTGTGGCAACCATCCCGTACTTGATGAGTCCCATACTAATGCATGTTTTCGATGGGTATCTGATGTTTTCGATACATTTAAGCCTTCATTTTCAATGACCCATTTCTATACACTTGGTTCATTCAACGCATTTTCAATAAACTTCCCCAAGTCGGGTGAAGCTATGTGAACAGTCCCAGTTGCTCAATGTATGTTATATTTACATAAATTATTTTTGAGTAAATAGGCCAATGAGCATCTGGGATAAACAAATATTTGCAACCACTACTAGTTGGTGGTTTCAACCCATTTGAAAGTTTTTTAGTGAAATTGGATCATTTCCTTAAGTGGAAATGAACATTTGAAACCACCACCACGCTATTGCCTGGCTACTTTGATCCCTTCCAAGCACCAAAGAAAGTGGAACATGTCAAAAGGTGTAATGTTGCTTGTTTAAACTTGTGAATCTGTTAAAAATGGGACGACAAACTCCTACTGGCCCTAGATTACCGGGGGGGGTCTCCAACTCCGCCCAACCAATTTATTTCCGAGTCCTCGCCTGGGCCAAGCGTGGATCGCCCCACGGAGAGTTGGCCTGTGATGAGGTAGGGAATCCACTGAAACTAATAGTTCACCCCTGAAAATAGGCCGAAACCCAAAAAGGAAATTCATCTTCCAACCATCCATTTTCGGTGGCGAACTGTTAGTTTCAAGGAGGGCAATATTCAGGGACTTTATCACTACATATGTCATATGTCCCATAATTAGACTGGGCCTGTGTCTCAGTGAAAACAGCGACAAACTACCCCATGCAAGCCAACAATCAGACTTTGGGAGTCATATCTGTTCGACAAAGCGTTGGAGTTAGGTTGTCTTGTGAAGTGAAAAATAACACCCTTTTATCATGGGAATTTAAGGTACCAACCCCCCCCCCCCCAAAGCTATCCTTAATAAGGCCTTATTAGGGGCTTAATTTCTTTGGAGGGGTGGCATTGGGGGGGGTACCTTAAAATTCCCATGATTTTATAACACCCTTTTGAATATCCTGGGCTCTTCAAATGGTAAGCTCTTCAAGGGGTGTTGCAGGGTGACCTCCAAAACTCGTAGCTGATAGATATTAACAAAAGATATAAACTACTCAAGGTCATCTCACTATATTGGTATTGACTTGATCTATGTAGATTACATAGTGATCAAAAGCAGCAGTTGTTTTTTGGCGTTCAAATCATCCCAGTGGAAAACAACGTCCCTTACTCTTTGGGATACAAAAACCCACAGATGGTTGGTGAACAAGTACGGAATTCCCTTCCATTCAATGGCGAAAAAATGATAAAAACCCCTTGGGTGTCATACCCACATTTATCAAAAAAATATCAAATTCACACTGATTTTGGCAAAATGTTCATTTGCAAATAAGTTTCCATAACAAAAGAAACAACACATTACACCCCAGGAAACTAACATGTCCCCTAAGAAGGGACTATTGAACAGTAGGAAATACATCTTCCAACCATCATTTTTTCAGAGCAAACTGTTAGTTTTCAGGGGGGTAAGTGGTCCTTATAGGGAATCCCATCCGTTTCAGGAAGTCACATCTGCGGCTGAAATTGCCAGTTTTTTTGTGGCTGACAGGGATCCACGGTTTGTTGTGGAAATATCACATAGTAAATGCATTCGTATGGTATATATATAAATATATATACAGTATATATATATATATATCTAAAGGGAAAGGCTTAAAATTACCCATACCATCCATGGGACTGGTATATTTACCTGCATTTGGTTGATTTGTATGGTAATTTTTCATGTGAGTAAATATACCAGTCCCATGGATCCAAAAAGGGTAAATGCACCATACATGGAACCTTTTACCAACCTACTGGATTCCTTGAATAAAAAAAAACATGGGTACATACCATGTGGTGTGACACCATCTGAGGTCATGCTGATTTTTTTTCGCAAATTGGTTTGCTATATCTTCGGGGTCCCATCCTTTTGAGTTGTTTCATCTCACTATCGAATGATCTGAGGGATTCCATTGGTTATATGTATCCCTTACCATCCATATATGGTATATTTACCTACATTTGGTTGCTTTTAATGGTAAAATCTGGTAAATGCAGGTAAATATACCATACATGGATGATATGGGTATACATATATCCAACATGTCGTCATCCAAGATGGCGAAAACAATCCTTGCACCAATTCTGAAGCAAATCCATGCTACATAGGTACATATCACCTATACATATACATCCCCTAAATTCAAATTAGACACCAAAAATGATGCTTTGGAAAACTATCAACTTTTAAGTATGGCTAAATTTCAGGGGCCAGTGTTTCTTGTATAAGACAAATATTGCAGGATTGGACTGTTCATGAAAAGAGGTTCTGTTGATTGATGCTTCAGAAATCCGACGGATTTGAGTTGATATGAACAATATCCCATTATTGCGGATTGTAACCCCGAATCAATAGGGAAGAGTGGCGAAACCCACAAAAACAGAATCTTCACAACCCGATAGATTCCACCCCTCAGCTCGCGGGGGGAACTGGAACCTGTCGTTGTATCGGGTTAGCAGCACCTTGCGCCGCCTGATCCAAGAGAATTCGGGAAGGGATCGGGTGATATAAATTGGTAGCACCCAGGAACGTTTTGTTAGTGTTTCGATTTCTCGTTGAAAATTGTAAACAAGTTTTTTTATATGACAAATGATTCGTGTTACATGTGCGGAACACTTCAAAAGGCTTGTGAAACAAAAACTAACTGGAGAAATAATGTTGTGGACAGAAACTGACCAACCAAATATGTTTGTTGCTCTTGAAATAGTTCTTACATAATTGGTCTCCTTCCACAACAAAAAAAACTTCCCCCAAACAATAACGGTGGGAGCGTGTCCATGAGACACATGATTTTGCATGGTTTTACAATTTGAAGATGACAATGGACACTGACATCAACAACTAAAGATTTATGGTTGCCAGTGCAAAGGACCTTGGAAAACTGTCGAATTCTTAGATATCCACCTGCTCTCCCCGCAGGTGCTTCTTCCCTCACGATTCTACCTCTGCAAAATGGATGCTGTCCATCTTCCTCGTGTTCGCATGTCGTATAGAAATAGGTACCCCCCTGACCCTCCAATCAAAATGACCCTGGAAGGGTAATCAGTGACTTCTTTTAAATGCAGCTACCATGAAACCACATGATGGGTGAATCAAACAATTTCATCAATCTGAAATAAGGCTTAGTAAATATGTTTGCAGACTTCACTTTGTGATGTGAACAAATAAATCATCACATATCAGATCCACTGGGAAGTTGAAAAAAACAATGATTTCCAACAAAAATCCTATACCCGTAGGATCCATGTATGGTATATTTACCTACATTTGGTTGATTTTTATGGTAAATGTAGGTAAATATGCCATACATGGAGCCTATGGGATGGAAATCTCCTTTTCCATGGCAGATTTCTGACCCTTCCAATTTTCAGGTTGCGTTCGAACGGCGCCTTCGGGGTTGGAGTTCCACCCTCACGAGCAAAATGGGCCTCGTTTCGTTGGTGGAGTTTCTGGAAGATCGGTGGAGCATCTACCGGGGTCATTAAATCATTATCTAGTCGGTGGTTGAACCACCCATTTGAAAAAAAATGAGCCAAAAAATCTAAGGGGAAATTTATCCAAGATTGCCATGCAATTGCATTTATTGATTGTTTTTTCCAAAATTGGTAATTTAATGATGCATTGTTCAAACTGAATACTTGTGGCAATTTCCATCAGAGTGTGGGGCTAACTACATGGAAACTTTTGTTTTTTGCACCGGCACATCAAAGCGGGGGGGGGGGGTGGGCCCTCCAAAATGGAAGGGACAATACACGTATCAATATAATTTGATCTCATGAAGAACAAACCAAAGTAACTAGAGATTTTTATTGTTTCATTTGATGTAGTTTTGAAAATCAGTGGTTTCAACCGCATCACTTGAAATTTAGTCAACCTGGATCATTTCACCAAACAACATATAGAAAAAGCAACTTCATTGAAACCAGCCTCTAGTGTACACATTGTTACTAGTTGGTGGTTTTAACCCATTTCAAAAATATTAGTCAAATTGAATCATTTCCCCGAGTAGGAGTAAAACTTAAAAGAAATGAAACTACCACCTAGATTGTGACACTTTCCTTCATTCCATAAGAGATTTTCCAAGCAGTTTTGTCGGATAAAACATGATGTTTTATTGATATCAAGCAGTGTCCTGTGAGACCCGAGTTTTTTTTGGTTGAGACTTCTCTCAGCCATGAAACAGGACAGGCACCAACATGAGCAACAGGTGGAGATGCACCTGGATAAGAGGATTTGAAAACAGCAGCTGGGACTGAATAATTTTTGTCGAAGGTACAAATTTAGGATTAGCTATATGTATATATATATGACATCTAGATTTGTATGAGCCAACTTGATTTGTTTCAATATTAGTCAATATCACATAATTTTTTAATATAAATTATAGAGATATATATTCAGAGATAGTATCAAAAGAAGGTTCAACGCATTTAGGATCATATTCACGCAGTGTTTCCAGCAAATTATATTGATACGTCATCACGCAAAAAAACAGGATCTCAAACATCCCAATGTATCCCCATGAAATATATATATATATATTAAATACTGACTATTTACGACGTGATGGTTTGGACGGTATAATTTTGGTTGGGGGGAGACATATTTCAAAAAACAAAACACACAAGGACTATTGGAAATGTTTGAAAGAAACGACAGGAAGGTACAAACAATACTTAAGTCGGCAACGTGATCATTAAGAAAAAACTATTCAAAGTCATTCTTCCCAAATTGGTTGCAACTCAAATCTATTGGACCTTCAAAATCAACTATACCAATTCATCCTGCAAATTCTGGTGATTCTAAGGCTGTAAGCAGCTCACAGTTCAGCATAAACTGCTTCAAAGTCACTGAGCAAAGAATACCAACATGAAAGCTAAAGCTATGAAGCCAACATAATGCCAAAGGATCCCATTTGTATCCTAAGGAAATGGGGTAAATTTTGCCCTCCAGCAAACTAACCTTTTGCAATGGAAATCCACCATTTCCAATAGGAAATACATCTTCAAAGGTTAGTTTGCCAAAGGGCACTGTAATCCACAAAAAATGAGGGTTGAAACATTTCATGCGTTCGTTTTCTGCCTGCTCCCACGGCCACCGCCGGCGATATGGCTGCCGGTGTGGCTGGTGTAGCTGGTGTCGCTGGTGTGACGACAGCGCTGCTGGGCGAGTGATGCAGGGATTCATCCCTCAACCTTGGCATACCCCCAATAAAATCACCCGGTTTTGCGCCCTGATTTGTTGGAAAAAGAAAGGAACATATATGTAACATCCATACATACATGTTATATATAATATATGTTTGTTTTTTTGGTACAATCAACATAATGTAGACTTGTATCAAATCTTTGGCAAAACAAATGGTAATGAGAAATAGACATGTTTTTGCGTTGTGGGATATGTTTTTAATGTTTATCAGCACTATATGTATATATATCTATATACATGGGTGCCAAACGAGAGTATGTTTTCGCGATTGGAAATCCGTCATCGATAGTTTCCATATCCACTGCCAATTGAATCATTAGCCTATCCCATACCATCCACGTAGGGTGTATCTACCTGACGGTATTTACCTGTAGGGTGGTGTATTTACCTGAATCTAAAACACCCTAGGGGTGGATAGAGAAACCTTCTCATTTGAATTTACAGTAGATTGTTGGTTTTGTTCCATTTCACTTTCTCAAAGAGTCTTCTCTCTGCTTACTCCCCCTGAAAACTAACATATCCCCTGAAAATTGATGGTTGGAAGATGAAATTCCTTTTACTAGTTGGCGGTGCCAACCCCTTTGAAAAATATTAGTCAACATGGGAATCTTCCCCAAATAGGGATAAAAACAAAAAATGTTTGAAACCACCACCCAGTTTTAGAATTTGTCCCTTTTTGAGGGTACGAATTCGTTCATGATTCTTGGATGTGGGTAAAATAGTGTTTTTTCCAAAGGTGCAGATCCCCCAATTTACCAATGTCTATACCTACAAAACTGTAGGTAGTGGAAAGGGGGTAGGTAAAATGTAGGTAAAAACATACCAGCTGAGCATCTGGGAGTCCTAAGGAAAAAAGGTTCCATAAATTCCCATTTATAGGGGAAAAAATAACCCCAGGAACTCCAATTTTTTGGATGTAAAATATACACACCTGAAAACTAACGAATTCGTCCCCTAAAAAAAGAAACTATTTTAGTAGGGAATACATCTTCGAACAACCATTGATTTTTCAGGGGACATGCATGTTAGTTTTCAAGGGAGTATACCATTTTCGTTCCATTCATGGGGATACGATTTCCTCCCCATTTTTTCACCCCCTTTTCACCGCATACACCCAAGGTGCCATTTCCGCAGCTGCGTCACAATCTCCACGAAGCTGGGGCGAAACGAGGCCTGGATTTCTCCGGTGGAAGGTTGGTATATGGACGTTCACACCCATGGTAGGATGCTCCTGAGACTTGTTCACCTGAAGTCTTAAACTTAATTTTTCTTAAAACTGCAGGGACAAAAAAACGTCAAACACCTGACAATATCTGACATTTTCTTGCTTGTTGTTGTCTATACTCATCTTTTCAACTTCAAAGGGCCAGAAGTGATAAACATGTATTATCCTTCAACATCTGCCAGACTGATTACATCCAGAAAATTACCTTACTTCCAAAAAAGTGCAAGTTTTAATTGGGATATCTGAAAACCCCCTGCCAGTATGGTAAACGGTAAACTTCATCACATCCCCAGGCGTACAGTGCCTGCGCACAAGTGCATTGCAAAGCTAAATGACCCACATAGTCTGCCATCGCTGGTGGCCATCGCCCACGACGATCCACCTCGACGGAGCGGGCAGTAGACACACGTGAAATTGGTGTCACGTATGCCACATGATAAGTCAACTGTATACTTCTCTGATCGCAAGACTTTTTCACATTTGAAACACTTGAAATAACTAGCACAAGGTAATATTGTGCTGTGGCACCAGGTGGCTTGCAATCTTTCGGTTCCACTATCACTTTTGGGGGATATCAAATATTGGAGATTCCCTATATACATTGAAGCGCCGTCACGCTCAATACATCAATTGACCATGGATTGATAACAAGTTCTTCATGATTCAAAAAAAATCTACAGTATAGTCTATATCTAGTTGGTGGTTTCAACCCATCTCAAAAATATTAGTAGGGGTGAACAAGAAAAAACTGAAATCATCCCCGAGATATAGTGCTTGATTTAAAACTCCCATTGCTGCTCTCCTCCAGTAGATTATGTGGGTGTGAGTTGCAAAAAAGTGACATACATCTGACGGTGCCGGTTTGGGACCCAAGAATTGTTTAAGTTTCAAGTTGTTCACCCTTGGCTCAACAGTTCCTACGGAATTTGCAGTACTAGGAAATGGTGATTCATTGCTTGTTGGACAAAAAAATCGAGGTTCTTAGATTCTTTCCATCGCAGAATACCTTCAAGGTTTCACGTCTCGAAATTCCCATGGTTTTTTGTTCCATCCAAAACATATTCTAGTTGGTGGTTGCACCAGCACTTCTGAAATTTGCATATGCGCAAGTCAAATTATATAGATTCCATTTCCCCAATGTTTTTTGGATGAACATGCCAAATGTTAGAAACTACCACCCAGTATTTCAAAGTTTTTGTTTTTAACAAAGTTTGGAAGGTTTCTCAACTTTCCAAATCCAACCATCCCAAATTTAAGTGAACTTGTTTCACCAAGCCGCCATTGACAACAACTTCCGAATGTCTCCATTCAAATGATCAAACCTCGGAAGCAGAGTCCTAAGAGGGAACCTTAAACCAATGTGGATATCCAAGAAATCTCCAACAGGACCCACCGAACGGACCCCTAAACCTGGGTATCTTATAGCTCTAGCAACTTACTTAGGGGTCACTTGCTAAGGTCCTATTCAATTTTTGACGGAGGATAAGGAAACTCAACCGAGTATCAAGGAAATCCACCCCGAATGCAAATCAAACACTCTCTGGGGGGAATCTGGAAGAAATCCGGCGATCACCAGTTGAGGTTGGTAGTTTGAGATCCCATTATTTTACGGGGTTATATGTATCTCAAGTGGTGCAAGATGTATTCCATCAATAGTAACTCATGGATAGTTGCAGTATCTAATCACAAAAATAACGTGATCAACTTGTGCACATTTGCAAAATCCATCTGATGTATCTGCGCGAGATGAAAATCTGATTCTGTCTTTGTTAATGCTACTTACATGATTCCCAGCTGTGATACTATAGGCAAAGTTGTAAGGCCTGCGCCCCCTAAACATGTACTCATAAGAACGAACCAACCGAGTCTGTTTGTTTAATGCCCATCCAAAAACAATAGTGCCCTAGGGATCCCTGGCTCATCTTCTGAGAATGGTTTCATGGAACCTAAATACTATGTTGAGGTGATTGGACAATCATCAGAGCTGATCATGATGAGAGTGTCCAAGGTATCAGGCAGAGATGCTTGTCTTTCAAATGCCAGCGAATCACATGAAGCGTGATGCGCGTGTCTTACTGATAGTCTTAGTGTAGAAAATCCAAGCCCATACCATCCATGGGACGAACGGTATATTTACCTATACATTTGGCTTAAATGTATGGTAAATTTATACGCAAATATACCGTTCGTCCCATAGATGCTATATGGGAAGGTTTGGATGGACTTTCTGCCGGAATTGGAACCTCGGAAAATTGTGTTGAAAGGCATTCCGTCGGTGGATTCCAGGTTCAATGCCGATGACTCGGATTCCACACTGGTATTCAATCTTTCCATTGGGATGTTGTAAGGCAGGTGGCCTTCCAGTAAGCACCTGCTTTCGACCAACATTTCCACCACCCGGTCAACGGGTTTTCCAGGTAGGAGGTTGGGGAAACAACAAACTCGAACCACAAAAAAACAGCAACCTGGGTTGGAATGATTTTGAGGATGGGGGTTGGAGAGATCAATTTGTGATGACATTTTCGGCAATGATTTTAGCGTAGGTTTGTTGAAGATTTGGCAAAGTGTTTTTTGCTTTGCAAAAGAAAAGTTGACAAAACAAAACAAGCAAAAAACCCAACCAACCATGTGTGCTTGTTGCAACGGTGGTTTCTGAACTTGCCTCCAAGAGCACCATCCCCAAAGAGTAGACTTCAGATTTTTCGGTAATCTCGCCTGCGGACCGGAAAGGATAAACAACAGGATTGGCCATTGGGAATGTTTGGGTTGTTTTTGTTTGGTTGTCAGCTTATGTGGAAGGAATCCCGTATAGAAACTTTCAAACATGATGTTTTGTTGGTTTTATGACTATTATTGTTGATGTTGTTGTCGTTGTCGTGGTCGTTGTTGTGGTGGTGGTTGTTGTTGTTGTTGCGGTTGCGGTTGCGGTTGCTGTTGCTGTTGCTGTTGGTGTTGTTGTTGTTGTTGTTGTTGTTGTTGTTGTGGTTGCTGTTGCTGTTGCTGTTCTTGTGGTTCTTGTGGTTCTTGTGGTTCTTGTGGTTCTTGTCGTTCTTGTCGTTGTCGTTGTTGCTGTTGTTGTTGTTGTTGTTGTTGTTGTTGTTGCTGTTGTTGTGGTTGTTGTGGTTGCGGTTGTTGGCATTGTCATGTGGGTCTAATACATTCAGTGACACACTGAACAACCCTTGTTTTAGCATGAAGTTGGGAATTTTGGGTTTGATACATGTCCCAGTTGATGCTTCAGCCTCTTCAACACCCAAATCCCCAAGCCGCGATTTTGCTGCTGAAAATCCGAAATTTGAACGCTGTCAAACCCGTGCTGCTTCTTCTGTAGCTTGCTGGTTTAAACGGTGGTTTTGTGTTCTCCCAAACGTCTGGGTGAGGATTCCACGTATTTATGTCATCAGAAAAGTACACAAGCAAGTCAGGAAAAAACTTTTGGAGTAAGGTGTGATGGCTGAATTCCATCATCCACCAAGCCAGGACAAAGATGAGATAAGCGCTGATCAACTGTTGCAAAAATATCTGGCATCAATTTTGTAACCCCAAAACCCATCACAAATGATGTCCCGCAGTTGTCTCCTTGAAACAACTGACAAAGACTCATTTTCTAAAACGGTTGAGCAGCTAATCCTGGAGTGCAATTGATGCGGGCACAATTGTGCTGCCTGCCTGACAGTCAAAAAAAAACTAGAAAGTAAGACACACCTAAAGAGAAAACAAATCACACTAGCAAATCTGTATATATAAAATATTATATACAATATAATATCTACTCAAATACCACCACTTCCAAATTCAAAACAGTTCTCCCAAGAAACCTTGGCAACCTGCAACACCAACCCAACTAAAAAACGGCAATAATACGGTTGATGGTTCAGAAATCCGGCGAGAAAACCAATTGAGGTTGGTAGTTTCTACCATTATTTACAGGGTTTTATATACATCCCAGGTGGTTAGCCGAATCAACAGTACCATGTTGAAATCCTGCGCCAGTTGATATCGTAAATATCCCACTATCTACAGGGTTTTATATATATCCTAGGTGGTTAGCCGGAATTCTTGCATTATCAACAGTCGTATTTCCACACCCCCAACCAAAAACCACCCTTTAAAAAAAACCTGAACGAATGTAGAGTGGATCGGCATATCCCAACGTCCCTGAAGTCTCTCGGACCTCGGTGGTCTGATGGGCGAAGGTTCGAGGATTCACATCTGATGGTATTCTTTATGTACAAAATGGGTCGGTCCCTAGCAGTTGCAAGTGGGGGTATAATCACCAAACATTCCAGGTACCTAAAATTGAGGTACTCACCTATATAAGCTGTATGTAAGGCTTATGTAAGGGAGAACCCACCCCCAAAATAGCCTTATAAGGTTCAGTACCTCCATTTTAGGTACCTGAGACTTTTGTTGATATAACGGTAACTCCACTTATGGGGGTTCAAAAACACAAGTTGTCCCCGTTTTATAAGGCAATGTATAGGGTGTATATAACTCGAGTTATTGACTAGTAGGGGCCAAATTTTGTAATAATAACCTAAACTCAACAGGGAAGTATTGATCCATGCTAAAATTCAACCAACCAGAGTTTTGTTTTGATTGCTCATGTGATTTCTGACTTCTATGGTAATGCATTTGCACGATAACAGATCTGAGTGGTATTGAAAAATATTAGTCAAATTGGAAATTTTCCCCAAATAGGGGTGAACATCAAAAATATTTGAAACCACAACTTAGATAAAAAATGAAGCTGCAAATTAAACATAAAAAACGAGAACATGTCTCCGTGTCTCCAATTTTTGTTTAGATACATACCCTCCAGGGGAACTACTGTATCACATCTCCCACTTTTCTTAGTAAAAGGTGTGAATCAAACTTCAAAGAGTGCCAAACAAGGAGAGAGGATATGTTGGTTTCCAGGAGGGTATGTTTTTGAAAGTGTCTCTTAGAAACTGCTGATCTGTTTCTTTCCTTGCAAAGTAGATGTTTCTTTTTTCTGAGGACTCAGTGGCTTCAACCACTCTATTCAAAGGCAAACCTTGTAAATTCTGGGATTGACAAACAGTGTTCAGACAAGGAAATGTTTCTTATTCAAATAAAGGTGTGATATAATTGATGCAGACCATTAGGTGCATGTAATTGGTCTTCATCTTAGTTGCTTTATCATGTCAGAATATCTGTACATCATTGTGTAAGTGGTTCATCATACAATCTCATTTTCTGATGCTATACTGAAAATGACAATCATGAACACCATCAAAAGATCAAGATGCCTCCGGACACCGCCTTTATCAACAACACTCATCTGGCTGGAAGCAGCAAGTTGTGTTATCCTGGTAATCTTAGGGACTAGAAACACCCAACGAAACGTCACATGTGTACAGTATAAACCAAGTTTGTAACAGAAAATCAAGTCATAGAGTTGTACGGTTTACTAGGTTTTTGGATACATCTTCATCATTGAATAAAGTTGTGAATCAAAGACCTAAACGTCAACCCGTTTTAAACAGTCGGACCTAAGTTTGCCAACTTGTTGTTCCCCGTTTCAGGTTGATGTACATCATCAACCACCACCATTGGAGGCCAATCAAACTTACATCATTAAAATCATGTTTTTTCAAGAAACAAACATTTATGCTATATATGTATATATTAAATATATATATATATACTCATAATTTTGGTCTATTTCCCCCAAACAATAAACCTGAGAAACCCTTGCATCAACAAAACAAAATAGCTACAACATGTCACAGCTACAAAACCACCTTTTTTTCCGGAAAAAAAAATGCTACCCAGGAGCGATCAAAGAACGTTGATTGGGCTGTGCCAGGCATGCCAAACCAAAGTCGGCCACCTGCAAGGTATCTCGGTGTGTCATCGAATGTGGATGGATTTATACCTGGCACCCATTAAACCCCACCAGCAAATTTGAAGGTTTACGTATTTAAGGGATTTCCTTCAAACAAATGTAAATTATCCTGGTACTAGCTGGGGTGTAGATCCAAAGTTAGGTTGTTTGGACTTTTTGTTGGTTGCGGATGTAAAATCAACTAAAGGATGACATGTAGGATGCAATGATGAAAATAAAGGGATCATGGCGGTGATGTTCAAACACAAAAACGTGCTTTGCTTCCATTAATGAGTTGGAAAACGGGTGGTGAGCAGGAAGTTGTTTATTTTCCGGTAAGTAAAGTTGGTTTGGGACAACAAATTGGATGGGTAGTGGATCTTGAGAGCATACAAATGTGGGGGGGTATATGATATGTATAATGTATATGTATAAAAAAGTCTATATATGAAACATGACTCATGACACTTACTCGACAAGTTCACCCACCACCCCCCACCCACCCAAAAAAAAAAGGTCAGAAAACTTGGGATGCCCAGTCGTTCCCAAGTTTGCAAGCTGCTCAGCAGTGTTTGGGTAGTCATTATGTGGTTGGTAAGCCGACTGGTGCTCATCAAATAGAAATTAGAATAGTATGAGTATGAGAGGTTACATCCCCACACTCATGGATCTAACGGACGTCCTCTTATAGGTACCACTTGTTCAATGGATGACATCCGCGGACAAACAATTCAGGTATGTAGGTTTCTCCGGTTGATTTGTAGGGTTTCAAGATATTCCATCCAGTGTTGGATTGCAACCATCAAACAAATGTCATTGGAACGTAGTAAACGGTTTAGAGCAGCCAGCTTCATTGTTTGTGATGGATGAAATTGTCTCAAATAAAAATAGCATTTGCACCCCTGGTTTCCATTACTGTCCTACACCCCTGAAGAATAGCATGGAACATAATCATGCAGGTTTGGTTCAGATCATTTTCCTTTCTAAGTGGGTGGTTTGTAGGTTCCAGCCGTTAATCTTCAAGGGTGTACTAAAAAATTGCAAAACCCCCAAAAAAAAACAAAATCCCGGTAGTTTCACTGAACTTTGAGACGCAGCAAGTTGCTATTTCTGTGATGACCCCCATTGGGTTTGCTGCTGCAAAAGTTTATGTGAGTTTATTTTGGTGTCTCAAAACAAATCAAATAAATATCACATATACAGCATATGTATATATAGTATAGCATGATATTTTAGCTTTATATGTATATCTAAAAAATATATAAATTTTAAGATACAAATATCAATAAAACACCCAAACAATTGCGAAGCATGTCCTCCTTTTCCAATCTCCCAAACTTCGCCCAAAATAGAAGAACTAGACATGTCCTGTGTTTTTGTCCGACACATGTCATCCTTCAAATTTTGCATGAAATGGAGATACAACAGTTGATGAAACTTAACCATTTGCACAGGCAGAGATAAATATTGCAGCCAGGCAAGAAAGCCAACAAATAAAGAATGGGTTTAAAAAGGACGTGGGACTTTTTAAAAGATGCTAGAAAACAATTTACAATCTACACTTTTTGGAAGATGCAACCGATTGCAAAACCCCGCCCAATTCGATGCATTTCGAACTTGCCATCTCTTTGGAAAAACACATCGCATCCTTCCACATCCTTCGAGCCTTACCGGTGCCATTTTTGTCCATTAACATGTTTTGCGTCTTCACATCCTAAGCACGGTTGATTCGTACGCTTCATGGAATCCAGCCATGTCCGAAAATCACATCTTGGAATCATGACTGTTGATTTTATAATGTTAACATAAATAGCCACCAGCAACATCTACTTATTACATCTTTCTGAAGGTAGCTGCTGTTTGAAACTTGCTTGGAAGGTGCTTTTTCAGCACCATGTTGGACACCATCTATTTGACAACACAAACAGGAAGATCCAAATTAATTAAAAAAACACATCAATTGTACCTCAGTTATCCTCAGTTTTTGTCTTTCAAATTGAATCTCGTGAGCTTTATCAATCGAGCCTGGTAGAAATAGTGTTCAACTTCTATTTTGTGCATGTCTGCAAAATCTCCACATTCAACAACTTGAACTGGATATCAAAGACTTGAACTCACCAACGAAAGTCCAACAAAAACAAGTTATCATAAATATAATCACGAAACTTTGGATGTGTTTCCCTTGAAATTTGAACTTTTGCCAGTCAAGGTCCAACCGAAGTAAAACTGTCAGATTCAACAAGTATTCCATGTATCTTTGCAGTCTCAAATGGCTGAATGTGAAACACCATTCATGGCTGGTCAACCTCCTCCCCTCCCCAGAAACAAGGCCTTATTTAGGGCTTATTAGCCATTGGTTTCCCTTAAGAAGGCCTTATTAAACCCCTATTTCTGGGGGGTACGTTAGCGGGGTTGGTTGACTAGCCATAAACCATCGGATGGGTGTTTTTGTTCGTCTTTGCTTCTTGCTTGTAAGAAACCGCTTCCAACCATCTGACAACAACTATTCGTTGATGCTATACTAGTCAATCACATTAAATGGCACATCCAACCTCAGAGAGTATTAGACTACACTCAAAATTTGACCTATTGTTTATTCCTATTTTGAAGAGTTGTAGCCAATCAACTTACTATCAAATACCTCAAACACTCATGGAACTATTTTTTTTCACATTGGTCCATTCCAAAAAAAGCAGCCATGAAACCATTCCAAACCGAAAACAAAAAAACAAACAGCCAAAAATTCGACAGTGCTAAGGTCATCACGCGGTGAAAGACCTGGCAACCCAACAAAAAGTTGTTCGTGACGTCAAAGAAGAGCAGGGTTTCCAAAAGCCATGGTTATTTGCCAGTTAAACAGGGAATTATATGACCCAGTTATATGTGGGGATTATTTCACAAACCAATATAAGGATCCCTATTAACCAACCAGTACAATGGAATGTCACAAGGGGTTTTTGATCAGTGCTCAATTGAACACCAAATTTTGAATCTGAAGTTTTCTGGTAGCTCTCTTTTCTTCATGGAAATCCCCAACACCATGGCCTCTTGGGTTGCTTTTTTAGTTCTCAAGAAATCTTGAGTCTTTGGTAACTCCAACTTCTAAATGGGTTTTGTTGATTCAACTTCAAGAAAAAGGATGTCATTTAGCTATAAGTCTATTTTCACTGAATGAATGAATGAATGAATGATGTTCTCAGTGATGGTCCCTTCCAAACATGCTTGTACAATCAAAGAAATTGGCCAGTGCTCGAACTCCCCAACCTGTTGTGACACAGAAACAAAAAATCACTCATCATTTCCTATGGGAAAATTAATGAACAGTGTCACATCCTTATAATCAATGGCTTATTAAATATAATCTCCATATAACTGCATGGGACATGACCTCATATATACCCTAAAACAATCATATCTTCATCACTCAAAGCGCCATCTCCGCCTGTGGTCGGGATCCATGCAAATGGCTCAGACCCAATGCCTCAAGACGAAGCTGTCCGAAGCTTCACTCATGTCCCTGTGAAAGTTGGCTGGTCGACCTATCCCCCCCAGGGCCACGTACCCCCCCTGAGAAATAAGGGTTTAATAGCCGGCCTTAAGGGAAACCAATGGTTAATAAGCCCCAATATTCAATAAGCCCTTGAGGTTAGTCAAGGGGTTGCCCGCTTACCCTCCCTGATGGAACATCCACCTTTTCCAAGAGGAAATGCATCTATATACAGATGGTCAATTTTCCATGGCGACCTGTTACCGGAGCGTAGTTTTTTGTACAGGGTTGGTTCAACACGTAGCCATGCATAACGATGGGGGGTGCACACATATGGAGGTTTATCAACCAACTTACCAATCACTAATCGCTAGAACTTCAGGGATCTTTCCAATGACAGGAATGACACTGCGGAGAATTGGG
The DNA here is from genome assembly GCA_000507305.1 of Breviolum minutum Mf 1.05b.01. Classification (NCBI taxonomy): domain Eukaryota; class Dinophyceae; order Suessiales; family Symbiodiniaceae; genus Breviolum; species Breviolum minutum. The sequence goes on from DF239123.1 coordinate 138,392, forward strand.
GAATAAAGATTTACATGGGTATGATCCAGGGTCTGGCTGCAACCTCCATGTTTATTGCTTAACAAAAAAGAAATCTGCGGAAAGCATGTTGTGGTAATGGTGTCTCGATCTTCTTTTGGAAAAACATGCAAAAACATGCACAGAAATCCGAGGCTTCAAACAAAGATGAATCAAGTTAGTCATGTTGTAGGACCGGCAACATCCGACAAATTATTTATTATCTATATAAAATACAATATTTAATATATATATATAATATATGTTCCATGATATTTTTGTGTCAAAAACTCAAACAAATAAAATGAAAATAGGATTCTGATTCCTCAGTGTCAAGTTTGCCCTGCATATTCCTTTAACAAACTGAGGTCTTCAGACACAGTCCAGCACCACGTTCAGACGCTTGTCCCAGGTGAAACTGGGAAGGTGGAATCAAATCTTGGAGGAATCAATATATGTAGGTGGGCTAGAAAGGGGTGAGGGTGACATACATATGTATAATATATATATATATATGTGGATATTTGAATACAAACAAAATACATGTTTGTAAGTCAGTAGATACATATAAGTGAAGTAATTTAAAATAAGATACAAAATATCAATAGTCTGTCTATAAATAAATAAATAAATATATATATATACTGATATAAATAAAAAAAAATCAAAATATATATATATATATGCATGCTCCATATGCTTACCTACATCGTGGGTTATCAAATTGAGGGTTCAAATCGGCAAGTCAACAAAAAAGCAGTTCCTTCGAGTTGTTTGATCATCAAAAACCCTGAAAGAAATGGAGATTCATCCGGAAAACCTTCCAAAAACAGAGGTTTTCTTTTGCTAAATGAATCCACTCAGGTTATGCAACAAAACACCTTTCGAAGGAAAAAAACCACTCGATTCGACCCCCCAAAAAAACTCACACAGTATGTAGGATTGGTGGGCTTGGCAATTTATGGAGAGAAATTAAGCCTACTAGTAGACTTTTTGGAATTGATGGTTTTGTTACCGTAAAGATAACCTTAAGAAAAACGATCTCAAGAGATACAAACATGTCATAGTCAGAGTAGAAAAAAACTTCAGGAGTCCAATCATATCACAGATCCACTGGGGTTTAGCGGGACCCGGGATGTCTAAAGAACTTCGTTTCCAGCAAAGTCGTTTGTTTGCTCTTTCAGGGTCTCAAAAAGAACCAGTCGATGCTCAAGTTTTTGGACATGTTCTTTTGGCGTTTCTGCAAATTGGACAGTGTAAGGGCTCAACCACACTAATAGCCTTTGAATTTCCACATTTCTTGACAGAAATGAGTGCCTCAAGTCCTTGTTCAAGCGCGAGTGAACATCACCCCCGGGTAAGAGCTCGTAGACGAGGTAACGCTCTCTCCTCAGCGTTAAGGGAATTCATGGTTTGCAATGCCACCAATTTGGCTTCTAGAAGATGTGATACAGGGTGCTTATGCAGTTGATAAAAGAACACAACCATAGATTTCTAGATGTGCTATGTCTTCTTTAAAAAAAAATGATCTCTCCAAAAAAGAGCGAAACAAAACTGCCACATGATCTAATATGCAAATACACACGCCTATATTGAGTATGTCTTCTGAGAAAATTATGTATGTAACCACATTTATATAACGGTTCATCGTAGGACAGATTGATGAGCTGGATCAAAAAATGTCTTCTTTCATGGTGGTTGAAGCAACATCCAACTGGAGCAACATGGTGTTCCGAATGACGGATCTGCCAAAGACCTTGTAAATCTTTGTTTTCTCAAACCATCGGTGTGGCGTAGGTACCCTAGTTTGGAGGGCAACAAATACATATGGAATCCTCCAACCAGACCAAGCATTAGGCTGCCTGGCTGCCTAGAAATTCTTGATCCAGTCTGACCTAGCAAACCTTCAAAGAAATTCTCTGAAAGTCTGGGCTGAAAAGTCTGTGCTAAAGGAGTCCGGAAGAAGAAACACCCTTCCAAAAACTTAAAAAATCCCGAGTACCGTGGGGAGGACTCCTTCCAAAAAAGCCGGCTATCCAGCTGTGCTTTTGAAACTTTGAAAGAAACCACGGGACAAATAAAAGTCACCATACTGTTGATGGTTCAGAAGTCCGGCGATCAAACCCACCTGGGATGTATAAAACTCCGTAAATAACGGGATAAACTACCAACCTCAACTAGTGCAGGATATTTTCCATCAACCGTATCAATCAACTGGTAAACCGGATTTCACAACAAACATTTTCCTCAAGGGTAAGTTTCTTCCCAATTTTTCTTACCACAAGTTTTCAGCCGGTCATATTCTCCTCACTATGGCGCTTTTCCAACACTGGGGAAGCCGTGCCCATTTCTGGCAAAGCCCATCAAGATGACCAGATTTGGGTGTCGAAACCGACTCAGCACCTGGAATTTCAAGCAGCTTTCGCAGACATTTCGGAGTTACCAACCAGTTTTACTTTCAAGGGTGATCATGACCAAACCCAAAATTTATGGGGAAAACATACTTGTTGTGGAGGGGCAACCCCAAAGCAGTAATTCTGACATAATGAGCGTTGTGATTGAAAAATAAAAAGCACACCGTTGGAAAAGGAAGGTCATCTTGCAAATTGTTTCTGAGGGTATATGTTTGTTCCCAGGAGGGTATGCTATCAGATTCCCTCACTATCTATACATGTATATGTATATCCTCGAAAATAACTAGTAACACTATCATCTGGTCCCAAGGGTACACAACGTATATTACATTCAAATACAAACCCCAAAAAACAACAAACCAAAATGACATACCCTTCATCCCCACATGCACTTTTACAGGTATACTGTTGATTGAAGAAAATCTGCACCACCCAAAATGTATAAAACCTTCTAAATAAAATGATAAACTACCAACCTCAACTGGCTAACCGGATTTCTGAACCATCAACTGGTAGCATCTATGGGACTCGTATATTTTTTCCTACATGTACCATAAACAAAAAAAACCTAACCCAAATGTAGGTGAATATACCGTTCGTCCCATGGGATGGTATGGTATGGGTTGATCCATCTGCGGAATCCACCTCGACCTCCTCTCGGAAGCCACCTTCCTTTGGGGAGTTCAAGGCCTGGATGTGTTGGGTTGGTTGGGTTGGTTGGGTTGGTTGGTTGGTTGGTTGGTGGGTTGGGTTGGGTGGTTGGGTGGTTGGTTGTGGTTGGTTGTGGTTGGTTGGTTGGTTGGTTGGTTGGTTGTTTCCATTTTGGCTCAATTATCTTGGAATCTAAGAATCAACAACAAACTCTTAACTACGTATATACTCTGTTCAGCTTGGTCCAAGTAAGGGAAGGTTCGAACCGCAGTTGATAGAACATCATAATCATCTTCCAACACAAACCTGAAACTAACATGAAAAAAAAACAGGTTTGAAATCATAGGGATCCAATCACCTTCTGCGAGTATGATTGGGGTGCCCAATCACCTCCGAAACGCATAGTATTTAGGTTCCATTTACCATTCTCAGAAGGTGATTGGATCCCTAGGGAAACAATGGTAACCACCATGGGACCCCAAAACCATGAAAAATTAAGGTTTTACACCCCCAATATATGGGTTAAAACCCTAAAAATGAAGGAAACGTGGGTTCCCATGGCAGGGATATTGAAACCACCAGGGATGGTTGGCGCCTTAATGGCAACTTCCGTGCCATCACGCAGAGTCCCTCGAAAGACGGTGCCATAGGTGCCCTGGATCCGTGGGAGTCAGCGGAGCGTCATAGCCAGCGTTTTCAAGTGCGTGGTCAACGGTTGGGATGGGTGAAACATGTTGAAACACTTGTTAACCCTATAATATCAACAGTAAATATCTGGGTAAACGTCACGATAACTCACGGGACCCCAAAAGTTTCAAACGATTTTGTTAAGTCAGCTTTGCTTATCTAACCATGGCATTTAATACACATGTATCCAATATGTGATTGAACCGACTGTTTGGTGGATTTCAATCTTTTGCCCAAATGTAATTACATATCATAGCTCATCTCTACTACATCATACCCTCCCTGAAAATTAACATAGTCCCTGACAAAATTGGTGGGTTGGAATCCGCTAATTCCGCTAATATACTTTCCTTTGTTGGGTTTCGGCCTATTTCTCAGGTGCAAATCCGCTTCGTTTTACGGAGCTGGACGTCACGACGTTCATTCCTATCGGCTCGCACCCCCCCGTTCAGTGACACTGACCTCCCCCAAGCGATGTGAAGCATTCCACTGTTGTGTGGCCTGGCAATTGCTGAGTTTGTTCCATCGAAATTGAAGGGAACAAAACTCCATCAAGCGCGGCAAATTGATAACTGATAAGTTTCCTTCAACATACGTGGTTTGCCTTTTATTTGCACCTTTTGAATCCTTTTAAATGTTTTTTTTGTGAAATCAACGGTAGCAATGGAGAATCCACCAGCAATTTCATTGGGCGGTAACATAGGGCCAATAATGATTACCTGCAGGAAAATCAGTTTAAAGGTCCGTCACAACAGTTGACAAAGGTGCGTTGATTTTTTGTTAAAGCATTTTTAAGGAGATATTTGCCTCCTTCCACCATGGTATTGGAATTTACAGGTGATATCTACACATATTTACACACCATGTTGTTGCATCCAAGTACATATATTGCTTCCTTATCGTTGCCCAGATTGTTTGGCGACGTTTTCACAAAAATCTGGTGCTCCCAGCTTACCTGAACCAAATCTTGGAGATTACGCAAACACATACAAACCACCAACATGAGTCGCCTGAAAACGGGGGCTGGAAGAGAAAATGTTTGATGGTCATTAAAAAAATAATCCATTATAAATTATAATCCCATAGTATACAATATGATCACTTATGAATCAATATTAGATTGATTTGAGTTCACCACCACCATTTTTCAGGCTCTCCAACGTAACCCACCCACGGAAAAAACATTCGTAGAATTTCACCTCTCTGATTTCTTGAAAGTCGAATTCTTGACCTCAGCTGATTGGCGATGGAAAACACCTGTCCGTTCAAGATGCGTGTTCCCTACCAGGTAGAAGGAGGGTGAAATAAGTTCGTGTATGGGGCGTAACAACCCCAGTTACCCATTTATTTTTTTGGCCATTTATAGGGGCACCTGTAATAACTCTGTTTTTATAACTGGTGCCCATCTTGTTGTGGTTTGGTTAATTTGGTGCATTGGTTCTTAAAACCCTTGGTGATTTAACATGTATTTTGGAAGCAATAAAAGGCTTCAGAAAACCAAATGATTTCATATAGATCAACCAAAGAAGGGCCCTTTACAGGTTGGCTCATGGTTTCAAGTCATCATCGGCGACAGTGACAGGATGAACTGCTAGTCGTCGAAGCTTCATGAACTCAGCGTTTTTCAATCCGCGGTGTTCAAAATGAGATGCCTCTTCACGATTTAGCAGGATCCACTGAAAATCAAAGTTCATTGCCACAATCTAGATGTAGCAAATCTCAGACAATTTTAGCAAGTATAACCAATCTACCCATGATAACAGTGAAACAACCCAAGAAAAAAACAATATAAAAGGGGCCACTTCTCAACCTCTGTTTCTAGAAAAAAACATCCCTGACTGCACAACGGCCTCGGCCTCGGGGTCAACCTCGTGACCCTTTCCTCCTGGGTTTCCCTGACTCAAACGATTCAGGACCTTTGGACTGGAGGGTCGGAAATTTCCATGTGGATCGAAATAGAAAATTGGAGACTTGAAAGACCACAAGTTAGCCATTAAACTATTAGTAAATCAGCATGAAACCATAGTAATGAAACCATAGTAAATCAGCCATTAAACCATAGTAAATCACCATCCCTAGGGATCCAATTTACCTCGTCAGAGGATGATTGGGGTGTCTAATCACCTCCGAAACGCATAGTATGTAGGTTCCATTACCATTCTCAGAAGGTGATTGGATTTGTAGGGATTGAAATAGAAAAACATGAGCAATAGCAAACCCGTGACGGATCCATGGGACTAAATATTATCCTTACCTTGCATTTAGCATACATTTCAGCAAAATGTAGGTAAATATGCCATACATGAAGCATATGGGATAGGTAAAAAAGCAAAGTGAAACATATTCTTAAAGAAAAAATATTCAAATAACTCACAACTTGCTTGATATTAGCATCACCTCTAAGATGTCCATGACTTCATTGAACTCTGAGCATGTTGGAACCCAAATGACCCTTGTTTTGATTAAAAAAAGGCATTCTTTTGGAGGGTTCAACCCCCAAAACAAAGGACAAACAGGTTCCAGGTAAACCAATAGAAGGGCTTAAAATTACTTCAAATCCAAATAGTTCTCTAGCTCTTTTTGATTCTTTTTGACCGTGACAGCACTCCAAGAACATCTAAGAACACTTGTTCAAACGTCTGTGGAAAGTTATAATGACTCAACTTTCCTGTAAAGTACTGATGCGACACTTCCTTTCAACGTTCCGCTCAACTGAATAACAGCAGTCCTTTTTGCCTTGCTCCGTTGTTTTAATGATCATGTCAAACATTACTTATCTTTTGATAAGCTTCTCTGACAACAAGGTTCACCAAATATTATTGCAACATTCCGATTTCACTTTCAGAAAATAACAATGGCTTCTTGGTGGATGACGATGTGTAAAAGCATAAAAACCCACTTGAGCAGTATTCAAAACCCACCACTGACATACTATAGTTGGTTAATGAGGGATCTTTATCTCATGACTTAAAAAGCATCCACCTACACCTGGGTAGTTGTGAATCCCCTACAACCACACACTGTACATAAGCAGGGTCAACTGGTCACTGCTCACCCCACCATCCAATTTCAAAGGGTTCGAGAAACGGCATCCGTCGGAGGTGCGCGATAGCCCTCCGGGATCATAGGCGACACCAAAAAACCCTGCAGGAGAGGTAGAACGCGATGGCGATGAACAACTCGGCAATCAAAAAGTAAAACAGCGTTGTAATGATCCTATCCACCAAAAAAGAACATGTTGGTTGGTTGGTTGGCAGTGCTGACTAATGTACCAAGTTATCCTGGCTATAGTGATTGTATGTGGTGATACTGGTTTAGTTCAGCATGGGATGTTTCCATCCGATAAAAGCAAGGTGTCCGTTCGGTGAGGTGTTTTCATACGCTTGCCCAATTAAAAAGTTGCTATATAAGCACGGAAGAAAAAGGTGCAAAAACAGGAATCTAGCCAGTGAGTGTAATAGTAGTATGTGAAGTGAAGGACACTGTGTAAACCAAAGGTGTACTGTTGGTTTGGGGCTGCTTGCTTTGAAATGACAGGGCCAATCACTCATTAAACAAGAGAACCCAAACCACTAACTAGCCTCTAGCTACACCTCACCTGTTTGTTTTTTGAACGATGCTAGCTATGTGGATACAGCAACTGCGATTGTGCGGAGCCTCGTGCAAACAACTCAACATCATGTAGAAATTGACAATCATCATGATGCCACCAATTCTTGTTAGTGAGAATGACAATCAAAGTTTGTACTTGTTGTTTGCAACCTAACCCATAGGATTCAGTATGGTATGTTATATCTACCTATATGTCAATAGCATAAAGAATTGCATGAATTCCTGACCTAAATGCCAGAGCCTTCGAGAACGACTCATCCTTTGGTAAATCAACAAGCCCAAATTCCTTAAAACAACCTGAAGCAACAAAACTGTGGGGGAAAATCCGCAAGCCAATGGTGAATCCCAAGCTATTTTCGAACTTCCCAGGAGGGGATGACATTGCTATTACTTCACCCAAGTAGAAGTGGCCCGCTTCGCCAACATATGGGAGGGCTTTCGGTTTGGGCTCTTGTGATAAGAGAGACATGGAAACAAAATCATTTACAAAAAAAACAGCAAAAAACTTCATCACAAGGTGGTGATTTCGTAAAATTTGGATTGGATATCTCAAGTTCCCACATTTACTTAGTGAATTTTTGTCATCCAATCCTACAACTGCCCGGCCTCGTGTCACACTTCACCATCCGCCGGTTGGTCGCAAGATTGATGATATCGCTGTGTTGGGGGTCGGTTGGTGCCTCCCTGTGATATGTAGTAAGCCTCGTTTGGATGAGAGAACTGAACAACATTCCACAACCAATAAAGCGTTCAATGCATGCATTCAACTTATATATTGGAAACATGGTCTCAAATTTGGCATAACTTATTTCATCCAAAATGGAAAATCACTCATCCCAAATTGGTTGAAACTTAGCGTCTTTGGGGTCCGAAAAAACCAGTCAAAGATCATGGAAACATAATTGTAGTTTGCCGGGAAGAAGTTGGTACACTTGATGAAGGTGAGTATATCCACCCTTAAGCACACAAAAACCCTATGGTTTTGTCATGTTCTGATAGGTCGATGTTAAAAAATTATGCTGATTGCTTGATCACAACACAGATTTTCCCAATTTGGGCAAGATTGAGGGTACATGCATCCAACAAACACGTAGGTGAACGGACCATGTGGGCTCGTGTTGTTTCGGCACGAGCAATACATGCTGCGAGTCAATCTGCAACTGATAGTAGGTCTGAGGCCAATCCTTTGTCGATCTACCAATGTATAGAGATATAACATATTTTCTTATAGATTCTGTGGAGCAAATCATTTCACTTAAGTAAACATCTTTTGTGTGTATGTGTGTTCGCCCTTCTTTGGGAAGCGAAAGACTGAGTGAGAACAAAACGGCCACAGTCAGGGAGTTGCAAGCATTTCACCGAAGACACCTTGAAAATTATTGGTATACCTCCAAAGGCCCAAAGATTAACATAGCCCCCGAAAAATGACGGTTGGAAGACTACTTTCTTTTTCGGAAGGTAACACTTCAGGGGCCATGTTAAACTTGAAGTGGGTATACCCTTTGGTGTAACCCCATTGCGAGGATGCAATCATGGCAAATGAAGGTTTAGGTCGGAATCCCTTATTCAACATGTAGTAATCCTGGTGGTGACTATCACTGGGAAGTCAAATATATACAAATATTACCTTACGTCCGAAACAAGCTCTGCCGGTGGCGTCACCTCCAACAGTCACGATAACCCTGAGATGCTTTTTTGGAGTCGTTGGCAACGCTGTTTCAACATTCCTTCAGTTTGACATCAAACCATTCTATCCACATCACAGACTGAAAATGGTGAACAAATCTTTCACATTCTAATCAATACTAAAAAAAAAGACCTTTTTAAAGCTTGTATCACTCTTTTTCGCATCTGACTGCTTATTTCGGACTTTCCGAGTCGTTTTCTTCGTGAGTGAGAGCGAAGTTGAAGCTTTGTTGTGTTTTTCTTGGTTTCCTAAAAAATCGTCCAAGAAACCAAAAATTGATTGGAAGCTGGGCTTCCCAGTCTCCAAATTGTTTTTTGGTGTGGCTGAGGCCAGTGGTCTTTTCAAATGGAGTTTGGTGGCGTCTTCAGCAGATATTTTTTGGGGGGATCAACAAGCCTTGGTCTACACCCCCCGGGGGACCCAGTAATAGTCACAAATGAAGGGTTTTTTTTGGGGATTCCCTACTAAAAACAATGGAATGATCCTGGAGAATGACTCTTAATGGATTGGGGGGCAGTTGCAACGTATAGAATCATAGAATAATGCTTACCTTAACGGGTTGCACGTGGAGTTATCCCTAGGAAAACACGCACTTAGAACTGGCGTTAAGTAAGGTTTGGTGGGGTGAAACATCACATTTCCAACACCGGAAACGAACCTTATTGTAAGGGGGAACGAACAGGATTATATGCAGTTGCTCAGCGCAAGCTGACCCGCCATTGTTTTTGAACGACATGCTTCACACCAAGGGAACCCTGCCACTTTGTGCTGGTTTGGAACGGTAAAAGCCACCCATTGGGGGCACCCTGGAGACCCTGGGCACTTTTGGGATTCCAGCTTGTCTTCATTGGCATTTTTTTTGGAAAAAAAGAACGGCTGTCCAAGATATGTTCCATAATATTTTGGTCCAAGAGATTCATAATTTATTCCATTGGCACAACAAAGAACATTTAGTGATTCCAATCCATTGACTTCAAACATCTTAAAGCCAGGACTACTATCAATCAATACACAATCTATTGGGTTACATGTACCCTCCAAATGACCCAAATGTATAGGTAAACAACCCCACAACATTTTGTTTCACCAATCATCAATGAGCCCTAAACTATCGCTAGGTCACCATGAAGTACTGCGATGTATAAACGTTGTGTCAAACACCTGGTAACACATGGTGAAACACATGGATGGCTAAAAAAGAAGGCGGATCTCGATCATCCATGTAAGTTTACCCTTCCTTTGTTGCACACCCGAAATGGTGTTTCTGACACTAAGGAATTCATCATTGATGTGCACAGTTTTCAGGGGAAGGAATCCTATTGGAAGGAATCTTATCTCTAATACGAAAATGATCCACCAAAGAAACACGGAAAGCATTGTATCAAATTAAATTTGTCACAGTGGAATTCTGCAAAAAACAATCCCTAAAGATCCAGATATGCCCCCAGAAAGGGATTTCCTCTATATTCCTATTCTAAGGATGGGATCGGAACCCTCGATCCTATTCTAATGAGGGGTCTGGATTCTTAGGGAATTACTGTATTTGTAGATTTGTATATAAACAAACTTGGGGCCGTTCATGTCTGACATTTTCAGAAACTTTGGACCGAACCGCGCATCACCAAATGAATGGATCTCTGCCTCCATAGGGGCACAAGGATTGACAGGGAAAAAAACACCAAGCATGGAATAGGATCCATGTATATGATATATTTACCTACATGAATGGTTATTTTCATATGGTAATATGTAGGTAAATATACCATACGTGGATGATATGGGTATAATCCTGTCATCACATGCTTCGTTTAGTTTATGGTTATATAAGTTTGTGTTCGCAAATCACTTTCATAGTGGTTTCCTAGCATAGTAAACTCCAAAAAAGAAACACTAGTGACAGCTAGTCACTACTTAATCCTGTATGCCAACGTATATAATAAGTAGCGTCCAAGGAATCAATGGATCATAGAAACTCTAGGGGACCCCTTGGAGGGGACCCTCTTGTTCCAAAAAGTCTATGAATGGAACTTTAAAGCACATGTATATGATATGTGTACTGCATACAGCAAAGACACAAGAAACAAAATGAATCAAACAAACAAATGAGCACTTACATGGAAACAGAAGGAATCAATATCTCAATATCAAGTATATATAAATATATATAAATACGGGGCATAAATAGATGTTTGCTTCCCTCTGTCACAAAAACCGTGCTTCCACTGCCAACCTAGCTCAGTCAACTAAAAGACAACATCAATGGATTATTCTGGTTCTGGTAATAGGTGGTGGGGAATACCGGGAATATATAACCCTTTAGAAGGCAATATAGATCTTGGTATATAAGCGGTATAAAACCTGAAAAAGTCTGCTGAATTAGCCCCTAATTAATGTTCACCAATTGATTTCATGGCTGTGGCTCAAAGTTTGGGTACGAAGTTGAACGTCAAATGTGGTCAACAAAGAAAAGATATTCCAATCATCCATGTTGGGTTAAGCATCTTTGAGTACACCCCAGAAATGTAACTACAAGTGAAGGTTTGGAAGATGATGTTCCTTTTGAAATTGGTGATTTTCAGGTTCCATGTTAGTTTTTCACGGTGTACTCAGCAGGGCCATTAACAAATATATGCTTTACCACCTTGCAAGCAGCATCAAACTTGGGACTGGGAAGGCGTCCACTTTCATCCGGGAAGTCGTGTGACGGGAAACAAGTGATGAACACAAAGAGGGTAGCGTGGAAGAAGCAACGAGATGTCATCAGCATGTATAATCTAGAACGGTCTTAGATAGAAAGAATAATGCTGAAAATGAAAGGCAAAATATGTGTATGAACGGGAATGAACATATCACTGGCATAAGATGAGAGTAGTTGTATGCATTCATAGTTCATACATAATCTTATCCGAATACATGATACGGACAATATTTGATAGGGAAAAAAATCATATTCATATCAGCATAGTCACTCAGCCATTTCCGACAATGTAATAAAAGTTCAAACTTGTTTTCCTACTAAAAGCAATTCTCATCCCCAAAAAGTTTAAAGGCCGTAAAATTGGCCGAGTTCGATTATAGGCTTCAAATTCAGTAGGGATGCCCTTTGGATCTTCCCTATGGTTTCCTATGTTTTGTAAGAAACCCTACAGTTTTCAGTTACCCTCTTCTCCCTTGGAACCCTCCCAAAATCTTTGCCTGTTTTAGCTGCCACAAGCGTGGCATCCATGGTATCCGTGAAAGTGTTGCGGCTACTGGCAGTGTTGGCCAAGCAATGCAGGACTGGTGTCGTGAAAACAAACATCTGTTCATTTCTTTGGGATTCTTTTTCTAATAGTAATACATAAAGGATACTGAATCATACAGTAAAATGTTCCTTGCTATAGAACATGGGATATGTATTTTTGAGGTTGTTGATTTTATTAGTGTAGCCTTGATATATAAAATATTATTTCAACTGTTCTTTCAATTTTCTCAATAAAGTCTCAAAAACAAACCACACTTGAATACACACACACACCGAAAGATTAACATGGAACCTGAGAATACACCCCTGGAAAAGGAACATCATCTGAACCAAACCATCATTTTCAGGTTCGATTCCTTAATCTTCCGGGGGTGTTCCAATCAGAGACAACGAACCAATGATTTCAGCAAAGGGGGGCAAAGAGCCTTGGTTAAGCTAGGCTCAAAATCTCCCCATTTCCAGAGGTATCGAGAGCGTTTCCTTCGAAAAAACAAGGGTCATGAAATTAGCAACCCAAACATTTCGCACCATACATTTAATTTGAAAATATTATGACTTGATCCCCTCAAAATGGTTGGGTCCCATTTAAATAACCCCCTTGTATATCTAAAATGACCAACCTCTCCCATCTTCGCCTTGCCACCAAGAGTTGGACCGCGGCTCGGGCCGCGACTGGACAAGCACTTGGGCGAATTGGGCAGTGCTTCCAATTGCGCCAAGGTCAATGGGCCACGTGGCCTGGGCAGTTTTTGCATAGCCACCAACCCATTGGAAACAGGAACCATGGTGGTGAGCGTTGGTTGTTACGTCCCCTAAGGTCTTTGGGTTGGAAAATATATCACCCCTTCCAAATTTTCCTGGACTTTATGGCTTTATAAAATGTATAAATGGGGTGTAACTAATGATGACATAATCTTGAAATGCCTCCTGCTGCAGGATTCCAAAGATTCCTCATGAGCTCAAAGGCAATGCTCCACCATCCCCCCACCAACTGAGCAACCAACAAAAACCTCTACCAATTATATCATACGGTTGATGGAAAAAATCCAGCACCAGCTGATATGGTAAATATCCCATTATTTACAGGGTTTCATACATCCAATGTGGTGCAGGATTTCTTCCATCAACAGTATTAAGTAATCTTATACTGCTTGGCTACTGACGGGATCTTTGTTTCATCGCTTATTAATTATCATTATCATCTCTATGTAACAAAACGTATAACCCCCCATCTATATTTCACCCTTACACAACCTAACCAAATTGTTTTCTCGCTTGCCCATCAACCAAGTTGCGGTGGAGTTCCAACTGGCTCCGAAGCATTGACTACTTTGGCTGCCTGGACATTCGCAGCAGGCAAATACATGGATAGATGGGCCCTGGAAAAGCAGTTGTAAGTAGGGGCCCATAACTCCACTGTAGGGGCGAAGAAAAACCCTAGTTAGTTGCCCATTGAAACAAGGTGGTTTATAGAGGCTTTATGACTCTATTTTGATAACGATAGTAGGGGCCCTTGTTGTGGGATTGCATGCCCCTCAAATAATGACCGAATGATCCCATCCGAGTTTTTTGGTTGGGAGCTTCTAGATTTTCCGGAGGACCTCAACCACTTGGAATTTTGGCGTTTCTAGCGATGGTGGGAGAAACAAATCAGGAAAAAAATCATATATAATCAACGTGTTTTAACATGAACATCCCTCCTGAATGATCAGGTGGCTAAGCCCATCCACGGAAATCCCGGAACAAAAAAACGGAGGTCATTTACTTGGGCACATGCATCGAAAAAAAATAAACCACCACAATTCAGTTTCTTTCTAATGGTTTTGAACATAAATCTATATAGAGAGAGGGAGAGAGAATTATATAGAGGAATCTAGTGTAACTGGCAACTATATACAGTAACTAAAATCCAATGGACTCATGGAAGATACTCCACGGTTTCGGTTTGTGATGCAACATGTCGTCATCACGGGGGTTGCGACAACTTGTTCCTATGGTATTGTGTTCACTCAAAAAAGACAGTTGCTGTGAAAAGGAAACATCGTTGTAAGCCCCCTTCGGCCGCTGCTAACAACAACAACAACAACAACAACAACAACAACAACAACAACAACCACCACCACCACGACCACCCCGTGTTGCAGCAAAAAAAACATCGCCAAACCCTACAGTCATCCCATGAATATATCCCCCCTGACCTTTCTTGGACTCGCTTGATCTTCATCTATCGTGAATTCACGCGTGGCAGCCACAGGACATGCACGCACCACCTTGCGCCGCAGCTTCCATCATCCAGGGTGGACTTAGGGAAATGATGCTGTTGATGATCGAAATCCCAAACAACCATGTGGGATAGTGCTAAAACCTGGTAAATAATGGTAGAAACTAGACCAACCTTAACTGGTGAAGGGATTTCTGAACCTAGTTTTCAAACCATTTTCAATATAATATATCTTCCAGGGGATTCACATATCATCTTTCAAGTTGCTTTGCTTGGGAAGATTATGTTCCCTCTTCCATAGGTTGGATATGTTCTTTCACAGGAGGGTAATGCTTATCATGTACATAATATATACATACACTACTGAATACCAAATATAATCCATGACATTCCAGGACCAGAATTCAAACATGTTTTTTTCAAGCCATCATGTTTTGAATCTATACTACTATACTCTCAAAGGGTACAGTTACGCAAATAAACCGTATGTATCAAACCGGGGTGAACATTATTCAAACAAATTGAACATGGTGAATCAAAGGTAAAACAAGGAGTTATTTCACCCTACTTTTACCTCGTGACGCCCAAAGTGTAGGAACTTCAACTCTCCCGATGGGGTTTCATCCTGTCACTGTGAAGCATGTTGGAGCAACCCCAGTTTCTAACCTATCTGCCATATATAGATCCTTCAAAACACAAAAAAATACGGTGACTAAGAAACACAAGTACGTAATTTTTATAAAGAATATCTTGGGTTTACCAAAAATGGCTCTCCATTGGAGGAAATTCCCCCCCAAAAAAAAAGCCTGGCCCAAGAAAGCCACACAAAATCAACTTTTCTAACAAACGTGGGGTGGGTTTGTTGGAAAACTGTTCGGGGAGATCCCCTTTTTGGGGAGAGTACACCGGAGGTGGCTATGCACCATTTCTGGAACTATAATGTAACATAATATATGACATATATCACCCATAATTTCTGTGGTGGGTCCTGGGTGGTGTTGTGAGTTGTCTATCCAGCTATAGGATACTGCCCCATGATTCTCCCACATTTCCCTTTTGCATCACCCCATCAGTGGTCTTTTAAATCTAAACCGGATTACAAAAACCATTTGTTTTTTTCTATCGGATTGGTTTCATGATTCATCAATTGTGATACTGTTGATGCTTCAGACATCCCAAGGCCAACCACCTGGGATGGTGCTAAAACCCGTCGTAAATGATGGTAAATCAACTATGATCAACTACCGTTCCTTCAACTGGTGAGTTTGCCGGATTTCTGAACCATCAACCGTATGAGGTCATCTAACTTCGAGTAGCAGCTGGATCCCTCAGCAACGAGTTGGCGAGTCGCGAGTTTCTCCCAGGATGGGAGAAACGAAGGTTTCGAGGTTCGGATCCGACCAACCCCCAAAACATGTGGTAAAATTTGACATCCTGGTAAATTACATTGGGTGATAAATCATGAATGCATGGCTTTTCTAATTCTTGGGGAAAACTCGCAAATCATCGCACATTTGGTATTTCTTGAGCTGTATAAACACATGTGAGCAATGAATCAAAACCCCTTTTGACATTCCATTGAATTCTGGCTGTTCAACAGGGATCCTTATTCCATGCTTTAATGAAATAATCCCCACCAATAACTGCAGTAGTATGTCATCCCCTATGTATACCCTCAACAACCAGGCCCCCTTTTTTCATTGCTCATATAATTTTACCCAAGCATATCACCACCGTGACCGGCCTTATGAAGACGTTTCTTTCGAATCAATGCATCCCAAGCCTGTGCTCTAGTTGGTGGTTTCAACCCACTTGAAAAATATAAGTCAAATTGGATCATTTCCCCAGGTAGAGATGAAAAAACATATTTGAAACCACCACCTAGTAAATGTTGGTCATGCAAGTGTAATGGAATAGGAGTATCGCAAATTGTTGATTTAAGTACCATTGTCCCTTGACTCGGACTAATTAGTATAGAAATATCTGGCCTTCCAGGATGCGTTGCTTCTAAACAGCACTCACCACCTCCCAGCAGAATCTGTGAATAAAAAGAAACTGGATGTGATATGAGGGTCCTATATGAAGGTCATTTTTTCCCATTATCCATCAAACAAAAAAAATCAATCCAGGGTCATGAATGATTAGCCAGGGTTGGTTGATAGCCAGAACAAATCCAGGGCTATGGCTAATCAACCTGAGTTGGACCTGATTCAATCCACTCCCATGAATGATAGTTATTGGTAATAACCTTGGATCTACCCCCCCACTGCAGCATGCCAGCCATCACCAGGATTACATGTTTAGCCTCGAGATTCCCAACCTAAACCTTTATTTTTGTGACAGACTTCCCGGGGGAGTAGATCCAATTGGGGCTATTTTTTTTTCTGTTCCCGGATTCCCCAATTGGTACCTTGTTTTCCTCAGTTAATAAGGGTTTAGTAGCCGACCTTATTAAGGGAAACTTTGGTTTTCATAAGCCCTGATCATAAGGCCGAATTTCCCGGGGGGGTACGTTTGGGGCGGGGTTGGTTGATTAGCGCGCCTGCCAACTGGAGGTCTCCTCCTCCCAAGCCATCAAGTGACCTCGCCTCATTAGCTGGAGGCAATCGGGAAATTTCCAAAAAAAAAACAAGGTCCAAACAAAGTAGAATGTGAGAAATATTTGGGCCATCAAAGTGATTACTACAGTAGTTGTTGTTATTATGTTATCTGTCTTTTTTGTGAACACATGTTTGCTTGTTTTTTTGGTTCTTCTTATGTTTCGAACATGTGTTGTTTGTTGCTGGTTGTTGTTTTCTTTAATTTCTGACTGATTATCTTATGATGCTTGATGTGTGTAAATGATATGTGCAAATTTCTGACTGATTGCACCTCTGATAACAGTCTAAAAACGATTACTACCTGTCTCAAAGATTGATTCTGGCTCTATGTTCATTTTTGGTGGCAATATCTGTTGAATATGTTGAATGAAGACCTCGGAACACCACATCAGCACCTTCTTCCGGCTAACTTTCTGCCCCAGTTGCTTCAGGTTTGAGCTCCCACACGATCCGTTCTGGTAGTCCATCCTGCAGTTCATGACTGAGGATTCTCAACCCCAATGAACAAAACCAGCACACACACACACAAAAGCTATCAACACCATTCACAGAAACAAACAACATCACACCAATTTGATAAAAATGATATAAATAATCTTTCATTTTTGGAAAGGAGTTTCATTGGTTCATATTGTATATACTACTGTGTATCTCAACTGGAAAACCAGATAGTTCTTCCATCAAGAAACAGTATCATTGTTTATAATGCTGCTTTGGGGAAGGCCACGCACTCACAACATATTCAAGAGCTATAGTTGTTGTTCAATGGGGACATGGGGTTTAGGGGGCACTGGGGGGAATGGGGAACGGGGACATGGGGTTCCTATACCCTTCCTCCCTCAATCATGGACATGAGAAACTACCCTTTTGGAATTATTTGCAACTCATCTTGGAGGATGTCATTTTCCACGATTAAAAATGTGAGCAAGATTAATCATCCCATAACACATGTGACAAAAAAAAACACACCATGATTATCACAGTATATTTGTCACCAACAAAAGGAACTACAGTAACATGTTTGTCCATTGGAAAATCCAACACATCTCACCCTGTTTGATGCCATGATTTCCGCCGAGCTTTTGTGGGAGCTCCGTAGCCTCACTTTCAACTTGACACCTCCGATGCTCACCAGCGACACCTTGGGGGGATCACCGGTGATCTTCCCAGATGAATCATCCAGAAGAAACCAACAACCAACAAAACACAAATGATGGTCAACAAAAAACTGCGATTTTTTTTTTGGGGGGGGGTTCTATATAATATGCATATTAGGTGCCATATATAGTTAATTACGTTGCTTCCTGATTCCTGAATCAGCTTTTCTTCATTGCTTTTCTGTTGGTTTTCACAGTCCATCCCGAACGACTGGGTCCCATCCAAACCTCTGGCGACTCTGAAAGGACTTCCGCCTGAATCCATCCACACCATGGGCTCGACCCGGGCCATCGGTATAAATAATGGAGTTTTATATATAATATATATATATATAGATATATGGAAACCCCAGCAAAATGGCCTTACTTACACATGGGTTTCACCCGGGGGTTGATTCACCTATTATAAAGGTGGAGTTGGGTTTTTTGATGTTTTTTTGGGCCCATCTTGCTTGTAGGGATCCAAAGATTCATGGAAGATGTGTCTCCCCCGAGTCGACCGCCAAAACTTTGCTGGCGGGAGCATTTGCTGCCTTAATTTTTCTTGCTAGCTTAACTTGCGAAAGTATAGTTACACTCCCTAAATCGAACAAATCGCACCTGAAAATAGGCCGGCCATGGCCAGGAAAATACAATTCCTATCATCCATGGTCAGGTGCTTAACATTAGTTTCAGGGAGTGTATACAATTACTTCCCCACATAAGGGTCTGGGAGTACAGTTCGGGATTAGGACTAACCCTTCGAATTCTTCTCAATTACCGACTTCATTAAGCTGGCATTTGTCCCGTTGATTCCCATCCGAGTGACAGGATGGTGATTCGATGATGTCAATGACATCCACCGAGCTAGAAGGAGTCAATGTCATTTTTGCTGGGCTATCGTGATCATTAATTTTCCAGAAGCAAATTGCCAGAGGATGGTGGAATCGCGGAATCTCTTAACATATCCAAAAATTCACGGCTGTGAATGATACACTTCCTAAAAACTAACAACAAAAATCCATAAAAATGATGCTTCCAAAAAAAATATCCGAGATTCCAGGGGTCTATTTTCAGGGGGTATATTAGTTTCTGAGGGGTAACCAATGGTAGTCCAAACTGCCCAAACTGTACACTACTAAGCTCCAATCAGCCAGCCCGGCTTGCAAGCGTCGACCGTGATTTTGTAGGAATACCGGGACTGCAACTAAACATCAACTGGAACTACTAACCTGCCAATAGATACCAAGAGCGTATACTCAACTACACTTCCTGAAACTAACATAGCCCCTGAAAATAGACCCCTATTGGAAACCACCATTTTTTGAGGGTTGCCATTCAGAAGATCGTAGGTCAGATCACCTAAACGGGCCAATGAAACCTTCAAAATAGATACACCCCCCAAAACTAACGGCTGGAACCAGACAATTGGTGGTTTGGGTCGATGTTTCTCCTTTTCCAAGAGGCATTTTCAGGTTCCATGTTAGGCTTGGGGAGTGTACACCTAGTATCCATTTCAGACAGAACATGGACGCTGTGTTTTTGTTGTGATTCTATATGGTTTAAAGTGTCACAAGATGCAAATCCCCAGTTGAACATCAGTTTCTTCCCAATATGAAAATACCATCTGCTTGGAGTCATGTGTCTCAAGGATGTACATCTATATACACAGCGAATAGGGATTTAAACTATGTCAAATTGCCCATCATCGGATTGAACAATCTATGATTCACATTTATCCATCTTCTAAAGGGTCAACTTGATGCTACAAATTGATTTTGTTTTTTTTGTGTATCTTATCCGCACGTTTTTGGTGGGGGAATCCTTCTCTGAAAAAAGTTCCAATCACTGAATCTCACTACTGAAGAAGTTCCACCGTATTTGGCATCTCGCCTGGATCGGAGAAGCTTTACACTCAAAACACCATATAAAACTACATATATTTTTAAATATGTATACATACCTTTCTGAATGTGTCCGGGGTTGCAAATGCCAGCGATTCGGAAAAACAACATTTAACATTTAGGTTTTTGTTTTAAAACCTCGAAGGTTTGGTTGTAGTTGTTACGCCAAACAATCATAATCATAATTTTCCTGCTGATGTAAGCTGAGGTCGATTAAAAGAACAAAGTCACATGTAACCATATCGTAACCTCAACCAAAACCATGGGATTCTCCATATCTCCATCTCCATTCTTTTACAAAACACCTTGTCAGAACGACCTTCTTAAGTCGCCGCGGCTTGGCTTAATCAAAAAAAAGAACTCATGGTTGTTATATGTGCCAGGGTCAGCCCAGTCCTTATATTGGGGATGGTCAGCCCAGTCCTTATATACGGAATAAGGTTGATGCACATCCCTGCCATAGGAAAACAATGGGAGTTTAGACCCCCTGCAGCACATATCAGTTAGCTAAAGGGAAGTTGATCCTCGACACTGTAGATCCATTACCTGTCGTATCTGTTGTTGATATATACAAATGTAAAGACCACTGAAGGTTAGCATGGAAACCCAGAAAGGTTTTTTGGAGCTACCTTATCCCAATCATGTTAAGCTTCCAGCGGTTATGTTATAATTTGATTGTTCTTTTCCTATGGGAATCTAATTCACTGGAAATAAGTCCCCGTTCAGGGATTAGTAAGGGATCATGGTGGTTTGAAACCCATTAACATCCATGTATGGGATATTTCATTACATGTACCATAAAGATAAACCAAATGTAAGTTAATACAGCATACATGGATGATATGGGAAACGTTAATAAGGCCTAATTTCCAAACAAAAAAAGGGGGCGCCATTAGATTCCTATGTTTTTTTCAACAAAAAATCTTGGCCTCCACATGTTGCCAGCCGTACTGTGCTAGCATGGCCTGGCAAAATGCAAAGATGACCTGTTTGGAACCTGCCTTTTGGGGGTTGTTTTTCCTCCAAAAAGAAGGCCGAATTTCCAATCGAAACAAGGGTCATCAAAGGGTGACCCTTATGTACAATAAGTATGAAAGTTTTTAAGCTCCAAAAACTATAGGTTTTAACACATGAAAATAAAGGTTGTGGGTTCGCATGGTATACAGTAAAGAAACATTATACAATTATATTGTAAAGAGTCTTTGTTTGTGCGGACTGTACCTGTTGACTCGGAAAGATGATGCGAACATTATACTGTATAAATACAAAAACCAAAGTTACAGACTTACCTATGATAGTCCTATATGTATACATACTTTAGTCATGGTGCTAGATGCAGTACAATGCATGCTTCCAAACGCCTTGCAGCAAGAAAAATCAACTACCGCATCCACCAAACTCAAATTTCGTAAACAAAAGAGACCATTTTTTTCGGGGACGACTCTCTGAAAACCAAGCAGCTATTGGCATCACTATATATTTGACCCTGATTTATATCAAATCAAATTATATAAAGTTTCTAACAAGCATTAAATATATAATATTAATCCTCCCTCCCTTAATATGACTTGCATCAATTTCTATGTTTTCTATTAGCAAGACATGAACGGGGTCATCACCACAATACATCCACAGGACCTCTTACCCAAACTTGGCACCTGGAGTATCTTTTCCATAGGAACCTGCAACGGCTGGAGGGATCATTTAGACTTGCAATTCAAGTGAGGCAGCAAACGCAGCATATTAATCCCACATGATGCAATCAGATACTTCCAAGGACCCTTTCAATCATGAGGTGACTTGAGCCACGAAAAAGAAACCTCGGATAGTTTCCATGAAATCCTGAAGGGTTAATGACCGAATCCTTATTTCATGGTTTATGAAATAATCCCCACATAACTGGGTACCCCGAAAGTAACCCTAAACAACCAGGTCTTTGTTCATTGCTCAAGTGAGTTCCAACTGTATGCTCCGCATTGGTTTTGCTAAAGCTCACTCACGAGTTTCAACAAATAAATTATTGAGTTTATATATAAAAATTTCCCCCAAAATAATCCCGATTTGGCAATATTGCTTACATTCTCCACCTGACAAATCTTACACCAAAAACCTTTGCATGAACTTCCAATCAAATTGGGTTGAGCTGTTCAACGCCGACGTCATCGAAACAGCCGTCGCTCGGTGGCGGGAAACAACCAGTCCAGTTAAGATTGAAGCATCTCTGCCACTCTACCCATTTGCTTCGCTTCATGTTCATGTAGAGGTTGGATGTGGTTTCTTTCTTGCAGAGATGCAACATGACGACAAGAGAAAACAAAGTTGCTTTGTACCAACACGACCCCAAACAGTGTCAGAGCATGTCAGAGCACTTCTCAACGGCTTGATATGAACTTTTGCATCCTTAAACATGCACTTTTTTGAAGCTAACGTCTTTTCATGAGATTGGCTTCTTAAAATCAACTACAACTTCAGAGAAACATTTAATGATTTATTGTTTTTTTGCGATTCTGACTTCCCATTGGACAATCCAGAGTTTAACATTCACAGATATTTGGCAAACCTTCAGATCCTGCAATTGTAGTTGAAAGTTGAAATGACTTAGCACCTCCATATACTTCTTGCACACTATGCAACTAAGGCTCTCATGTTTGAGGATTGCTCACTGTTTTCACATCAGAATCTCGAAAACTGGCCGGTGCATCCCCGACAACAACAAAATATCATTTACACACACCCAAAGGCTAAAGTACATGCCCCATATATGGTACACCCCTGAAGATTAACATGGAACATAATCGTGGAGGTTTGGAAGATCATGTTCCTTTCCAAATGGATGATTTGTAGGTTCCATGTTAACCTTCCAGGGTGTATATTTCTCTTGAATGGCTCTGGCTCAACAACTGCATTCAACATGAGCGATGGAAGTAAATGTTCCATGCATTGACGAAGCAGGGATACGGCTACGACTACGAAAAATAGCCATGTGAATCTTGCAAACCCGTCTGTGAGGCGTTCTACTTTCTAAGATCAAGTGAAAGTTCATGACATCAAGAGGTGTGAATGTTCGGAAAACATCATGATCCACAAAACATCAGAAACACACCAACAGTTCCAAGGAATTACTGTTGATGGTTGAAAAATTCCGGCAATCACCAGTTGAGGTTGGTAGTTACATCCCATTATTCCACAACAATTTTATACATCCCAGGTGGTGATCGCCAGATTTCCATCAACAATTTTGGCATCTGTCTGGTGATCTCAGTCACCATCCCAGCAAGCCTTGGCCACAGATGTTCGCGCTGCTCCACGAGTGGGAAGAGCTTCCGGAACGGCTGCAGCTGGCGAGGGCGAAGCTGTCTCCTCCTGGGGATAGACATCCGTTGTCTGCCTGTTAGCATACCCATCCGTGTTGTTCCTTTAAAAGCAACATATTACAACATCGTATCCTCAAACACAATTATCTATCAGGGTGTATCTAAACCAACTTGACCAAAAACGCCCTATCGCAGTGTTTTATCGCAGATATTGATTCACGTCACATGTTCACCGAGGTCATGCCATGTTTCTGGTTAAGGTGTTGTTTGAAGGGGCCCAACACTTGCACTTGAAGTTCCTTACTTGGTACCAGTATGTGCACGTTAATATGTATGTATATATCAAAATGTATACATATAATGACATATAATAAATATACAGTAAATGGAAGTGATCCAAACATAGTCATAGCCAATTAATGATTCAAACCGTACATGTTGATGGGAGTTTAACAATCCAATACTCTTACCTGGGCTACCACTATTTTGGATAAACTCCAACATCTACAAAAGCACCATGCACCTATCCAAAGTACTACGGCTAGTTCCTTAACCTGCGTTCAGAGCGTTTTAGTGGGATCTCCTCACTCAATCACATTTTGAAGTGACTACTTGGCGGTTTGGTCACTCCCAAATACATTTGCCGTCGATACACGTGAGCAGGGCTCACAGACCCTTATGACATTCCATTGTACTGATTGGTTCATCGGGATCTTTACATCGTCTCTGATTATAATCCGGGACAAGAATTGGGTAATGCTTTTGTTGATAGAAGAAATCCTGCACCAGTTGATATGCTAAATATCCCATTATTAAAAATTGTTTTAGCACCATCCCAGGTGGTTAGCCGGATGTCTTCCATCAACAATCAACAGTATCATCCCCCCAAAAGACGGTATATACTCAGGGTCAACTAATCACTGCTCAGTTCAACTTTGCAGCTTCCCTCCTCAGGAACATTCCATCCAGCTTTTACAAATCCATCGGTGGCTGGTGTGGTTGGTGTAGATGTGCTTGGTGTAGAGGTGGCACTACGACCTCACAAAGACACATCTTTTGGCGAACATGGAATCAATGTGGAACCCTAAACAAATCACATAGTAAGACAAAGGAATGATAAGGGATGATCTTGGAACATGATGTATCTCAACTTGTCATGTTTCGATTCAAGAGATTTCCAGGTTAAATTTTTCATGGGTGTACAATATTGTCTCCCGGAAAGGAATGTGACCAGTGAAATGAAACCGAATGCAGAAAACGTTTTTGTAGCTTCACATGGAGCCTGAAAATGACACTTTCCACAAGGATATTTTCTACTCTTCTGGCGATTCATTTTCAAGATCCATTTTGAGGTTTTGCCTTTTGGGGGTCTGGCACTGGGGTCCATGGCACACAGAGAATACCATCATACGATCTTCGGCCCTCATTGAACATTTTTGATACACATTTGAACAATCAACAAGTTGTTCAATATCTCCTTGTACATGTCTAAGGATTGAAAAACAACACAAGGAGATATGGCGGATTTGCATCTTTTGACACTTTAAACACCTTGTTTTTCAGTTTCACAGTTTTTCCTGGAAGGTAGCACTACTTGAGATAGTTTTTTTGCATGTTTCGACTCGAAACCACTTGATACAGCGACCATCAATCCCACTGGTTTTGACCGACTGCGCTCCATAGCATGCTGACCTTCAGTCTTCATTGTGATCCATTGTGTAGATGTTGGGGTCCCAGTAGATACTGATACCTGCATCAAGGAGGATGGAGAAATAAAGGGATGTTCATTGATTGATGTGACAAGTAGAATGTAAATTAAATATATACATGAACATATATCTCTGTTTGCGAGCAATCATCTTCATCCAAAGGTGACGTAAGTCAGAAATACTATAGGTGGGTGGTGTTGTTGAATACGTATTAAAATTCACCCAGCAGTTCGGGTGCAATACGGATGATATGATGGCTAAACCAGTAGGTTTTTCTGACATTCCACCAGGAAATTCAAGATTTAATGAGGCGAACATTGTCACAAGCTGAAAAGCTGGGTCACTAAATGCTAAAATACACATCTAAATTCGTGCATCTGTATAAGCTAAAAAGAAACAGTACACAAAGGACACACACCATCAAGATTCCATGTTCTAAGGGTTTTCCACATATACATCATCTTTGCAGTCAGGCGCATAGTCAAGATCTATTGAAAGAAACAGGTACCAAAAGAATACCGGAATAATATATCTGCCTTACTTGAATAATGGCTTAATAACGTGTTGCAGATTAGGACGGTTACTCCAATTCAACATCAGTCTTCCAACCTCTTGAGGGGGGGTTCCCGCCATAGCCACAAGTCAGTATAATTTCTGAAGGCTTCCACAAACAGACCATTCTTTTTGGAGTGCTCAGATATCTTGGTTCAATTCATAACCCAAGTAACTAATCATGCTACTGATTCGTTCACTTCTATTCACTTGATCAGTTTTCATACCAAATCGAAAACAACGTGGGCAAAAAGTTTCCGCCCGAAAACAATAAACCAAACCTTCACAAACATCAACTACTTGATAGTTTCAACCCATCTGAAAAATATTAGTCAAATTGGATCATCACCCCCAATTTTGAGGGTGAACACAAAAAAATAAAATAAACCACCCCCTACAAACTAGGCCCCTAGCAGTTCTAAGGGTCAAATGACTCAACCAATAGGGGTCACTTACCCCAGTTACCCATTTACAAGGCTATTTGAGCAACGAAAAAAACCGTCCTTTCCATTGAATCCTGATTATTTCATAGCGATCATTACCATGGTTTATAAAATAGTCCATGCATAACTGAGCCACAAAAAAACCTTATTACTTTCCATTATACTGGTTGATTAATAGGGATCCTTATATTGGTTTATTATGGTGTATTATAATCCCTATATAACTGGGTAGTATAATCCCCTAAAGAACCCAAACAACCAGGGTTTTTTTCATTGCTCAACTGGGTAGGATTTCATCCCCTAATGATCCCCTAAGCAACCAAAGTTCTTTTCGTTGCTCATTTAAAGGGCCCCTAATCACACATGCATCAACTCATCACACCTGTCGCGGGTCCGGTCCGGTTGTCGCAGCTGTCACATGTGGTGGCCGAAATGTTTCCTCACTGGCGATGGTATATAGTAACCCCACAGCCGGCACAGATGAAACCCCAAAAAATGTGATTCGGGTACCAATCGAGCACATCGAGTAAAATATATATGTAGTTTTCGGATTTTCCTGTACGTATCTATATTTTTGTTTTGTTAGTACAAAAGGAATATCATCTGTATCAACATGACTTTAAATTCCTGAATGAAAAAAACGAAATGATTCATGTCAACACACAACTGTCATAGAATACCTGAAAAAAATCATGCTGCAATGGAGAGCATCTGCAACACACAAACGTCTGATGGAAGAAATCAGGCCAACCAGTTGAAACTCCGAACCCCCAGCTACTTTTTGGGTGAGTTTCCTGTGAGATCACTATAAGTTGACCAGAAACATGCTCTCAACAATTTAAGGGCTACCAGAATCTGACAAGAGTCAGCTGAGATAGATACAATTGGAATTTGAATTCCATCATTTGTATTATTTCATGTCATGTCTTGCAGTCTTGCACAAAATTGCCCTGCTTTGTTCGACAACAATCTGACTTGGGCTCCTCCGTGGTTTCCAGATCATCGCAGGACGTCCTTTTGATTTTTGGTTGAGGTGTGCGGGAAGAATTGATGACAAACTGAAGACATAAACACATGACGTACTGCATGATACTGTTGATGGACAAATCCTGCACCACCAAGGATGATAATTATCCCATTGTTTATAGGGTTTTAACCGTCCCAGGTGGTGCAGGATTTCGTCCATCAACAGTAGCTTCTGAATTTTCTTCTACTATTAGTTGCGTCATTGTCTCAGAACATGTCATACCATGAACTAGGCAACTTCGTGAAAAAAACAACACATTAGAATTCGAGACCGACACGTGAGCTTGTCTTGGATCTCTTGCTCTCGATATTCTAAAAAAATAAAATGATAGGCCCATAGGCCCAAAACCATAGGCAAATATTCCATACAACTTTCAACATTATAAACATGGAAAACATGAAAGATCCAAATAAAGCATTGGTACTGAATAAAAACAAATCAATCCAATCAAACATCCACAATGCCCATCATTGAAAAGAGAAACAACAGACATGAATCCGACTTGGTGAAACCTCCATCCGAAGTCAACTCTTTTGCTTGAACTCAAAAAACCCTATGTGGTTACATGCCACATTAGAATACATTAGGATCCATGGGACTGGTATAGTTACTTACTGTTACTTACAATTAGTATCATTTAGTTGACATTGACATGTTCTTCATCTTTTCGTGGTAGATGTAGACAAAGATAGCTTTCGTGGAACTTATGGTATGATCATTACACTCCTGACAACAGCTTGTCAATCCCTGGTTGCGAAGAGGGTCCCATTTTCCAGAAAAAATGACATGCTCAAACAATATGAGTAGAGCAGTGGTGAATCCGAGTAAAAACTGAGAACACCGGTTAGTTAATCAGGGCTTCCAAAAATCTCTATCATGGAAGACAACTCTCCTTTTGGGATGGACTATTTTCAGGGGCTATGTTAATGTTGGTTTCAGGGAGGGTATACCTACACTTGAGGTGAGCATTGCCTGGAAAAGTGGATATACATGATATTTTTGTATGATCTGGGGTCAGCATGTGCCCGTCAACCAGAGGTCATTATACTTGCTGTACCAGACTAAGCAAATGCACTATGTTTCCGGCAAAACGCACACACACACACACACTAAATTAACATGCATGCTAGCCTTCTTTTCATCCCTTTGCTCAACTGGGAACTTTTATGATCCCTGACACATCTTGTCGCATAATAGGGTTATTGTTCTATCTTGACCATCTAGTGGGATAGGGAAAAAACAAAATATGGGTTCCCTTCCCTAAACATCCAAACAACTGATGTTCGGTATATATCTGGACCCCCGAAAAATATGCCTACAAAAAACACACCGTTTACCTCAAGCGGTACGGACGTCTTGGGCTCTTCATGACCCCCCTACTGTTGATGGAAGACATCCGGCCAACACCTGTCGAACTGGTTAGCCGGATTTCTTCCATCAACAGCTACTTGGTTGCTTCAACCCATTTCAATCCATTTCAAATATAGTAGTCAACATGGATCATTTCCAAGTTGTAAGGGGTAAAAAAACACATATTTGAAACCACCACCTAGACAGTATCAACCCTATCTTCCAGTTGCTTCATTCCCAAGTCACGTTGCATCCATTGTTACTTTGCTCTCCACCTGTGGGATACACCAAGCTGTTACCCTCCCTGAAACGAACAGTTCGCACCTGAAAATAGGGTGGGCCCCAAAAGGAAACTAGTATTCCAACCATCCATTTTCAGGTGCGAACTGTTGGTTTCTGGGATGGTAACGTTGCATTTCATGGAAATCAATGCAGTTCAGAGATAGAACTTGTTTAAACTGGATTGGCATATTGTCTTCTCTTTGGGTTTTGAGGTAGAAGCGAAAAACAGTCAGCTTCGAATGCATGAAGCCAAAAAACTCACATGGAATATCTGATATCGAGCTAACATTGCTTGATTCACTGAAGAACAAAAAGCAACTCTAAATACTAACCTTCAGAAACCAAAAATAACACAAGAACCAATAATAAACAATGAAATACCCTCCCTGAAACTAACATAGCACCTGACACACTGCGGTTGGTTCCGATGAGTTTCCTTTTGAAAGAAGGACAGGTGTCAGGTGCCATATTAGTTTCAGGGAGTGCAGATGCTCAAAACCTGGCAAGTTAGACTTCATCACATCTTCACGAAGCTCATGCAAATAATAGATATGGGAATCTATCTACTTGATTGCAACAATGCAACCAAGCAAATCCCAATAACAACTACCCCAAGAAATGATGATAATATAGAAAGTGACAGTGATCTCTGTCCTCCTTAACACTTTAGAAACTCTTGTTAGAACCCTAGTTGAGGAGGGAATGCTTATGGAGTCCATTCGCAATGCAATACCCATGAAACCTTTCAACCACCAATCTATGCAGTTGTTCTATCACTGAGGTCGCTTAAGTTACATCACAAATGACAAACCGTCGTATCTGGCTTTATGCGACAAGTCAAGTTCAGTTCAAGTGCACTAATTCACCAACCTCCAAAGTATATAAACTCCTTGAAACCAACCCCAGGATGATGCTTTGGAGTGTCTTCCGTGGACTCTCATGAGTTTCATGGATAGGTGAGCTGTGAATGTCTCAAGAAACATACCATCCATCAGTTGCGAAAATGATCCCCAAAGTTCCTGAGCTTCGCTGAAAGTATTTAAAGATCCACATCGAATATCCTAAATTTTCACCCATTCTGACTACACATTGGGAGACCTGATAATACATATATCTGCAATAAACCTATAGGATGTATGTTATATTGACCTACATTTACCATAAAAAACAAACAACCATTCATGTAGATAAATAAAGGTAAGAGACCCCTCTGGAACGTACTAGTTCTCGGCCAACTATAGGTGCCATACAACCAGAAATTCCATGGTGTTTGCTGTTTCTCAGGTCTCAGACTCAGTATCACCCAACATGAAGCGCATACAGCGCGGAAGGTACAAAGTCCATGAATAGAGATAACATGTGTAGGGACTTGGTGGATCATGGTAGTTAGTACCTAGTTAGTAAGTTGGGTTACAACCCCATTCGGGGGACTTAGCAACCAACTTACAAGGGTTAGTTACAGTTATAACCCAACTTGCTAACTAGTTACTAACTACCATGAGACACCAAGTGTAATTAGGTAAAGCTATAATTACCATCCCTGTGAAAACATCTCACTTAGTTTTGAAACATGTCCTTGTGAGAACATTCCTCTACAAGAGGGTACGCGGGATTGGGGGCTCTTAGCTAAATAAACCATGGATCCTATGGGACAAAAACCGTGCCTGTGGAGTCTGTGGAGAACCTCCAGGTCCAAAGACCGACTTGGTTTTCTCTCCGAGGCCTGCCTATGCACAAAAAACGTCTGGAAAATGTGTAAGACTAATACGGTCCCGGTTGATGGTTCAGAAATTCGGATAAAAAACAGCTGATATGGTAAATTTCACATGATTTACAGGGTTTTAGCACCATCCCATGGTGGTTAGCCAGATTTCTTCCATCAACAGTATGTATGTCATGTAAGTCTGAATGAATATTCAAACCATAGAAGCCGTTTAAAAGATGTGATTATTTCATACATACATGTAAGATAATGTTGCATTTTGAGTGACTATCGATGTTTAAAGCATTTTGAAATTCACATGAATGTTCCTGCAACCCAAATGACCGTTGTTTTGATTGGAAGGGGCCTTGTTTTGGGGGGTTGACCTTCAAATGTAGAGGTCATTTGGGTTCCAGGTTCATAATATAAACACGTGTTCAACAACAGTATACAAGTATGCATGATTTGTTTGGTCATTTGCCGCTTCAAAGTGAACATGACCTCAGTGAGCCTTCTGGTAGACTCACTCCTGTATACTGATAGCAGGATAGGATAGAAGCAAAACACTTTATAAGCATCTGATGTGGTAGACAATATCTATAGAATTAAAGAGATATGATAATATGACGTAGAAACACCTCAAGTAGGTCCCAAAAGGTGTGAGGTGCGTAAAAAAAAACGACATATTTGCTAATTGGTTGACATACAACTGAAAACACTCAACTTTGATTACTGGTCCAACTACTAACCCACATCTGAATTACCCAGCCGTTTTAGCTACTTTTTGCCGCTCCTTGGAAGGATTAAAAAAAAACGCAAACCCCAGTCAGCGCCAAGTGGTAATTACTGAGATGGCCTATGTCATGAGACGTTACATGATGAAGGAGGGGAAACTCTTGAGGGCAAGTAGCCAGCAAAAAACCACAAGGCCGAACACATTGCCTCCTCCAAGATCCCTCGAAGGCGCATGTTCTCATAGCGCATGTGTTTCAACTCGGCCTGCTGGCAAAGCAAATTAAGGATTGGCATCACAACAGTTATTGAAATCTATGACCATATGGATCCCTTCACCAATTCCATGCCACTATGTGTGGTTCCAAATCCTAGTCCTTCATTCACTCGTTTCTTAATTCATCATCAATTCCACCGACAACTTTCAGTAAACTCTGCAAGCCGTGGCTAGCGTCTAGGGCTATACTTGTGTACCTCCTATAGCTATAAATTCTTATATGCAGCGGTTCTTGAAGTCTATTAACTTCTATTTACAAAACATTTTAGGTACCCAAAATAGAGGTACTCACGTATATACACGTATATATATATATATGCTGTAAGGCTTAAGGGAAACCCCACCCTCAAAATAGCCATAGTACAGGTACCTCCATTTGTTGCTACCTGAAAAGTTTTGGCCAGCGTTCTATCCCCATTATCCCTCAGGTTTGGGTACTCATATTTGAATGACGGAAAAAAAAACATCTGGGTCATGTATCAACAAAATCCTGCCCCCCCCCAAAATATTTCGGCCATTTTGGAGGGATCAGATTCCCTGTAGTAATCACTACCCTCCCTGAAACTAACATAGCACCTGAAAATAGACCCTTGGAAAAGGAAATTCCTATTGGAAACCACCATTTTCAGGTGCTATCTTAGTTTCAGAGAGGGTACCTTTTTGGGCTGACCAACCGACCAACCCGCCCGGGCGGAAAAAAAAATCCTCACCTCCATGGTTCCCAAGACAGCACGATGAGCATTTTGGAGCCAAACCTCCCCAGGGGGTTTGGAAAAAAGGCAACAATGCTCAGGGAAAATTTGTCCATGGATTCAAAATAGATTTTATATGGATTTAAACAAAACACCACCAACAAAAATAGGTGATTTTTCCAGGATGAAAATTCTGACATTCGTAGTGTATGTTATTAAATATATATATATATATACATCATTATTTTCATTGTGTTTATTTTGTTGATTATGATTGGAATTTCTCAATCAAGAGCTGAGACACTAGGATCTCTCTGGTATTTTGAGATTCGGATTCTGAGTTTCTCGAAGCATCAAAAGCATGTTGCGTTCACCATGTTCACCGGTTTTGGTGGTTCCCAAGTTTTTTCCAACCAACCAACGACACGACACTCCACCTGTGCTTGTTGCAAGGCATCATAAAAGGGATCCCCTTGACCTTGGCGTCTTGGCCACTTGGAAGGAGCTGGTTGTTTGTGGGATTGGTTAAGGTAGCCAGATGCTCCATGTATGGAATATTTGCCTACATTTTGGCATAAATTTATGATGACTGTAGGTAAATATAGGGTACATGGAGGATATGTGAAAGGTAATGGTTGCTTCGGAAATTCAACTGCTTTTCAATCTGATTCTCTTGTATCGAAGTGGTGACTATTGAAATAAGGTCAGGATAAATTCAGTACGCCCCTGAAAGTTCAAGAACAAAGGTTTGGAAGATGTTTTCTCTTTTGCAAATGGGCAAAATATCGGGTTCCATGTGAAAAAAAATCCTGGTGTAAGTGTTCAAGCATGTTCAAATGGTTTCAACTGATTTCATAGATTTAAGATGCTTAACACCTTGTGCCATTTCATATATTTCCGCTGCTCAATAGCGTTTTTTTCGCAGTCAGATTCATCCGTCTTCAAAAGGATTTGTCGTTAGCACGGTCCCGTTTTCTTCCGTTCTTTGACAAACCAAATTCCATCTCCAAAGTGCAACACAAAATAACTACACCAGTGTAGTAGATGCACAGTTACCATGTATTGGTTTATATAGGCCAATTTTTAACCTGCCTTTTGGGGACTGCGCCATGTACTTTGACCATGGGGTAGTTGGTGTTTAAACACATTTAAACAATATGAGTCAAATTAGTCAAATTGGATCATTTTCCCAGGTAATGGTGAACATGACATAAATGAAACCACCACCCTAGATAAGGGTAGCATATATAATCCAAGCTGCGCTTGTTTTTGTGGTCAGCTGAAAGAAACATGAGACCAAATATTATCCAACATGTGGCGATATTTCTGGGCTTTCCGGCAACCAACGTTCACAGCAGGAGACATGAGAGGTGTCACGATAGGTTCGGTGCCTAACTGACAAGTTCTCCAAACTATTCAATCTGAGGCAATGTCGTCCTTCAAGATTCAACAAGATCTTGGATATGCAAAGCTGGTTTGGTAACCTGACTTCAAAATTCACTCATGTGCAATTTTTGCTGAAGGTGTAGGCAAATGTAGTTTAACACAACCTATGAATTACCATGCCTCTTGCGCTATATCTCAATCTCAAACTATGGTTTCTCGAGCTGCTAGCGAGCACAACCAACACCAAACAACAGTGGTTTGTGTTGCAGGAACCAAACGAATAGCTATGTAGTTCTCTAGTCAATAGGGATCGATTGTTTCTTTCTGGTTTAAATACGTTGGAGCAACCACGCTTCTAAATATTACTGGCAGAAATAAGAACGGACAGTTGAAATACAGTCAATATAGAATATGCTGAAACATCAATTCTGGTACTGCTTTACCTTTTCAGGGATGGCCCATATTCATTCTATTACCCAATGATAACTTCGAAATGGAAAGAAGTCGGTACACTTTTGCGCAAGAAAATATTATGCTCCAAGACATGCAAGGGTAACCACCGTGTTGGTTATTTGGTGAAAATTGCCAACAGTAAACTGATATTTCATCTGGTATGCAAGTAAATGAGTTTCCAAATCATTCATTGATATTCAATCCAGTTCTTCAAACCTCTCTGAGAAGTCATGATGCCATCAGTGCCACTGACACCAACTGACTACAACCCTTGAGCTTTCGAGTTTGGAATGCCATCATTTCGGGAACACAACGTTGTTGAAAGGACATAAACAAATACCGAGTTGGTGGTGTTAACCCATCTCAAAAATGATAGTCAAATTGGATCATTTCCCCAGGTAGGGGTGAAAATAAAAATGTTTGAAACCGTAACCTAGATACATAATGCCTTTGAACATTCAGTGAAAACACCTCTCTTCAAACCATTATGCTCTTTCACCACCCCAAAATATCCCGTGACGTTTGAGTTGGATTTCCCAATCTGCTCTACGTAAAGTGCTCAACATTCACATCATATATAACAACAGGAAACCTCAAAAAATAGGCCTTTGCAAAAGGCAAGTTTGAACTTCCAAACTGACCGGCCCATCCTAAACCACATCCCAGCAGGCAACTTTTGTATTCAATGGCTGCACCGCTCTGGAACCAGAGACAGCGGTCTTTGGACACTATCAGAGACACCTCGACGTGTCCAGACATGTCCGACGAACAAGATCTGTGCAGGGCAAAAGTCCTGCGCAAGAGATTTTACAACAATTGTGGCAAGGCATCTTCTTCATCTCTTTGTTGCTTCAAGGTCTTTTCGTAGATTCTGAGGAGTTTTCCAATTTACGCCCTTGACATTAAACTTGTAAATACCCCAAATCACCTTGTTTGAAAGATACTATTCCAACTTAAAAGCATATCTGTGAACTGAGGCACAACATACAAAAAAGGTAAAGAATGTCAAATAAGTCCTAACCATCATAAAGGGCTTCCTTTGGCAATAATTTATTCCTTTTCTCTTATCTTAGCTGTTTTTTGTTTTCTTGTTTGTTTACATGATCTTAAGGTTGCCTCAACATTCAACAAACAATTGATATGATGGTCAATGATGGTTGATGTTCTTTTCTATATAGTTGGTGGTTTTCGACCCATCCCAAAAATATGTTCCTCAAATTGGATCATTTCCCCAATTTTCGAGGAGAACATTTAAAGAACAATATATTGAAACTGAAACCACCACCTACAATAATGTAGGCCCTCTACCAGTACTAAGTAGGATCCCGTGGACTCCACTTATAGGGGTAGCTCCAGCTACACATGCATTTTCAGCCACTTATAAGGGCTCGGCTTTTGTTTAGATCTTCCAAAATCATTAACTTCACCAACTCAGGGCTCCGCCATGCCAATCTGCGCTGCGACAAACGCCCGCAGCGAAGCTCTACTTACAAAACTCCCCAGTCGTCGTTGGGGTCGGCCGCTCAGCTTTCAAGAGAGCCCTCTAAGAGGCCACTGTCCACAATCTCCACCTGGTCGTGGGATGGTCGGTCATGGAGTCGTCATGGGTGGAAACCGATGGGTTACCCGAAAAACCTGAACACATACATATACAAGTAGTGCGCCCACCTGAGTGAAAATGGATGCTTGGAATACTACTTGAATAGTTTCCTTTAGGGGTAATTTGGGCCTATGTTCAGGGGCGAACTGCTAGTTTCAGGGAGTGTACGCATATCTATGATGCAGTTGATGGTTCATAAATCCTGCTAAGCACCTGAGATGTATAAAATACGTCGTAAATGATGGGATAAACTACCAACCTCAACTGGTGCAGGATTTCAGCTATCAACACTATCAATATAGGCAAAATATATGTACCTGGATCCTGTTTGGACCCGGCCTTTTGGGGGGTTGTTTGTCCTCCAAGAGAAGGCCTTTTTCAATCAACCCAGGATTCATTTGGGTCCCAATACATTCAAGATATACAGTAGATTGAGATATAGAGATAGAAATAGAAAAACTGTTGTATGGACCATCTAAGCCTCCCGCCTCCACGGGAAAGGGATGGTAATCTAATCCTTTGAAGACTCTTTTTTTGCGAAATAGAAGCAAACACCTGTTCAAATACCTAAACATGCTGCAACTCGCCGTGGTAAGTAACATATAAGGGGTATGCAACAGAATCCAACGGAAGCCAGATCCCTTGACAGCGTTGTAAGGCACAGCACATTGATTTTAGGTAAAACTAATGACTCTAGTGACTCTATGGTGTATTCAAACAGAGTATACACTGCCCTCTTCAGTATACTTTTCTTTAAAGTTTCACAGAAATGCATTTCAAACACTCGCAGTCCAACAGTACCATTTCTTTGGCGAAGATATCAGTTGCAATGATGTCACGACATGTAAAAGTGCACGTAAACATGTACATTCACCATTGAACTAACCCATGTGTGCATGCACGTAAAGTAATGCAGTATCAACAAACACATTTATGTATATGTATGTAAGTAAACCTGAATTAACAGCATTTTTGGCGGGATTCCTTTTATCAACCCACCATTTTTATGGATATCCATGACTTCCGCCGGCCGGCCCCTTGGACCCACCACCATCACCCCGTGACCCAGTCCGGTTCCACCGTTCCACCTTCTTGGAGGGCGTGCCGCTTTGGGAACCCACGGCCTCAACCTGTGAAGGGAAAAATCTGAAAAAAAAGTTTTAGGCTAAGTTCATTAGCTATCCCTAGGGATCCAATCACCTTCTGAGAATGGTAATGGCCTTGCTTAGGAGGTGATTATATATTATACACCCCAATCATCATCTGACAAGGTGATTGGATCCCTAGGGTATAGTATCCCATTATTGCGGATTGTAAGCCCTAATAACGAAGGAAGACTGGTTGGTGGTTTCAACCAACCTGTTTGAAAAAATAGGCTCGTCAAAAAGGGTTCATCTTCCCCAATTTTCGGGGTGAAAACAAAAAATAATAATATAAATGCCACCACCTAGATTAGTAAATTTGCTATACTGCAACGACAGGGTTGTAGATTTGGCCCCCGTTCTTTCAAGCCGCAAAAGCCTGGTTGCACCAATATTTAAATCCGGCGGATGGTCCCTTCTGTGGTGGCTTGTTTGCTAAGTTCATTACCCTATGGATCCAAGGATCCGCTGCTTGGAAATGCACTGAGTAGGAACAATTTGGGGGCTTCTTAGTATCTTCTTAGGAGGTACTTGGATACTTGGATCCATAGGGTTAGTAAATAGATGTATAAGTAGTGATACTGCAAGGAGTGTCAGTGTTGGCGAGAAATAGAAAGCGAGATACGTTGAGGAGTTTGTATTCTTTTGTGCTAAGTTGCTAGTATGTGGGATATGGTTACCGTCCCTGAAACTAACCACTCGCCCCTGAACATGGCGCTCCGTGAAATCTAATCCCAATTGACCTCCCTGTAGCTCATTGAAAGAAACACCTTGACAGAACCATCCCCAGCAAAAGAAATGCTTCAGTTGAAATCTATGAGATATGTCAGCTAAGGCAGCTAAGATACACCAATCCAACATTAATATACCTGGAGCCCCAATGACCTCTATTTTTGAAGGTCAGCCCCAAAACAAGGCCGAAACTCCAACCAAAACTAGGGTCATCAAAGGGTTCCAGGTATCTTTTCCTCCCATCCCTATCCAACAGGAAAACTAAGGCAATACCGCCTGCTGCACCACATCCATACCATCAACGACTTTTCCAAAAACGACATGGCGACCATCAAGCCATTGGGTCTTCACCTCGGATCCGTGATTCACCGGTGAAAAACTTATGCTTCATTCAAAATGGTGGGGGGGGGTGGAATAGTGTGGATAGTGCGCAGTCGAAACAAACAAGTTGTTTATTTTTATTCTATGATAGTGATTCATCGCACTAGTCTCTGTTTCGTTGCTAGCGTTGTCAATACAAGAATTGCACTCGCAAGCTGCGGCCATATCTTGAAACCACGCATCTATATTATACATACATATCTTTAGTCTATCATATATTCTGCTTGGTTTGAAGCTACTTTGTATTGCCCTTGTTCTACCTGCGTTGGTCAGCAAATGAGTCCAAGTGATCAAAATATCTTTCCAAATGCTTTGAAATATCAACAAGCAATTCAACAAAATGAAGTGCTCAATGGTAGAGCAACACACAAAGCATATTGAAACAGGAAAGCACAGTGAGAACGAAAAGGATGGGCATTGTGATCAAATCTGTCTGTACAAAAATGACTATTTTCAAAGACATCCACTTAGGAAATTGAAGCAAATCTGCAAACAAATTCAATCACATACAAACAGCAACAGTTGAAATTCAAAGTGGACAAGTTCATATAGATCTATCCATTATTTTGAAACTCCAAACAAATGAAGGCTAACTCCTAAACACAGCGGAACTCTATTGAAAATCACCCATCCATCAAATCTGCAATTCTCTAAGCTGCAACAGTTCCCCCCTCAAACATTGGAATTGCCTCACAAAAATGTCCTGTTTTGCCATATAATCACAAAATAAACATCTATAAACGTATATACTTACATGCATATATAAATAAATATATACTATATTGTACATATAGGGATATGAAAGGATATATAAACACTGATTGTGAAACAATCACTGCAATTACATGTGAATCTCCTCTTCGCGACTATCTAACATGTCATATCACTAAGTGGTAGATATCTCTTTGCAATTAGTGTAATCCACCAATAATGGCTAGTCAACCTAGCCCCCATCCAGTACCCCCACGTACCTCTAAATGGGCCTCCGTTCGGTAGGGGGACAGGTTGACCAGTCATCAACCAAGTCTTCAACAGGTCGCCCCATGGTCCCCGCACAGTGGTGATGAAAAACTGGGAACCATTAGTGTTTGGTCCAGCATTGGCCATGCTGAGAATACCTGTATAGCTGCACATGACTCTGACAAAGCTGTTCGGCAAGTGATGAATTGAAACAAAACAAGTGACACTCTCTGAAACGAACAGTTCGCACCTGAAACTAGGCTGGGCACCAGAAGGAAACTAGTATTCCAAACATCCTTTCTTAGGTGCTATGTTACTGTATAAGTTTCAGGGAGGTAATTGTTGACATGTTTTTCTGAATTTTCGGAGTTTTTGTTGAGCTCATTTGGCTTCAGGTTTGCGTTGATATTGGAGGAATATTCAAACCCAATGTTGTTGGATAGAAATGGTCCTAAGCCATGAAGATTCAAGATGTTGTTAGTTCCTTAATGATTCCTTTCCACAATACAACACCATTCACATCTTGTATTGTTTTCTCTCATTCATCCTTATCACAAAAACCCATACAAGTAAAGGAAGCTCCAAAGATTCCATCAGACATTCAACAAAATAGCAAATATTGGAAATTCATCTTGTGGGATCATGTGGGATACAGCAACATTTTTGCAATGTTGGATAGTATTTCTCCAAGTTTCTGGGATTTGTTCGGCAATGTGTTGAGAGTGATTACCATGAATCCATCAAGAGGTTTCTGTCAAACCATGTTGTCAAACGTGTGGAAAACCTGTTTCGGAAGCTCTGTGAACAAACACATCTTCAAGAAGTGGCGGATCATGTTTATGAGCATGGTTGTGGCCATGATGACGATGATGAAAATGATGACAAACATGATTATATAGTCAATTGACTATGATGACAAAAACTATTTCGGCGATGGTGATTAATAATGTTATTATGATCATAGTTGTAATGACGATGATACTGATGATGGTTCTGATAATGATGTCTTTGATGATAATGACAACGAGGATGATGATGATGATGACGGCGACAATGATGATGATGACGATGACGAAAATGATCATGTTGATGACAATCACGATGATAATAATGATGGTGTTTTAGCAGCATTGATCAATTGATCAAATACTTTGTACTCCATCCACAATTCCTCATGTATTACAACAATGTACAATTATATATAAATAGCAATCATTATCACCTCCAAATCATGTTTTTGTTTCCCTCCTCAGGTTTTTCCTGGGGTCAACCAACCAGGACCAGTGTGCTTCAGCTTGAAATTCTCATCATTGAACCTCAGATTTCCAAGGTTTCACCCCATAGGGTTGAGAGACTCCACTTATAGGGGTTACCGTATTACTGTCCGTCACTCCATTTCTATGTTATCTGGGCATAATCTATTCTAATAGATTCCTAAACCTGAATCTTTTCGGGCATGAAATGAGGGGGGGGAAAACCCCCTTACTTTTCCACCACATTTTGGGGTGACCTTTCCCAGCAAGAAAGGTCGGGGTGACCTCGGCCGGTTGGTCGAAAAAAAACTGCCCAGATGTTTTATGTTCATAGCCTCCCTGCAACTAACCATACTGAAGTCCCCTAAAACTTGGCGAAATGCCCTTTAAAGAAGGAAGTTTCGGACATGAACCAACCATTGCTTTGAAGGAACAATTTTGATGCTTGTTTCGAAGAGGGTAGTGTTCACAACTAAAAATTCACACCCATACTTATCATATTTGTATCCAGGTTAATTCTGCCCCCAAAAAAATTGCCCTGCAAACACACATTCATACTGAATAACTTACATGGAACCGCAAAATGTCATCATTGTTTTGGAGGTTTCTCAAAATATCAGCGTTTCCGGGGAAGGTGGAACCATTTCCATTCTTCAAAACCTAAACTAAACTTTCTACCACTTGGA
Source organism: Breviolum minutum Mf 1.05b.01 (assembly GCA_000507305.1). NCBI lineage: Eukaryota > Dinophyceae > Suessiales > Symbiodiniaceae > Breviolum > Breviolum minutum. The sequence continues at coordinate 179,218 of DF239123.1, forward strand.
GGCCGGCCTCTGATAAAAAAATCGCCACTCCCATTAGCCTTGCTAAACATCATGGCATCCAACAACATCACCCATTTTTTAAAGGAAAATTATCTGAACCTTCCACCTCCATTATGTTACAGCCATCAATCTTCGAGGGGGTGTAGGTGTATCTACAGACTCACTATGCTGTAGAAGTGAAAATCCTGGTGTTTCAATGGCTTGATTCACATGAGTGATGGGAGTGAGAACGGTGCAAATGATATATAGATATTAATTTAATGCACATGTCCATGCACATATTATAGTAGATCTATCTGAATAAAGACAGGTTTCAACACATTTTTTCATGAAAGAATATCTTAAATTGAACATATATAATAATGGTGCTTCAAACATATGCTTTTACCCAAACGATCTACTGACGTTACTTGCGCCAGTCTCAAGGGTTGGTGACTCAAGTCGCTGTAGCCTTTTGAATACCCATTGCTTTCCCTTAAGGCCGGCTATTAAAACCTCATTTCTGCAGGATTTAGTACGTTTGGGGGGGTAGGTTGACCAGCTTTCGGAAACAAAATGGCATTTGGATCATCAAGATGGACTTCACTTTTTGAAGGTTTGGGGTTTCAAACTGGGATACGAAATGTACCAGGATGGTACACTAACCTCGCAATGGAAGCCCCTGTATTGTATTGGTTTATCATAGCCTATCTACTTTGGCTTAAATAATTGTATCTAAATATAAACAAATACATACAGATCCTCAAAAAAAGGTCTTTGCCAACCTGTGTTTCTTGTTGAGTTGTTTTAATGCACAAGTCACAAGTCCATGTGATTTTCACCGTGAGATTTTCTCCATTTTCTCTGTGATGCCCCCACTTGGATCCGTAGATGCTCTCACCACCAGTGCCATCACCACGTGTGAAATCACCGCCCTCAGGTATACTGAACGCTGCAAGCAGGTATATATGCCCTAGGGATCCAATCACCATAGTAATGAAACCATAGTAATGAAACCATGGTAAATCAGCCATTGAACCATAGTAAATCACCATCCCTAGAGATCCAATTTACCATGTCAAAGGATGATTGGGGTGTACAATCATCTCCTCGGCAAGGTATTTAGATTATATACATTACCATTCTCAGTTTCGGTGATTGGATCCCTACAAATGGTGATCCACCTCTAGAAAACAAACATCACAATCCCAAACACGCCGAATGTATGGAATATTTAAGTACATTTGGCTTGAATTGATGGTAAATGAAGGCAAATATTCTATACACGGAGCGTATAGGAATGGAACAACTTTATCTTTAATAGTAGATTCATCTTCAAACGGTTGTTCTTTTTCATTGTCATTTTATATAGTTTTCTGGGGGTACCGCAGTAATGGCAAACTGCTTTTGACGCTTCAGAAATCCTACCGTCACGAGCTGAGCTCTGGTAAATATCCAGAATTGTATACGATGGGCTTTACCATGTCTCAGAACAGCGTGCAGGATTTCTACCATAAGACGTATCATCGCAAAAGAACCATCCACTGTTTCATCCATGTGAAAGGATCGGACTTCCTCTCCCATGTTTGTTTATGAAGGTTAACATCATATGGAATACAAACTCAGGACTATTACACATCTCAAACATGACATGTCTTGGCATCCTCTATACATGAATGATGCAAACCATCTGTCAACATGTGCACATCCGTGTGCAGAAAGTGACTCGGCCTCGGGTCTACATCCTGCCTCCAAAACAGGCCTTTTTACATGGAAATCAGCAAGACTTTGCATTTGTTATCCACTCCACTTCACTCCACTGTATAAAACAAAGTATAGCCTAGCTAGTGTTTCCATTTGCACACTTAAAGGATTAAATGATTTAAGGGAACAACCTTCTTGATCAGTAAATGTCATTGCTAATTCTGGAGACACTTTGGGTTGTGCTTGTGGATTCATATACTGAATCACCTCTGCTTGATTTCTTCACTTTCCTATTGGACACTATTTGTAGATTGATTTTTTGCCAAGCTTTTGGAGCTTCTTACTTCATGACTTCTCCATGTAACCGGTGCATACCTAACAAAAACAAGTCCCAAAAAAGAATATGTACACTTACTCCCCCGAGAACTAACATATCCCCTGAAAAACGCCAGTTGGAAGCCAATCTTTTCCTTTTGAAAAAAATAGTCCCTTTTGACATGGCCTATTTTCAGGTGCCAAACAGGAGGTACCAATCACTACACTTCTTAGGAAAATGGATACCTGAACACCCCCCCCACACGTCAGGCCGCCTGGATCATGAAATTTGGAATAATGCGATGGAACTTGCTGCCCTGGCTTTCACGCCCCCGTTGAACAAGACAAACAAAAAAGGGGTCAATTGAAACACAACAAAAATACTGGGGGAGTTACAGGAATTCAAAGAAGGTGAATGGGACCTGTAAATGTGAATTGAAAATAATTATGATAATACGTAAAGTTTTTAGTCATTGAAGTTAAAGTTAAAAGATTCCAAATTTAAACTCTTTGTTAAGAAGGCATATAAAGCCTTTCAGCAAACTCGCTTGTGGTGGTTGACGCTGCTCCAATGTCGAACACAGTTGGCTGAAACCATTGCTTTGATTTTCAATTATCCAATTTAACGTTTGTTGGAACCATACCCTTGTACTACAGAACTGAATTCATCCGATTTCCTACGAAACACGGGCAAATTGGCAAATGAATTCACAACATGTTTGTTTCACTACTTATTCCTACTGTTGATAGATTGAAATTAAACGCAATGTAAAGTACAGACAAATTGGATTGCAAAATTGTCAGTGCTTGCTGACTGCAACCCCTCACATACGTGTAAATAAAATATACATCAAAAACTTTGGGTCAAATCATATCAGACTTACAACCACTAACCACTTAGTCAAGCTTACAAATGATCCCAAGTGCAAGATTCCCTTGATGGGGTTAGTGTTTTTGAACCCCTTGCCAAGTTTCTTCTCATTTGTTTGTATTTGAATATCTTCATATAGAACATCTGGAGGAAATTTGTCATTGCGGATGCTTCTTTTCCTCATCACTTCACACTACCAATTGCGGACTGCAAAAAACAGTAGTCAGGCATATTTTACCGAGGTTTCGACACTACTCAGCCAAAACCGAAAAAAACCTGTGTGTGAAATACTGTTGATGTTTCAGAAATTCTGCTAACCAGTTAATATGTGGTCAATATCCCATTATTTACCAAGGTTTCAAAAAAAAAATCCCAGGTGGTTGGGAATGGGATTGCTGAACCATCAACAGTTTTGGTCCATGACCAACAAAAAAACAAACAAAAAGGTGAACGAATTTCAATCTTCGTCTCTCTCAACCTCGGTGTTTTGGAGGAAGGAAACGAAAACAACGACGTTGAAAACCAACGGCCTTGTAGTGCAAGGGCACACCAGTGGAGGCCTGATAGAAGTGACTGGTGGTTTGGAGGATATACGGATATACATCATCTTTACAGAAATATTGAATGATCACCAACATCATGATCATCAAAATAATATTATGCAAATATATTATGTATCAGCATCATCAAAATGATAATAATAATCATCATCATCAGCAATAATCCATCACTAATTATTTTTCAAATCATCAATATCTGCTTCCCAAGTGATTGGGAAATCATCCTCATTTATTTCAACCCCTTGCCCCCTGTAAGACAAACAAATTCCCCGGCCTTGCCCTTGTCACCAGTGCACAAGTGAACAAAGTTCATCACCTCATCGACTCGATCTCTGGTCCAACTGTTTACTTACTCAGCCAATAAACCATGAAATAAAAGTTTAAACTTTCGTTTTCCTACTAAACATGTAATCCCAAAAAGTTTGAAAGTTGACCATTGGCCCTGGAAGCTTATTATTATTGCTTATTTGATCAAATCATGAGACAATTCCTGAGAGACTGTTATGAAATTTGCAAAACTGCCAAAAATCCTTTGGATACATTGTCTGCATCTCATTCGTTTTCGCCCGAAGTCAGGGAATCGCACTGTCTTTGGCACATCCTTCCCAAAGAGGCCAGTGGTAATGCGTTTGTTCTCCTGGTTGCAGCAAGAGGACACTGTTGTGGGAAGCTCGCCCCAAAAAACGTGTAGCATAAACACTAGCATCAAGAAACAAATGTATTTTATCGGAAATTCCAGTAAATGAGCGCATCTTGTGCCCAACTATTCCAGTTGTAAGGTTTTACAAAGTCATCTGGGACCAGCATGATCCAAAAAGACACTGTGTTCAATCAACACCATGAGGCGGAGAAGTTTCCGAAGAAATGTTTTCCCCAAAAAACTATCTGAGCAACAAGAAAAACCTTTTATGACATCAAGACCAGATTAGATTGGTTGAGTCATATTAAGAGGATTTCTGCACTACACCATCTTTTGCGGGTGAAGTCGGTGATGATTGATGCAACTGAGAGACATAGCCGGTTTGCTTGGAAAAAAACATCTCGTTTTCGGAACTGATTTTCCTTTGAACAATGATTGTGGTTATTTTTAGTAAGTGACCTTCACTGTCAGTGGGGTGATGGCTGTCAAGTAGAAGTATCTAGAAGAGGCTGACGAATTGAGGGGACTCAGGATTCAGGATCTTGGTTTAATTTGGATCCTACCTAAACACTGGAAAACCAGCGGAATTATTTCACCAATCTGGAAACACAGTTTAAAAAAACGGCCATTTGGGGGAAGTCCATGACAGGGTACCTCACGTCATAATAATAGGGATCCTATATATAATAGTATAATCCTCATGAACCTTAAACAACCAGTTTTTCATGGTTCAATTTTAGCTGCATGATTCTTAACCTTCACTTTTTCCAAGGCCAAGAAGCTGTGTCATCGCCGATCTTGACGTCGAAGAACACCTGCTGATTTCAAGCGAGGAAACCTCCTTCCAGGCAAATCTAAGTTACCCTTCTCCGAGTCGAAGATCTTCGGATGATGTTTTCGGAATACAAGAAAACCTCATCATTTTTGTACCTTGCCTGACCTTTTGGTATGCCAAATGTACGCAATATTCACATGGATGCCAAGCGAAGCGTTATTTTAAGGCTCAAAAATCAATAGCAACACCTACACCCTGGCAAATTAGCATTTTGAACCCCAAAATGGTTCAACGGGGTGATTTTTAGGTTCCATGTCAATTTTCAGGGGTGTAGTGGAAAATCATGCTCACCCCCAGAAAACTAACATGGTTCGCCTAAAAATGAACCCCTAGAAGAGGAGATTCCTTTTGGATAAACATCATTTTCAGGTTCCAGCCGTTCGTTTTTCCGGGGTGGATATGTTTTCTCGTTGCCCCATCCCTTCCTGAAAAAAATCTTTGCCTTGTGAGTCACTTCTGCGTCTTGTGCAGCACAAAGCAGTGCAGCCTCGTTTGGTATGAAGAGATAAGCGAAAAAGGTAACTGCTTCAGGATATATAAATATTATATGCACTGTTCTGTAGTGTATATATGTAATTGCACATGTTTACGTATATGTAAATGATTTGGATATGTAAATCGAATGAACATGTAAATATAATATATATTTATATATCTAGAAAAACATCAATAATATAGTAGATCGTATAAATGTATACATTTATTACCCACTGCTTGGTTTGGAACTCCAACTTACATCAAAAAGTTGGCATCAAAAAGTTGGCGGTTAAAATGATGCGTGAACCATTATCACCAAACAAAACTCATGGTTGAAATCTGTCAGATACAGAAAAAAAAACACAGGTTGATTGTCAAGAGTTACTGTTATTTAGCTTGTTTCATCCTTCAATGTCGCTGTTTTTTTCGGAGGAAGGAAGTAACTACCAGGGATGGGAAATGAAGTTGGATCCAAAGATCCAAAGGTAAGGTCACTGAGTCGCTCATTGAAACCCAACGAGCTCCTCTTGTTTTTGTTGGGCGTTAAACAAATCTCCACACCGTTTCAAGTTGACGTTGTCATGTTTCTTTGAAGCAACTGATACGTATTTTGTGAAGTTGATTCTTAAGTTTCACATTGAAAACCATTAGGATGTCCCAGGAAGTTAGTAAAAGAACCCCAATGAAATCCCATTTATAAGTAGGTAATATAAGCCATTTATATACTAACCATTGATCCTAACTTCGTGGGACATCCTAGCAGACGTACTGTACCATACTTAGCCGCTTCCGACAACGGTTTCTTAGTTGCCAGGCGGTGCTCAAGAACAAACTCGCGATGACTCGCATGGCCTTGCGGCACGGAAGCAGAAATCGTCAAAATCTACGGCAGGTCGTCATTTCACCAGGAAACCCATACCATCCATGGGACTGGGATATTTAGATACCTACATTTCATTTGGTAAACGTAGGTAAATATACCATATACCATGGATGGTATGGGTTATTTCTGGAGAAATCATGGGATTCATTTCCCAGTCTTGGACAAAAAATGCAAATAAAAGACAAATACTGTTGATAGAAGAAATCCTTTCACCAGCTGGGATGGTGCTAAAACCCTGTAAATAATGGGATACTTACTATATCAACTGGTTAACCGGATTTCTGAACCATCAACAGTATCATTCTTTCAAATCATCTTGTTCCTATCCCCAAAAACTTGGGGGGGTGGCATCACCTGGACGGAAGAGGGCTATCCTTGACAACAACAACCATGCAGTTCCCATGCCCCAGGAGGATCCGCAAGTTGGTCCATCTGGCCCCGTTAGGAGCATGGCATCGTTTTCCTAAAGTATAGTAAAACTTCCCACAATTTTTAGGATTACTCATAAAGCACCTAGTTGGTGGTTGAACCAACAAAGCACTCAGGAATCGGTCATACACCTCCCTGAACATGATGTTTGTTGAAGAATCCAAACCTTGTTGCCTATATAGCCTATAGACATTGAGGTTGCACCAAATCAAATCCTCTGTCTGGATGGTGTTTGGATCACCGTGGTCAAGTCTTGGGAAGTTAACAATCCTATGGCGTTTATGAATCCCTCATCGTTTCTTCACCCGGAAAAACTCACCGTTCTCCGCCTTAAGTCAAATTTTGCGACGAAAAGGTGACAAACTCCGTTGGTTTTCACCGGCGCGACGGGGCGTTGGGCTAAAATGGCTGCAGTTCATATCACACCTCTGAGATCCATGGAACTTTCGGGATCTGGATCCAGTTGGTTTTTCGGGGTGAGATGGACTTCGAATCAAATTTTACAAAACCCCACCGCAGGAAATGTCCGTACCGATGGTATGTTAAGCAAAATACATCACTAACGGTATATGAATTGCATCGTAGAGGTTGAAAAAAAACGACCTAAAACCCCGAATGCTGTTTGAACTTGTTGCTTGAACAAACCATGGATTTTCTTTGTTATAGTGGATGTTGAATTAGGTAAACTGAATCAATGAAGTTGAATGGATACATCAACATGTGTTTATCATATCATACAACATGTGCAAACAAGTGAGCGTGTAGATATATACATGTATATATATATATACATAGTCATACAGTCATACACTTTATAAACAAGTAAGCTGGTTTCTGTCTGTAGATATACAGGACCAATATCGACTTATTACTGTACCCTGAGAAGTGATGTTTTTCCAATTAAAAAAACTCAACCTTCCCCTCTCAAATTTCAGGTGACATACTTGCCCTGTGTTTGTTTCAGGGGAAGGGGGGGGACGTTCAAATGATCGTATTTAGAGACTAGTAAGACAGAATCAAGTGGGGATAACTGGATAACTGTTCGATTGAAAGTAATTACAGTAGCAAATAATTGTATAGGTCTTACTGCACACTCCAAAACCCATAGGACCTAAGGATCCATGTATGGTATATTTGCCTGCATTTATCATAAATGCATGCCAAATGTAGGAAAATATTATATAAATATTCCATTCCTGGATGGTACGGGAAATGACTCTGGCAAATTGTTCACAGTTTGATGTCAAAATTCGCATCGTTTTTCCCCAACATCCGCCCGGACAGCTCCGTGAAACAGAATTTTCAACGTGCAGCTTCTCCAACAAGGCTTGGAGTAAATAAAAAACACCTGTTTGCGTATCCACAAGTCAAAAAAATACAAGAACATATGGGTGTTTCCGTAAATGGTGGTACCCCCAAAACACCCCAAAATGATCATTTTTAGTAGGAAAACCCATGGTTGTTGGGTACCACCATTTGAGGAAACCCCCCATATTCACCACTTATCAAAAAAAATCATGGGATTTTCATGCTTTGACCTTGCAAATGTTTAATGCCAAACCTTGCGGATGAAAACACACACGCTATCACAACCTGAGGCATACCGCAACATACCACAACTATCATCCACTTGGCACAGTGCCACCAAAGTTCTCATATTTTCCTGCTGGATTCTCCTTAAACTTTCTGTTTGTCTCATATACTTCGTCCATTCCATGGTCTCAGAGCGATCGATGTGTCTCGTTTGTTCTTTATCACCACCTTCCAAGCGCCACGCTTGTACCATGGCCGTGGTTTTCCGTGGTGGCTTCTCCAGGTTCAGGGTCGAGGTCCCTTCACGTCATTTTCCACGTCACTGGTTGATTCACCACGTGTAGCTCGGAAAATCGCGGACAACTTGATCCCGTTTTCACTTGGAGGATGTAAATCTGGAGCTTCCAATACTAAGGTCGATGTTGGTTGGTTTTTCTTCTCTTAGCCAAAACACCAAAAGTAGAAGCATAGCCAAAAGGCTTGAACCTTAGGACATTGAAAACATGTGGATGGAAACACCTTTGGTGATATGGCTTCAACTTGTGTTTTGTGGGTCGATCTTCTGAAAAAAAATGATCTGCTGAAATTCAAGCATCTACCCCCCAAGACCTACAAAAGAATCTGTTCATAGATAATGACACACATCTTGAAAAGTAAAGGGTTCTGGAAAAGTAAAGGGCCCTGCTAGTGGATGGTAAAGGGGACCCCTACCGTTACAAATTCCATCACTGTAACCTACATCTTTGTTGTTGTTGCTGCTGTTGCTGTCGTTCATGTTGTTGGTGGAATCTACAACTTGCAACCTCCCTCGAAGTCAACAAAAAGGACCGACTTGATAAGCACAAATCCCCTACTGACAAGTGAAGGATTTGCTCATGCCCATGGCGAGATGACCAACTCAAAAATGACTTGCAAAAAATCAAACATGACATGTCTTTGTCGACCCTGCAAGAGTTTTCAAAGTCATCAATGTATCTGTACTCAACAAACCGGTCCTACACCTGAGTGACTTTCTGCCATGAAATTTTGCAATCAAGAATTTGTTTCAAAACCCTCAAGAGAAGCGGCAAGCTCCATATGCAAGGCATACCTACTCACAAGCTTTTCTTTCCGTACAGCAACAAAAAGCAACGAGAAACAAAGAAAAAACAACAAGGGTAAAACAGGGCCTCCTTAGAAAAAAACACAATGTACCCTCTGGTAAACTAACATAGCAATGGAATATCGCTAATTTTCAATAGGAAATGCAGTTTCAAAGGTTCCATTTTCCATTGCTATGTTAGTTTACCAGAGGGTAGCAGGAACTTCAGCCCTATGACAGCTGCTACATCTAATGTCTCAAACCCAAGGAGCTGATAATGTCTGACGCAGTGTCCCAGAAATGCGGCTCACAGTAGCTAAAGGGCTCAAGACACTGTCCACGGGTTCCTTAGAACAAAAAGGGAAGGGCCACAATTTGAGTATGCAAGAGAACAGGATGTGCAAATATATATACATGTATGTATATATATATATATCCCTAAGGATCCAATCACCTTGTCAACTGATGATTTGGGGTGTATAATCACCTCCTCAGAAAGGTATTTAGGTTCCATTACCATTCTCAGAAGGTGATTGGATCCCTATAGGGTATATATATATATATTTATTTTTTGTATGGTTTACAGTTTACATGTTTTCTTGTTCAAGCTGGGTGGAATGCTTAAATTGTAGAATCGGTTTTCATGTTTTGGATATGAAGCTATTTTTGATGGAATCAAACATGAGTATTACCAACTGATGCAATTAGTTCTGAAAAATGTTATGACCAAATAATAATAGAAATATTCCCACAAAGGACTACATCAACTTGACTAGGTATGATGGTGGTTGGGTGTGGTCTATCCACATGGCAAGCTGAAAAAATCCACCTAAGAAAAAATACCAGAAATTGTTGTGCATCCGGAGACCTTTTTAATGGAATGTCCTTCAAAAAACTCCAAAACATCCTCCATTTCCCATAGGATCCCACGGGACTGTTATATTTACCTACATTTACCAAACAAAAATCAACTCAATGTAGGTAAAATATACCGTTCCCATATGGATCCTATGGGTTTTGAGAATAGTGAACTTTTGAAAAAAACACCCTCCAACACATCACCTTTCACTTGCCACCTTCCCAACCAACTCGCGTCATCCCCCTTGCCATGTTTCCGGTACTTGTTGCGCCACAGGCAAGCTTGGGGTTGTTGGTATTTGTAGATCTGGAATCTGTGCAGCAAAACCAGGAGCACTGGAAGCATAGATCGGAGCTTCCCTTAAGCCCGGCAACAATGCCAACAGGATGAGATCCACAATGACCTGCTGGATTTTGGTGGAAGAAATCGACAAAAATCAACTACCTTCCCTGAAACTAACATGATATTTATGAAAAAAGATGTGGATTTTCATGGGCTATGTTAGTTTCAGGGAGGGTAATTAATGGTGAGTTGGTGGTTTGGGGCCCGGTGGTTTGGATATTTGGGATCCACTTATGAAAGGGCTTGTTACTTAGGGGTACCCTTAGAATGCCACACCACCAATTTACCATTAGTTGACAGAACGACTTGGGGATAGAAATGTTGATGTTACAAATTCAAGCAGGTTCTCATGTTTTTTGAATTTAATTAAAACAAAACTTAAACAGATCCTAGGAACTGGGAGATCTGCATGTACCCAAAGACTATGACTATTTTTGTGTTCTAAAAACGTCTTTAACCAGTGGTTCTGCATTTTTGTTGCATCCCAAAGTCTGGAATGTTTCAGATATGGAGCAAGGGAACCCTTTTACCCTTTTGCTCACGTGGAGGATACAAGTAAATTGTTTAATATTGCTTATAGGTGGTCTGTAGATAGCCACCAGGTTCTTCAAAGTGACCTCATTTGGACCCATAAGTGACCTTTTCAAGGCTTGTTGGTGACCTCCATCTGGGGGATCAAAGGGTCACCTGGAAGAAGCTGGCATACATCCCTCCGCTAGCGTCCCCCAACCCTGATGTTCACCAGCTGCTAGTCGTATAGGCGCTTGGCAACTCAGAGATTTGACCCAAGTATACACCTACTGTAAACACAATGTTACCCCCCCCAAAGTTTAACAGTTCACCCCTTGAAAATGTTGATGGCTTTTTCAAAACTATATACTTTCCTATTAGGTCCAGGTAGCTTTCCAGGGGCGAGCTGTTTAACCTTCAAGGGGTACTTTGGTGTGTCCATTTTCTCTGTTGGCTAGTGGCACTTGAAGGTGTAGAGATTGAGATATCCAGATCCTAAAATGGATCCATATCTGGTGACTGGGAAGGCGGAGAACCCAAATTCATACTCACTAGCTGTTTCTGGTTCCCTTAATAGGTGGTAGGTGATATATAATCACCCAATTGGCAGTATATACTACTTATATACCACTTATATATTGCCTTCTGGGGGGTTATATGCTACCTACCACCTATTAAGGGAACTAGGAAACTCCATTTAGGAACGATCACATATCCCATCCCAGGCGACACTTTTGAGTCGATGATGTTCCTTTTCCACCAGGTGGGATATGGATGTTTCCTTAAATGGTGGTACCCCCAAAACACCCCAAAATGATCATTTTTTAGTAGGAAAACCCATGGTTGTTGGGTACCACCATTTTAGGAAACCCCCATATAGACAGTAATTATCCATGTCATCTGGCCAAACAGCATTGATTCAACCCCTGCCTGCTGAAATGGAGCCACAATGCCAATTTGAAAGACATAGATCCTAACCACTGGATCGACCAACTTCTGTCAACAAAATCAGCAAAAATCCGATCTGTTCAAAGCTTGTGCAGGATCCCGATCCTTCCAATTAGAATAGTATGATTGACTACTTGGTGGTCGTTGATAATGGGGGAGTTTGCCTCCAAAATTTAAAACTGATATCATTTCTCCAAGTAATAACATGAAAGAGTATCAGTATCATTTTTAATCATATAAAGAACAATACGTGATTTTGTGCATCATGTTGATGTCTCACAAGTTCTTGTCTATCAATTCTGTCAGCAGGATATTTCCATCATGTCACTAGCAGTATCCAAACTTTTCCCTTAGCTTGGGAGATGACCCTGCACCGAACCATCGATCCCATGGATGCGTTTCCGACGTTTCCCCTCAGCGTCCTCCCCAAGCCCTCAGCATCATGCAATGGCAGCGGCTGTGGCATGGCCAAGACAATCTGCCGCTCAGAGGTTCCAGCCTCTGGGAATTCAGAAAATTCAGCATGTCCGGGTGAACCCGATCTTCGTTGCATTGTTTTTTTGAACTTTCCTACGGGTGATGATGAATGGGGCCCATTGACGATCCTACTAGAGAAGGCTCGCTAGAAAAACCCACCCTTTCTTTGCTCAGGGCTTCAAGTTTTAAATCCATATCGCGGAAAAAAAAAATACAAATCATGCGAAATGGAAATCTTTGGAAAGCTGTGCATAAGTTGTCATACCTTTTCTAGGTTCTTACATTTCTTACATGGAAGTGGTTGCAAATAGTTCCAATGAGATCCAATACGTCTGAACGAAATCTTCCCAGCTTCTACTGCAGTTCGTTGGATACTTGGAAAACCGGTTACATGATTTAGATGGGTAATGCTTGCACTTCTGTATAGGCACCAAACGTTGTAAATCATAGGTACAACAATCAATGATTCAATTCCTGTCCTGCACCACTGCAGTAGTTCAGCCATCTCCGCGGTGGGGTTTGCAAAGGGTTGGTATGGTTTGGTACCCAAAACCAGCTGCTTCCAGCTACCTTGCCTTTTTCCAGCTACATACCCGACATACCAATCAGTTGTGGCGGCCATTTAATAAAGAATACTGCCGGTGGACCCATCACATCTAACTTCATCAAAAAAAACACGAAACAAAAAAACACTTGAAGTGTTGCATTTCTTTATTTCAAAAAAACATGTTTCTTGTGTCGCCTTGTTGCTCCTCTACCGGTTCCGGTCTCAACTATAATTTCTTCCAAGCAGCACATGTACTTGGTGGTAAAACTGTGTCGGTCTCATCTAAAAGTTCAGAACCAAAGGACATACACGCACCTGAGGTCGGTGGAGAGGCCGAAAAAGTCGGCATCGAACCTGTTTATGTCTAAAAAAACACCAACTTGGATATCCCAGGAAGTTAGGATCAATGGTTGGTAAATGGGTATAACCTACTTATACATAGGATATATTGGGGTTGTAACCCACTTAGTAACCTTTTAGTAACTTCCTGGGACATCCAAGAAACTTTCACTTCTTAAAAACAATCCTCTTCAAGTCTTTATAGATTCATACGGAATCTGTATAATACATGCAATCCAAATGCGCAAATCTGTTTTAAAAAAACGTGCGTGATTCCAAGAAAATGCTCTATGATTCGAATCTTTTCCATGGTGGCGGTTGAACCTTTGCCACACTTGCCCTCCAGTCATGGAAGTAAACAAAAGACACATTGGTTTCGCTGGAGGGTTGTGATGTGTCTTCAAGGTGGCAATTCTTAAAGAAAAAAACCTGTTCCACAAAGAGTTTTCACACCTGAAACACAAAATCCCCAAATCGCATCCATGACATCTGGTATATTTACCTATTGGACCTATTCAAGTTGCCCATGAAAATATACAAGAATTCATGTGGGTAAAATCCTCCCATCCCGTTAACCTTTCGATCCATCCACACCTCCATCTGAGAGTCGAAATCCTGGTGCCACTTCCATGGTTAAGGCACGAACGTTCGGATGAGGATTTTCTGCACCTGGCCATGGGTGCCATTGACAAAGTCCTACCACCATGGATGACGCTGTACTACACGTTGCTGTGCTGCAAAAGTGTGGGAAGTGTTTTTTTAGGAATGTGACTCAGGAAGAACATTCTTACAAATTCCCACAAAAAAGGATGTCAATTTCAAACAGGAAAACTAAACAAGACTCATAAATCATACTGTACACAACATCAACAAAGCTTTCCACATTCTGAAAACCGCCAAAAGTCCTCAACAACTCGTCACATTTGTCCCCATGTTCCCGTAATTTTGGTACTCAAGAAGGTCTAACCTCGGGTACTCAAGCCACAACTACCAAACCAACTACACACCGGATTTTTGGACGGTCATTGGTCGATAGGCCAATCCAGCGAATGGAAACAATCGATGTCAAACATATATCTTGAAATCATTCACTTTGCTGCTAAACATTTTGAGTTACTCTTTTCCAATTAACGTTCAATCAACTTCAAATAAGGCAATTAATTTGCAGATATTCTCCTACTTCACTGTCAAGCAGTTGGGGGTAAGTCGGTAGATGGAAGCAGCAAAAGGTGTGTCGTTGTCCAATTGTGGTTACCTTTCAACCATCCACAACTGGTTTTTGATGAATGGTCCATCAATCTGGTATTCTGGCCGAAAAAAAAACATGCATCGTTTCCTTTAAACCGATCACAGTGTTGGAAATGTGATTCAATAGTTCCCTGCCACAAAATCTGTCAAAACAATTGCCTCTTAAAAAAAGGCCATCCCAAAAGGAAAAGCATCTTCCAACGATTTATTTCAGGGACTATGTTACTTTCAGGGAGGGTACGATATTTCACTAACCTCCTATTGCCTAAGATGTTTGGTCAATCGTCACAAACCTCCACCTGCTTAAATTCTTTGGTCACGTTTGGAAAGTTTCCTGAAGTTTATCCTTGTTACACTCCATGATGATGGTTGATAAAAACAAAAAGGGATCCTTAGAATACACCCCGGAAGATTAAGATGGAACCTGAGAATACATCCCTTGAAGAGGAAAATCATCTGAACCAAACCATCATTTTCAAGTTTGATTCCTTAATCTTCGGGGGTGTAGCTTGTTGTAGTCACCCTACAACTGGGTAAGTTTATCGTTGCTCCACGAAAGCACCTCTTGGTGCTTGAAAGCGTACTGTTACCACGGTCATGGAACCACCAGGTGCTACCTGATCAGCAACCAAGGTAAAGCTTGAAAAACATCAACAAAAATATAGGCGAAAGTGGTAGGATTTGATTGAATCCAATTTTGTTAGTTGAAATACTACCAACAAATAAATGATGTGTTTGAATGATAGAGTGGATAGACTTTCGAATACTCTTAGACTCTTTAATAGATCAGGGCTAGTACCCTTGTTGATTGTTTCTTTCAAATATCATCACTAAAAAACACGTACATGCTTGAAGTGGTGTTTAATAAATCTACTGAGGGTAAGTACATGAAACTACATGGTTGCTTGATAGTAAAACCTGGCTCCAACAAAAGACTGAACAAATGCCCAAATACTACTTCTGTTACTACTACAGCAACTACTACTACCAATACTACTTTGACAACAACCACTAATAATGATACTATGAATAAAAAACAACTGCCAATCTCCAACATGCAAGTTGGAATCCCAAAAATAAATATATACCAATATTCAAAGATTTCACGACAACAATAATTTGTTACCACTAACAAGAAACAAAATCCGCAGACATTCAACACTCCCCCAACTCCCTTGGAGTGGGACCCACCTTGTCAGCAGTGACTTCTAAAAACTCCAACGGCAAGGCCAATTGTGGCGAAGGCCTCATAGTTGCAAGAGTTGCAAAATTTGAAAAAACAACTTGATGAGGTAAATCTGATGACAATTTTGGCCTAAAAGTGTTGGGTTTGAGGTTTTACAGGAGCTTATACTACCCTTTGTTATAGGGTTTATTCTGGTTTATTAAATACAATTATAGGAATCCCTACTGTTGATGGTTCAGAAATCCCCCAAACAACCACCTGGAATGGTGCTAAAATACCTTTTAAATAATGGTAGATAAACCAGCGTTCCCTCAACCGGTGGTGATAGCTGGATTTGTAAAAACCATCAACTTGGTATCCAGGTTCTTCAAGTCGTGACCTCGTGAAGGACCCATAAGGGGAGCCCTTTGAAGGGATTGTTGGTGACCTCCCATGAGGGATATCAAGAGGTCACTTTAAAGAAGCCGGACAAAACAAATTAGGTAAATAGACGACTTTTTGTTGGCAATTACCCCAATACATAATTATGTGTATGTATATCTAAACATTGGTAGGAGTATACATACATCTACCTAATTAAATATACACATCTTCAAAATAAAACTGAAACTACACTAGGAGTAGGAATTTTGGCTTACCAAATCTTTCACATCCACATGGGAATATTTCATCCATCGATCCCCCGAAGAAAAAAACACATCATCCCCGAAAAGGGGCCATTTCATAATCCTTCAAGTCCCATTATGTTTTGAACATACAACTGTTTGGTCAAATCCTTTCTTCAAAAAACTTGAACAGAAAACACTTAGAACCAAGTAATACCTGATTTAACAAAGCACCACAGCTTGGATTTTCTAGATCTTGATGGACTGGATGCTTCTAGTGTCTTGGCAATTCGCCAACTGGAACCATGGTTGCCAACTGGAAGCATTTCTTAAAACATGACCTTAGTTTAGTTCAGCTTGTCCAAACAACTGTAGACTTGCCATTTGCAAGTATGATCTGATAAATATGTAATCTAAAAAGCAAAACATCTGCTGCCTAAACACTGTAAGCAATTGATAGTGAAGCTTAAAATCAGGTTCCGTTCATCAAAACAAATGAATAGAACCTCTTCCCACTTAGTTCACCGGGGTTTTGGCAAACCATATCATGCTGGATCAGCAAACGGTAGAAATTCCATGCCCACAAATAACAAACAAATCCCAGTCACAGAAAAGGTTGGATGCCCAACAAACGACTTGAAGCAGTTCCAACCTCGCAGAGCTTTCACATGGCACAGGCCGCGCAAACGCCCAAGTACTGAAAAAACCTGTATTGGTAGCAGTTCTATTCACTAGCATTGTGACTTTTATCATTCTAATTTTATCTACATGTACATATCCTTTCTTTATGTTCTTTGGTCTTCAGAATTCCAGGGCAAAGCCATAGCATGTCTTTTCTCACAAACGGGCAAAACAACCTTACATGGATGGTGGAGACTACATATCACCTTCCACCTGTGTTACCATTCGCAAATGTCCAGCGCACGAAAACATATACAATCGATGTAGTCCAAAGGTAACACGATCCATACGGTAGATAGTCTAACTTCGAAGGGTTGAGCGGTGAAAACTGTCAGGTAGAAAATATATCACTATATATTTAATTATACATATAAAGAGAAACATCAAATTTAAAGGTTGAAAAAACAAACATCATCAACCCCAACTCGAAAAGTATTGGTCAAATTGGCATCAAATGGGATCATTTCCCCCAGGCAAAGGTGATGAGAAAATAACACATCCCCTTCGCAAAGTAACCTTCAGCGCTTTCCATATCACCAGTTTTTTGTTGTTGTAACGCCAAGTTGCAACGCCTTGGATCTGCAATTCAAAAGTGCCTCTGTTGGTGAAAGGAAAAAGGAGATGATGGCTGATCCCTAAGGATCCAGTCATAGTCTCAGCTGATGATTGGGGTGTATAATCCCCTCCTCAGCAAGGTATTTAGGTTCCATTACCATTCTCAGAAGGTGATTGGATCCCTAGGGGATGATTAATTGTGAAGGATTGACGACCAATGTGTGATGAGTGAAGATAAACGATGAATAGTACTAACGATGAAATAAACACAGGCAGCAACTAAATAGTTCAATTGCTACAATCGTTGATCATCTTGCAAATCGTTTCTTTGATAATCCTACACATGATGCAACCCAGAATCATTTCAATATAACAACTATATGGCAGTCCAATCCGGACAGTTATATGTATAAAAGCAGTGTAAACAATGCGATCATTTGAAGCCAACAGGTACCTATAAATAGTGATGATCAGCACCTCCATCTGAAAACTAACATGAAATCTAAACATCTAAAAATCTAAAATCTAAAAAAGACAAATCCTCTTTCACAACTTGCCAAGTCTTGGGTTCCAACCTGTTTTTCCAGGAGACTTTCACTCTCAAAAACACCAAGCAGCTGGAACTGACACTCTGCGAAGGATTGATGCAATAGAAACCAAAAACGTAGCTTTCACCCGACAACAGCTGAGGTTGGTAGGGCGCATACCTCGTGGCGTTTGTTGACAGCTACGTGATGGCAGATGGTCCCGAGGGGTGGGATTGTGCCTGAGCTAAGCGATGAACAATACATGAACAGGTAACTACCAAGAAGATTCATCCTTTTTTTGACACATGCAGATGCAAGTATCTCGAAAAGAAAGATGTGGTAGATTGGTTGTAGAGATATTAGTTTCTATGCCAAATGTCCCAAACAAAATGGGACGGGAATGCTTTACATATAAACTTTGAACAAAATACTGCAATTACAAACATCGTCCAGACTCAAACATCATACATCCTCTACCTATTGTTGCAATTCGAAAAAAAGTGCTCAACCCCTATGCAGTTGCTCCGTGGCTCATCACTTGGCATGAAAACAAATAGGAACCTCTATACATATGTAAAGAGACATACTAGATAAGACCAAAATCATGTGCACAAAACATACATGTGTGTAAAATTGTATACACTACAAGAAAAAATAACAATGCTGATGAACATGATAATCAATCAATGCACGGTATACAATACACTAAACAAAATACATACATTTACTGTGTAAAGAAAAAACAAAGATATTTTCCACATATGTACATACGAGTATATATGTCTACACTAGTATCTACTTACCTGAACATCAAATTTTCATAAATTTTCCCCGCTTCAAGAAGAGCGTTCTTTTGGGCAGCTAGGATCTCTCTGGTGCTTTTTGTTTGGCCACGTCACGACACGGGTTCTGGCAACTTCATCTGTAGCACCGAGCCAATTAAAGAACATTCAGTTTCCAATGGCCTTGGTTGGGACAAAACAAGTGAAGCTTCCAGAAACTGGTGGTTTGGAGTCTGGAGTTTGGGTTGTCCCCCTTTCCAGATTTTTTTTTGCGTGGCAAATGAAGGTTCAGGTTGGGATAACCCGAACCTAAAAGGTAGAAATACAGGTGGTAAGTAGTATTGGGAAAGAGGACAACCTAAGATATAATTACAGTACTACAAAACCTGCTGTGCATCTGCTATGAAAATCTCAGTGCGAACATCCATAGCTTCATACACGGCTTCCTAGCTTTGTCAATCCTATTGATTCGATAAAAAGACAAATATGACCCGAAATTCTAGATTAATATTAATACTTGCAAGATTCAACAATCAAGTCGACCAGCAAATTTTAGTAATCCGATTTGGGCTCGCATGTTTTGTTTATAGGCTCGCTTTCCACATCAAGAGCTAAAACCCCAAATCTTCAGCGGATCCTTCAGGGTGTCTTCAATGGAATTTGCCACCCCAACAAAAACGGCGCCTTACTCAACCAGAAATGGGGATACCAACCAGAAACGGATACCAAAATTCCAGCTTGCTGTCTGAAATGGATAACCAACCTGAAATTCCAGCAACTAGTTTAGTAGCTGCTTTTTCTCCACGCACTTGATCAAAATAGAAGTAATTTCCCATTTACACATTCTGGGTAAACATGTTCTGTAAATCTTTGTTGAAGCACTACCTAGGAAACCATCTGAAAATGACAAAATTAATGAGGAATCTCCCCTACATTAACCCTGTTTTCTGAGGTCGGGTTGGTCCAGTTTGGTCAGGCTTGATAATTTCTTCCACAAAAATAGAGTTATGAACCCCTTATAAATGGGCGAAAATAAATGGGCAACTGGGGTGAAATAACCCACCAATAGGTGGAGTTATCACCCTTGTATAGAAGATTTACCTCCCTAGAACCCAAAGGACCCTTGTTTTGATTGGAAAAGGCCGTTGACCTTCAAAAATAGAGGTCATTTGGGTTCTAGATATATACACGACATGCATACCATCAATTTAAGCCAAATGTATGACAAAAACGATTCCGAATCCATCCGGCGCCAATCTGGGTACAAAAACAACTGGGTTTATTTTTGGAGGCCTTGGGGCTGTGAAATTCTCCGTTTCACCTCCAAACTTGCCCCCGTGGAAATGGGTGTTTCCAAAAATAATGGTACCCCCAAATCATCCATTCTAATAGGGTTTTCCATTATTTTCACCATCCATTTTGGGGGAAACACCCCTTATAATTGGAAACACCCATATACATATTCTCCAGGATCGAGGTATGTCCGGATTCCACCAAGAATCCTACACTGAGGATGCGATTCAAACCCTTATAATTGGAAACATCCAAATATTTTTTGGGCCAAAGTCACAGCAATCCTCGCGGAGCTGTCTGACCTCTCTCACTACAGCTCAATTGAAATTCCCGAGGACCGCGGAGCTGAAGCTGAGCAAAACCTCCGGTTTTTGGCGTTGCAATGCCCAGGAAGTCCAAAGACCAGACATTGCCCATTGGTAGTAGGAAATCCTTTGCATGGATCATCCTAAAGACCATTCTTTATTTGGTCTTGGACTTTCAGGGAATGGGCTGTTGTTTTTGTTGGGGGGCGTTTAGATGGACACTTTTATGGAAATATATGATGTATCTTTTATATACCATTTTCCAATTGGTTTGAAAAAAACATCCGGAAGTTTTTCATGAAATACATAATATCTAAACAAATGATGGGTTTTTTTGATGAAAGGTAATATTCTTGTGTATTAATTCCTTATTTCCTTTCTGAATGTTTGGGGTCTCTAATGTAAATTTCAGGAAAAATAACAGCTGGAGAATGGAAATGGAACTGTAGAAAAGGAGATTTTCAAGGATAACCCCTCGATCCCGGATACCAGCGACCACAAGCCTCAAATACTCGACTTGTCACGGGCAAATTGGATGGTAAAAACATCTGAAAATGTTGCTTTTCTGCTCAAATAGTATGAATAGCATTATGCCTTGGTGGAGAATACAATATACATATATATATATATTTATATAAAATATATACGTATATAAAGCACCAACTTCAAATCTCAAGTTGTTCTTGGTTTGGAGGGAGCGTATACGCTCCCTAAAACTAACATAGCCCCTGAAAATAGGCCATCCCACATGGAAATTATTCCAACCATCCATTTTCAGGTGCGAGCTGTTAGATTCACGGAGGGTAAATATTTGTATGAAGTTTTTCGAGTGAGGTCTGTCTAGCTGCTGAAAGTCACACAAATGGAGAGCAATCTAACATCCAAGAACATAGAACAAGTGCAAAAGCTTACTATGTAGCACCTCCACCTCGAGTGTTTCTGCTACAACAGCAAGATGAACAACAGCAGCAGCAACAACAACAACAACAACAGCAACAACAGCCACTACTTCCATTACCACCACTACTTTCAAAAACCCTGGTTGTTAGGGTATATAGGGGAGTATACTACCCCGTTACGTAGGGATTATAATAAACAATTACAAGGAACCCTATTAACCATTTGGCTCATTTGTTGTTTTTATTTGCGAACAGGACGGGTTTCATGGACTTGTGACTTGTTTTTTTGACCTCAAAAGTTTAGGATGACCCAATTTGGCAAATTGGTTGCAACTGAGTGCTCAAATTTGGTATGATTCATTTGGTCCTTCAGTTCACACCCCGCATACACCGAAATACATACGCCGGCAAGAGACCCATGATGTGAACAGGTGGCTGGAACTGAACCAAAATCAACCTCGGTTGTGTGGAACTGAGTCTTGAGTCTTGAGCATGAAATTTTTCAAATACAGTCCATCTGGCCAAATGGAACAATATTTCACCAACCTAGATTTCCCTGAAATTTTCGTGAATTTCCCTTACTTTTCACCACCATGTGGGATGAAAACTCGTTTTTTTTTCGGTCGCAAACTAATTTGACGAAAGAGTACCCTCCGGTAAACAAACATAGCAGTGGAAAATCCCCATCTTGCATAGGAAATACATCTTCAAATGGTGGATTTCCATTGCTATGTTAGATTACCGGAGTGTACATCAAATACCATGCTGGTTGGTAGATGCCCACCACAAAATCTTCACAAACTTTTTTCAGCAAACAAGGCAACGACATCTTCACAAATTTGGGTCCCATGTGGCAACCTTGGAGGATGGGCAGCACCAGGACTTCGACTTCAGTGGTTGTGATCGTTAACGATTCACCCCCCTATGAATTTTTCAGCCATGAAATCATGGCCATGATAAGGAAGGGAAACACCACAACACAAACCCCACATCCTTAGGGGGACAAAATCGATAACCATAGTCATTATGCACTAAAAAACTAATTGAGAGCCCATCCTCCAAGGATCAGTTACCCATGGTTTCTTAGAAGCCCCATATAACTGGCTAGTATTTCATCCCCTATATATGGGTGTTTCCGTAAATGGTTGTACCCCAAAATGGATGGTTTATAATGGAAAACTCTATTAAAATGGATGATTTGGGGGTACCCCTATTTTCGGAAACATCCATATATACCCTAAACAACCAGGTGTCCTTTTTTTCATTGATTGCTCAAGTAGCCTTTACATCATACCCCGGACCAACCATTTTTTTGCGAGAAGTTCCAAGATGCTGAGTAAGATTTTGCCGCACATCGCTGGAGAACAAACCCACCTAAGTTTTGGTGGAGAATCAGGCAGTTTTTGTTTTTTTTTGATAAAAAAACGATGTTTTAACGGCTAAAGTGAAGCAACTCCAAAAACGCCAGGTATATACCTCAACGTTTGTTTTTTTGTAAATATCTCCTCATTGAACATGTTTCCCAATTTTGGAGTCAAAAGGAGGATTGATTTTGAGAAACACTCAAGTTGGCGAATTAACTCCTTACACCCCAAAAATCCAACATAGATACCAAAAATTGCCATCATTTCAAAGGGAGTTACATTTTCGAAACCATGATTTTGGGTATCCATGTTAGATTTATGGGGTGTACATTGTCTGATTTGTGCTAATTAGTCCATGTTCTTGTTTCAAGGCTCTCAATGATACAATCTCGGAGTCATTGTCCTCTTTTTCCTCACATGTTACTAGTAGCTCTGAGCAAAGGAAAAAAACATGTCACGGAAACATGCTAGCCGCTAGCCAAGGTTTGAATTCTTCTGAACTTTGCGTGTGGCAATCAAGCGGATAGAAATCACCACTAAAAGAAACATATCTCTCCAAGCAACAAACATGACACCCGACTACCACATGCATCTATGTCCAAACCCCTGAGGCATAAGGCCAGAATTGAGTGTTTTTTTCATCACGGCCATCTTTTGGAAAGTGTGGACAGTTTGCGAGGTCATTAAGTTCATCACAACGCTTTAGACCATCAAAACACAAGCTCTGATGACTTGTTTGTTCATCCTGGATGTTGTTGAAACATGCGAAAACACAAAGGTATATATTGAATATATATATATATAAATATATTACATACCACATATCATCTATATAAACTAACAAGAAGAACGAATCTAAGTCTAAGTCAATAACGCTTTGGTCCGGATCCTTTACATCACAACACATTTATTCCCCAAGATTCCCCAATTACTTCATCCCTCAACCCCTCAACCCGCCCACTGTTGGCGCTCCACCTGTTGCATAGAGTATAGCTGGAAGTTTTGGATCTGATTCGCCAAATGTAGAGTTGCACCATTTCCTCAAGTGGCTGCGATCGCAGCCAGCTTGAAATGCTTGTCATTGCGTACCAAACGACCGTTACTGAAACATGAAGCTTTTAGGAACGCACGATTTTGAGATTCATCAAGTTCCTTCATGATGTAGTATTGCAACAACTTGTAGTTCAATGGTTCAATTTCAATTCCAAACAGCTCTGCAAGTTACGTCAATTATTTTGTAGAGGATCAAACATGTTTGAACAACTTAAAAGGTTGATCCTCAAGATCTTGGCCTACTTTGCTTTCAATCTTTCCCGTCCCGGCTGGTCGTTTTCCCACTCTGTGTGTCATGTTGATTGCCAATGTCGGTTTTGCCTACGTACGTAGTGTTTTGCACTGGTGTCTTGTTGCCAAAATTCCACCGTATATAATATATACATTGGATGGGTGCAGTACTATAGTTGTACAGAGTTGTTTTACACATTTTAGGAAGAATGATGAGAATTATCCAAAATATTGGTACCTCAAAGGACAATCGGGTAAACCTCCAGTTATGTACAGCTTATCAGGGACTATTTAGGATCGCTTCCCACACAAAAAAAACCTACCTGAAACTAACAGCTTGCCACTGAAAATGGGTTTGGTTGGAAGACTACTGTAGTTTCCGGCTTTGGGGCCCTCGGCCTATTTTCAGGTGCAAACAAGTTCGTTTCAGGGAGTCATAAAGACACCAAGCAAAAACCCGAGCCGGGGACGTTCAGTGGAAAGGGTCCAAGTGTTGTCCTCGGAGGGGAGTCGGTCGCGCGAGAGATTCAAGAAACACAACTGGAAATTACCCTCCCCTAAGGATCCAATCACCATGTCAAATGATGATTGGGGTGTATAATCACCTCCTCAGCAAGGTATTTAGGTTCCATTACCATTCTCAGAAGGTGATTGGATCCCAGGGCTCCCTGAAACTAACAGTTCGCACCTGTTAGTAAAGTTGGAACACCATTGTTTCCTTCTGGGATTGCCTAATTTCAGGGCTCTGTTAGTTTTAGGGAGGGTATGCCCATCTTGTTGGAAATGACCACCCCAAAACATGGAGGTTCAAGTGACTTCAAGCCGACTCAAGGAGGTTTTGTCCCAGATTCCCTGAAAGTTTTGCAGGTTTTGCACACTAAAAGGTGTGAGTGGGCAATGATGGGCAGCGAGATCTTTTTATGCAGGTGAAACCATGCAAAAAACACGTCCAACAAAAAACTGTTTGTGAACAAATGGACGGCCAAAATTACTACCCTCTGGTAAACTAACATAGCGATGGAACATCCTCAGTTTCAATAGGAAATACATCTTCAAATGGTTCATTTTCCATTGCTATGTTCGTTTACGGGAGTGTAACTTACTATGTGTTTTTTGGTTAATCGTGGATTCAAGGGGTCTTTGGGCAACACGCAACAATTCACCACACAACCAGTACCAACCACCTCGCCCGCTTGCTGCAAAGTTACAACTGCGATCTCCACTGGATTGGAGAGCCTCAAGAGCAAACTTGACTCAATGCTTCACCATTTTCGGGGATTTGCTACAAAATATATGGAGCCTACATCAGTCGACTCAAATGTGTGCGTGTGTGTTCAAACAGTAATACTGTAAGTATACAATACTGTATGTATATTTGAATGAAATATATATGTATATATATGAAAATAAAGAATGTAAAAATACGTGTGTATATATATATATAGGGTGCATGTGTATCTAATATCAAATATCATGGGTAAATCCTAATGTTTCCACCACACCGATATTGCGAGGTCATAGGGTCCGACTCCCTTACACGGCACTCATGTAGTTGGGTTTCTTCCATTTTTGGCACAGATTGTTGGAACGCGCAGAAAAAAACCAACCATGATTACCTGCAACAAAAAGAATCATTTCTGGTTGGTGGTTTCGACCCATCTGACAAAAAAACTAGTCAAATTGGAAATCTTCCCCCAAAAGAGAGGTGAACACATTAAAAAAATATTTGAAACCACCACCTACAAGTAGTTATGTTTCAATATCATCCTCATATACCACCCAGTTTTTTTCCACCTGGCCGTCCCATGGTTGGTAGTCGCCCATTGCCAAGCCGCCTCAACTGGAAGTGATATGCTACATCCACCGGCAAGGTTTCAGACCTTGGGCCAAGTTCTCCAGGAAGCGCCCGGATGTCCCGGGATGGAAGGTTAGGATCAAGGGGGAAATTTTCATCTACAAAAATCGGGTTGGTGGTTTCAACCCAACCCAATTGAAACAATATTATATAGTCAAATTGGGTTCATCTTCCCCAAATAGAGGTACAAAATAAAACATATGAAAATAAACATATATTTAAAACCACAATCTAGTTATGAATGGGGTATAGGTAGGTTATAATCCACTGATCCTAACCATTTATATACTCAGTTCCATCCCGGGACATCCAACGTTGAGACTTAGAGGATGAGCTCCCAGGACTCGGAACCAAGTAGTTAGGAAGCATATTTGATCGTTTTCGTCCCCCTAAGGATCCGGGTTGTGGGACCCAATTTCCAAATGGCCATGAAAATGCATGGCTGAAATAAATGGGGGGGTTACCATAACCACTGAAACTAGTCCTGGGAGCCCATCCTCCAAGTAACCCTCCAGGGAACGATCTTTCCAACTACTTTTGGGATGGGATATTTGTTAGTCTCTGGGAGGGGTACCCCTTTAAAAGCTCGAATGATTTTCTGGAGGTTTGGTATATCCATGCGAATCTAAAATCAGGTAATCCTTATCTATCTTTATCTTCAGGGAATACATTGAGGGAATACACCGATTTGAATCGGCTTAAGATCTAAGGATCCTGTGATTTTTTTTCGGTATAGACTTGGCAAGTTACCCCCAGTGAATTGCTCAGAGTCCAAGGAACTCCACCTTCAAAATGCTCCCTCCCAAAGTATCACTGTTTAGGAAGAGTGGAGATCTGTCGAATGAAAGAACCCAACTGATATTATTGATGGCGACAACATTGATATCAAATATATACATCAACATTGTATTATGTATTCACATGTTATATCTATTTCAGTGCCAACTACTTCCCATGGACCCAATCACCTCAAATTTCATGTTTAAAGAATTTCCCATATTCACATTTGGCAAGTATTACCCTCCCTGAAGCTAACATATCCCGTGAAAATGGATGGTTGAAAGACTAGTTTCCTTTTGGGAAGGGCCATTTTCAGGTTACACCATTGAATTATGGATGCATTTATTGTGAATCACAGTCATTCAGATTGTATGTCAGCTCTAAACCCGCCACGCTGATCAACATAAAGAAACTGTGAGGAAATCGGAACTGATAGAGACCCAAAATCCATAGGCTTCTTAACAACCCTAGAGATCCAATCACCTTCTGAGAATGGGAATGGAACCCAAACACTTTGCTGAGGAGGTGATTGTACACCCCAATCATCCTCTGACAAGGTGATTGGATTCCTAGGGCAAAATGTGGAATGAAACAAATATCATAAAACACTTCTTAAATATTATTTGATTTGCCATGGTAGCTACTTGTGGAAAATCATGGCAAATCCAAGTTTCAGATCGATTCCTCTTGATGATATAACTTAAACTTAGTCGCCAAATCTTGGATGTGAATCGACATCCGATCAGGTGAATCAAAACAGGTAAATATACCAACCTCATGGACCCCATGGGTTTATGTTCACATCCTCGTAAAAAAAAATACCATGGTTTCTATGGGTTTTCGTTGGTCCCTTCACTACCCTTTCTAACACCTTTTTTCATACCATGAAGGATTTCAATAATATTGAAATACAAAGAATAGTCTAATTAATAATCATCATCATATCATTATCCAGTTGGCGGTTTCAACCCATCTGAAAAAATATGAGTCAAAATGGATCATTTCCCCAATTAGGGCTGAACGTTAAACAGTATTTGAAGCCACCATCCAGATTATTTCATGCACCCCACCCCATCCCTATACAAGTATAAGTCATTCTCCCTGTCTTTCCTATGGTAGGAAAACCCAAACCACCGGGCCATTTGTGCGGGGCGAGATACACTTCAATCAGCACAGTGCCACGTTGGCCGAGGCGACATCCTCAAGTGAGCACTTTCCATTGAATCCTGGTTGGTTAATAGGGATCCTTATGTCATGGCTTATTCTAATCCCAATATAACTGGGTAGGAAATGTCATCCCCTATATAACCAAAACAACCAGGGTTTTTTTCATTGCTCAAGTGATGTTTGTTTTTTTTTCGTGGCCAAAAAACGTATCGACTCAACGTTGACGGGTTAGAAGATATGATTACCCTCCAGGAAATTAACATACGTATCTCAAAATGGACTTTTCAGGGGATATGTTAGTTCCCAGGAGGGTAAACCCAAGAAGTCCAAGTCGGCCAAACTTTCCCCATTGGTAAATCATCCTTTTCAAACCATTCTGAATGTTTGGTGATGGACTCCCAGGGTAAAGAAAACTGATGACCATAAAAAAGAACATTAGGTAATAAATCCGAAATGATTGAAGAATCGAGACTATATAGAAACAAAAAACAATGGGAATTGAACAGTTCAAAATCTGTGTCTGCCAAACAAATCTTGCAGACATTTTGTTGAATAATTGGG
This sequence comes from Breviolum minutum Mf 1.05b.01, assembly GCA_000507305.1. Taxonomy (NCBI): domain Eukaryota; class Dinophyceae; order Suessiales; family Symbiodiniaceae; genus Breviolum; species Breviolum minutum. The sequence goes on from DF239123.1 coordinate 207,639, forward strand.
TTGTCCTTATCATACAAGCATTTGATACTTGTCTTAGAAAATACCAATGAAAAGGTATAATGTCCATTGATTCTAGCCTGCTAAATCATCAAACTGATTCAACAAAAAGAGGAGTCAACCCAATCCCACAAAAAACCACCAGTTCTAACAAAATCTGTGATGGCTAATCGCCACCCATTTTCAAACATGTTTGTTTTTCAAAATAATATTCGACTCAGAAGTACCATCTTAGTTTTATAACCAAACAAAGTTTCATCCCTTGAAAAACGAAGCGGATTCCGTAAAGAGCTCCGGGTGTTTTGCTATTTTTTTGGGGGGGGGATGAAACCTCATCAATCCACAACCACCAATACAACCACCAACTTCTCCAAGCAACTTGAGGAGCTGGGCAGTGGTCGTGGTATGAAGCCGTGCGCCTGCTGAACCTCTTCAACAACTCCCCAAAGGTCGGGATGGATCAGAACTGCCATGCGAAGGTAGGCTAGGCACCGAAAATTCTCAGAGAATTTTGGGGCAAAACCATGGAATTTTCCATCATTAAAGCCATAGTAAATCACCATTAAACCCATAGTAAATCATCATTAAACCATATGAAACCCATAGTAAATCATAGTAAATCACCATCCTTAGGGATCCAATTGTCATATTCTCAGAGAATGATTTGGGATGTTCGATCGCTGAAACGAAACGCAGTATGTATTTGGGTTCACCATTCCCAGTTTTGGTGTGCCAGGATAGGGTGTAGCAACAACAATCCGGTTGCAAAAATACGTGGAAAAAAACTACCTGAAATAAATAAAGTTCGCACCTCCCAGGTTAAGTAAGCCGGGCCCCAAAAAGGAAACCGGTCTTAAAACCATCCAGTTTCAGGTGCGAGCTGTTAGTTTCAGGGAGGGTAATTGGCTAGTGCATAATCTTTTCCTCGGATTTGTTTTCCGATGCTACAGCATGTTCGAAGCATTGCTTCACACCAGCATGTAGCGAAAAAAATCACAACTCAGACTCCAGATTCGTCCAAATGTTGTGTTTAGACACCTGATCGAAACATCCACGTTTTGAACCCTTAAGTGACGTTGATTGAGCAATATTCCTTACGAAATTCCATGTCATTCGTCGCATAATGAGGCTTTCTAGGTCACTGTCCAAGTCAAAGGATATATGGCGAGATACTCCAAAATGACGGTAGGTCAAATGACCACAACTAGGAAAATTAGGGGATACTGCACCCCTCAAATTGTGATTAGACTGCACATGAGACTGGTAGATCCTACTTCTGTATTCTTCTCAAAACATTTCCTAGGGGTGCAAATTCCAACCCCAGCAACAGTCGTTTTAGTAAGGCGGATTCCTTATCCAAACCTTCACTTCCAACTGCTACTCTTAATGCTTCAGAAATCCGGCAAACTCACCAGTTGAGGGATAAGGTATTACCCCACCAGGTGGTGATCCCGTGCCCACCAGGTTGGCAGGTTGGCACCTTCCGAATATCAAAAGTCTCTAGGCCCAGTTGACACCAAGGCCTTTGAAACAAAGATGGAGACCCAGCGGTTTGGCATCTTAAAGAAACAAAGATTTGGCCCCTCCTGATGAAAGAGTTTGTTACCTAGCTAGTTGGTGGTTTCAACCCAGTTGAAAAAATTAGTCAAAATGGGAATCTTCCCCAAATATGGGTGAAAATACAAAATATTTGAAACCACCACCTAGCTAGGTACCCCTTAGAATCCCAAACCACCAATTATATAATCCATTAGCTGATATTATGGGATGAAGGACCTTACCCAAGAAAGACATGGACCTACGTACTGCGGGTTCTTCCGAGTGGCCTTTGTGGGGCGTTTTGAGTTTTAAGTGACAAATTCAGAGTGAATCGTGACCTCCATTTGAGTGATCAAAAGGTCACTTGGAAGAATCTGGTAGATGAATCAGTTTGTTTTCTAACCTAATAAAACATGTATTAAAGTATACAGTATACAGTGTACGTGTCGTTAGTGCAAACAAAAACATCTAAATGAATCTGGTGTTGGCTATTTCCAGGCAGGTGTAAACCGTGATGTTCTGCTTGTGTAGCTTGGATAGAGACAAACGCATCCCACGGTGAATCAAGTGTTTACATCGTCCAGGCTGGAAGACAGCATAAGGGGGGTGAAAATGGATGGCACAAATTCCTTTTTATTGGCTTTCTCATGCTTCAATGATTTTGTCCACATCCCCTGGCAAAATATCCCAGACTTGCCAACACCCCCTACAAAGAAATTGGTTCAGAAACTGTTGGTGAAGGGTCCGGGGTATCTTCCAGGGGTATGTGGGTGAGATCTTAGACTAAGAGTTTTTTCTTACCAAACTACCAGGGGCTTGCCCGCTACTTTCATTCCATCTGAAGGGGGAAACCCTGAAACCCCATGCCCCATGGTTTTGTCTCTATACAAAGTCTATACTATACTCACAACACCTATAAAGCCTAGTTTATCTCTCCAACCTCAACCGTTCAGGTATTACAGTATCAATTTAGACAGACTGCCACACCAACTGATATGGTGATCCTTCGATGATTGGACCAGAACAGTATGTTATGTGACACTCCCAACTGGTTTATATCCTATTTTAACTGGTTTTATATCCAAATGTTTTATCCATCACTACTCCACCATGTAGCTCAAAATACATTCTTGCCAACCAACCATTAAATTTCTGGATATAGTTTCGCCATCCTTTGCTATTCAAGGTAAAACCTCCTTTCGCAATCATCTCCTTTCCAAGGTTTCTCTTCGAAATTCAAGCACCCAACCTCAACCACCCAAAGTACCCATTTCACCTGATCCCCAAATGTTCCAACTTTCAGTTCCTATGGGCGACCAAATTTCTTGAAGGGTTTGGTGGTTTTTCCCACCCATCTGAAAAAAAATATGTCTGGTCAAACTGGATCACATTCCCTAAGTTTCGGGATGAAAATAAAACATATTTTCGAAACCACAAGCCAATTGTTGGTCACCAAACCATCCAAAAATTCCAAGTGACATATTTTCACCCAAGGAAGTCTGATCCACACTAAAGCCATCAGGAAGCTGAATAACCTTTCAGCAGCCGACGAGAGTCAATGGTTGACGGGTCACGTCATTCGGGAGGATCCGCGGATACAACGGCTGGATACAAAATGTCATGTCGTTACAGTCGTTACAGTAAGGGGCGATGATTCAACAATTCCTGGCGCTTTGTTTCTACTGCACTAAACTATATAATTTGCAGAGCTTTCTTGGGGGGGAGAGGGCCCAACACTTTCCAATTATGTGTTTTTTTGTTTGACTCTAGGGTCGTGTTTTTTTCAAGGATTCCCATGGAGTCTGGTTCATGATTTTTGGCATGGTTCCATTGGTTCAACATTCAGAGTTCTCAATTTTTTTTTTCAAAATTCATCTCTGCTGTTTTTTTCAGGGTGCCCCCTTATCCCGAAAAAAACAAGTTATCTATCCCTAAGGATCCATACCCCTCCCTAGAGTAGGTTTGATGGTCCCAATCCCATCCCCACAATAGGATTGTAGGGTTCATCCTTTTCTTGGGAACTTGGGGACACACCTGGATCCTTAGGGTATAGATTTTTCAAGTTCCAACTCCAACCAATCTTTTTTTCAGGGTATGTTGAGTCGTTGAGTTCAAGGTTTTTGCAAAACCATGTGAAACCAGTACTGTTGATGGAAGAAATCCGGAAAAAAAACGTATAAATGAAGGGATACGCTACCGATCAACTGGTGCAGGGTTTGTTCCATCAACAGTATCACTAATGCTATCAGTCAATGTGTTGCTTTCTCAGTTATCACTAGTAAACCACCAACATGATTTGTCAACTGCCCTTAGTAACGTTGAGGGGTGAGCCCTCCATCCAATCCGAGAAAAACCCAAAAAAGGAACCTTTCACTTGGTGCACAAAGGAAGAACCAAACGAACAGGTCCTCCTACACTCCCTAAAACTAACAACTTGCCCCTGAAAAAAACGCTGGTTGGAAGACTGTCAAGGCCCTTAGTATCCTATGAATCATAGTTAGGAATCAGGAAAGGAGTTTGGATAGTTTGGTCTTTGGTTTCATTGATTTTCACAATACCAGGATTGTGGGAAGATGACTCGTCCGCAACTAACGACGTTGGGCCATGAAGCCTGGGCATGAAATGATTCCAACAAACATGAGGGGGAACCCTGTACATCCAAACACCTTTTGAGGAGGAGGCTTGGCTTGTAGGGGTTCCAAACACATCACCAGGTATTCGGAGGATTTTGTGTGTCTAGGGGAAGCAGACTCATCCCACTTGGTGTTTTTGCGGCCGCTGTTCAGGACATGAAACAAATACGATCATGCGACGGAATTCCGATCTGGGTCTTTGGGGCTATTCAGAAACGATCTGACAAAACACGACAATGACAAGTTCTTTCAAGTGTTTTTTTGGTTTTGGTCGGCCACAGAAACATCCGAAACCTTCGTTCTGCCTGCTTTTCTGTGCACTTTGTGTCCTCAAGAACACTAACAATTCAGGGCTTTGACAGAATCCTAGACACAATGCCATACTCACTGACTCGAAGTACCGTTGCTGGCGTGCTCTCGCTTGCGTTTCTTCAGATCCGTGACCTCTCCAAGAAGGCGAATGTTCTCCACTTGAATCGCAGCCAAATCTTGTTGTTGTTGATCGACGATCTGCTGCTGTCTCTCGATGTCCTTCTTCTGTTGCTCAATCAACAAAAGGAGCTCGTTGCGTGGTCGGACAGCCTTGTCGACGCTGGATCCACGCCACATGTTGGATACTTTCAACGACAAAATGTAGGAGCTTGAGATTACAAATTGCTTCAGAATCCCATTAAATCAAAAACCTACGCGACTCAAGGAATGACAAACCTAAGGGGGGGTTGTCGTGGGTACCGCGCCTCTTGGCCTTCTTCTTTTTCTTTTCTTCGTGCTTCGTCTTCTTGGCGGCTTTGGCCGCTCTCTTTTCGGCACGGCGCGCCCGCCGGTTGGCTTTGTCTCGTTCCCTCTCCAACCCCTCCCGGTGTGCCTGTTCTACCCAGGCGTACAGGAGCGCCTCCTCCCTCTGCTCCCTCAGCCGCTGTTGTTCCAACAGCTTGTCTTCCCTGCCGGACCTCTCCATTTCTTTGGGCGGTTGTGGCTTGAGGCTTCGGATGGCACAGTCGTTGAAATGTTAACCGAAGCATCGAAAGTGGTCCTCAGTTCCCTTGAGTTCACCGCCGAAAATCAAATGGCACAACGTTTTGGAACTATAAAGGGCCTGCAAAAACTCTGTCTTGATGCCTGAAGTTGAAAAGCATTTCATGATGAAGACTACTTAGCGATCTGACTGAAAGGTTCGGAACCTATCCAAGCTCCGCAAGTCTGCACGAGTTTATGCACCACCATGTCATGTGTCCAGGTATTGTCTATCGTTTGCTGTATTGTCTCATGAGATTGCTGTGGTCAGGATTTGGTGATCAGCCATTGTTATATATATATATATATACTATATATTTTTGAATACACCAAAAAAAATTGTGCACATGTCACTTGAAACCCGCATGTAGCTGGGTATTCCCTTACTTCTTTGCCGTTCTTGTTCAGGGACAAAATCCGAAGAACCCATTTTTTGGAGGTTTGGAAGATGATTTTCAAAATTGGATGATGTTCAGGTTCCAGCTGTTAATTTTCAAAGGTGTAGGTCTTCCAGGTTTTGTATCACTTCAGATTTTTTGTTTAACCCCCCCGAAACCGATGAAAAACTCCCATGGCAACATGGGTCTCCCAGCCAAAATGGCGCTTGTAACACCATCGTTGATGCGTAGGGCGGTACTTCCCAGGACCAACTGAGGAGAGTTGAGGATGTCGCAACTAAAAGTTACCCAGATGCTCAACTACCATGGGAACCCACTGTTCCTTTGGGGGTTTGAAACCTTCATTTTTCTTGGTTTTGGGGTTCAAGGGTACTGATTAATTGTTGGTTTGGGTGTGTGGTTTAAGATTCCAGTTAACAATCCCTTGCATAAGGGAATCCCAGGAATCCAAACCCACCGACCCAAACCAACAATTAGCAATGAAAGTTGAGATGCTCCATGTATGAAAAAAATATCCCACCTGAAGTTTAACAGCAACATCCCTTGAAAAGTTACGGGGACTCACTAGGAAAAGATCGTCTTCCAACCATCATTTTTCAGGCGCGAGTTGTTAAACTTCAGGGGTGTAACTAATTTTGGATTGAAATGATGGTAAATTGGGTAGATATTTCCTAAATGGAGCATCTGGGCAATGACATCTGAAGAAAACAGCTGGGGTTTCCTACGTTTCCTGTAGCAAAATCAACCATGTTCCATGTCAGATTTTTTGTGTTTGGGGTGATCCTTATAGTGTGAGACACATCAAATCCAACTTGTCAACTTGTATCAATTTGTCATAGGGTTGTTGGGTAGGTGACGGTCTTTGAAGGATTACCTCTTCGCAAAACCAGCATCTGCAGGGCGAGATCAATTAAAATCACTAAAAACATCACAAAATAGGACCGGCAGATCTGTCAATGTACAATACAGGAACAGCCAAGGAAAATTGATAATATACAACAAACTGTCTTGAACAAAGAATATGCAACCTGCCTGCAAAGAACTTTCAAATCACTTTGTTTTTGTTCCCTCCCGTCTTCACAATCATGTTTCCACATGACATCTATTAATTATACGTTTGCCTCAAGTTGACATGATAACCACACTGCAGGTATTGCAGTGGTAATTCACACCATTCAAACCTTTGACCAAAGAAATGGACACATGACACGTTCTAAAAAAAAATCCATTCCACCCGTTCCAACCTGTATCTCCACATCATTCGGGCTCCGTAGAGGGACAACCTAAGTGTTTTTTGGCGACGTCGTCTGTGCCCAGTCACCCGAGGCCATGATGGTTCAAGCGTTTGTATGCCCAAAAAAAGAACAAAAAACACCCAAAGAATTCAACACATGGATGTTTCCGAAAATAGTAGTACCCCCAAATCATCCATATTTAATAGGGTTTTCCATTATACACCATCCCTTTTGGGATACCCCTATTTTTGGAAACACCCACATGAAAATCAAAACTTGAAAACATATTGAAAAAACTCTGATCAGTACAACCATATATGAGTCACTACTATGCTAAGACATTCGTATCTCCATGTCATTCCTTTTGCTCACCAATAATAGCTCTCTGGACTCAAGAGGTGCACTTCGCTGTCAAAATTATCCCTGCCACAGGAATGTTTGAGCGCAATACAGGATCAGATATTATTTATCATACATCGAAACGCCCGGTTATACGTTGGGATCACCATGAAACGGTGAAGCTGTCAACAGGAAATCTATGTATATATGGTATTCTCAAATAGTGGTTTCCTCATGTAATATAATTTGTAAATGGGTCATCTTTATACTGTCACTCCATTAACATGTGGACTTTTCCTCCTTCATGCTTCATCTTTTGTATTTGTGTGCAAGTATCACATGTATCATTTAAGTTTAGCCAACTTCTACTAGCATAAATGGCACGTTTGGGTGGCATTCATAACACTCCCATCCGGTGACCGCGGCTTCCCCAGGAGAACTTTCTGTCAAAGCCCGAGGTACTGCGGAGGGCGACAAGTCCACCAACTGGAAGAAAGCTTCCAATTTGAAGGGAGGAATCTGGAGCCGTTTTTCTTTGTGAACGACGACCGTGACGACTCAGGACGTTTGCGTCGTTTTTTTTTGGTTGTTGTTTTTTTTTGTTGTTTCTTGTGGTTGGTGGACGTTTTGGTGGTGGTTGTTGTTGTTGTTGTTGTTGTTGTTGTTGTTGTTGTTGTTGTTGTTGTTGTTTTGAAGTTGAAAAAATCAAAATGGTTTCAGCATTGTTTGAAGCGTTGTTTGTTGGAACTGCCCAAACACGTTGGTGGTCTTGGTTAAAAAAAAACATTCAACATATTTTTTTGAAGGGGTTGTTTGCTTGGCACTGCGAACAAAAAACTGAAAACATCAAGCAAGAACAATGATTCTGTTGGGAAAAATGATACTAGATTATTCGGCTGGTTGGAAGACTCATGACATATGGAATTGCGAGCGAAACAGGCATAGAAAGTGTCTTCTCCTGAAAACGGGTGAAAGTTAGTGTATCCCTTTACCACTCAAGATAAACCATTTGTGTTGAAAATGGTCCATTCAGTGCGCCACAGAACAGAAGCTGAAAGAAGAGACATCTTGCCACACACACACACATAAGTAAAGTCTTCAATCAAGTGTCAACTAGAATTATGTAGTCATCAATCATCAAACAAGTTCATTGCATCACCATCCACCAGTGTTTCTGTCTTTCTGTCACTCCTACTCCCATATACTCCCATCTCCCTTCGAGAGTCGGCACCCTGGTATTTGCAGAAACCACACGATCACCTTCATAGCACCACATCCTTAGGTAAAAAAAACACAGAAAAAAGATGGAAAAAAGGCATTTTTCGGATCACCTACTGGAAGAGTCTTGGGACTCTTGGCACTCAAGGTTCACCAGTCCAAGTCGTGTTTTTTATGTTTCGAACTGTTTATCTGCAACTGCAAATTGGAATTGGTATACAATCTATGCCATATTCTGGCGGAAGTATGTCTCTAAAGTTGATGCTTCACCAGACTGAAAAGAGATTCGGACTGCTTTTTTTAATGCCTTCGAAAAAAAATCATGTAAATACTTATATACCCTTGATAAGGACTGAATCTGAATTTCACAGCTGCCTAATGAACTCGGTTCTCTGATTTGAATCTTTTTCACAACCAAATAGATGGCTGCCGGGTGCCTAGCTGGTATGACGTTTTTTTCACAGCACTTTCTTAGCAATGAATATTTGTAGAGTCTTTTCATCTTTTCAGACCTAGATTCATTGCTGAACCCAAAGGTTTTACCATTGAAACAACAGGTTGTTTGAGAATCGCGGATCCAAGATCTGGTGGTTATACCTCTGGAATTCAAACAAAACAGTCCCAAGTAGCCGATCGGAGTCATATGAAGAAACTGCAAATTATATAGCTATAAACCTGCCAATATGTTTGTGTCCATCTATGCATCTATCTATAAATCAATCTATCCAACTAACTATCTGCATATATCTCTGTATTATATATTATATGTGGGTGCATTAACTGTATTTCTATCTATACACCTCTATCACTATGACCATTCCCTCTGGTATCAAACACTGCAATTTCACTGAGGACATCAAACTCCCAATGTTGTCCTTCCATCCCATCTGGCGCGAATGGCTGTGCTCGCTGGTATCATATGTTTGCCATGGATATGGGTTTGTATAGGTCCGATCACAGCAGCAAAGAAGAACTTGAGTGTCCTTACTTACATGCGGATCGGATGTTGTTAAGTTTGATGTACTGTACCCATTTTCTGCAGGTGGTTGGAAACCTAGCAATTTATGTTGATCCGTAAAACAACAATTGTCATTGCAAAGACAGCAGTGCCATTATCCATAGGATCCATGCATGGTATATTTGCCTACATTTATTATAAATTTATGCCAATGTAGGTAAATATCCCACACATGGATCCTATGGGTCCACACATAGATCCTATGGGTTATAAGTTCAACATCAATGCAGCAACTCTCTTGGGCATTTGTGCCAGCTCTCCACTTTACTGGCATACCCATTACCCATACTCCATATTTGTTCAAGGAGCGTTAGACTTCCTGATCAATGCCAAAATAAATCCTCAATGAATCCTCATGTGCTCAACATCGTCAGTTCCCAGCTGTGCAACAAGTCTTTACCACCCAAAAATGTTACCTACAAATGGTCATCTGGTCGTATTGACCTCATTGGGTTTCAGCTGTCAACTTTCACACCCACCAATTCGGGAGGCGCTGGGTGTGTGTATCTAGGCACTTCCAACTTATACACTGTATTGTTCTACTTCATAGCATCCATGGGACTGGTATATTTACCTACATTTACCATAAATTTCAACCAAAAAATGTAGATAAATATACCATACATGGATGGTACGGGTTGGTGTACTCCGAGAGTTTCATCAACAAAAAAACTTGAAGAGTTTCATCACCTAGTCACCCCAATTTGACCCACATTGACCCAACCCAAATTTGACACTAATACAAGTAGTCGCAACATCACAAGTATCACTTATTACCATTTTATATCATACTTGTATCCCATCCAAATGATATCACGTGTTCTAAATTCCACCCTTGTAACTTGTAAGCCACCCTTCTACCACCCGGTAAAACCATAACCACTACCACTCCCACCCGTTGCCGCCTGCTACACTAGGATTTGTCACACTAAAACTGAAGGCATAGAAGTCACCCGAGACCAAGGGATAAACCAAGGAGATGGTCAAGCGGCTCCAAACCTGATTTTGCGACAAATTAACGCTTGGATCACGAACTGGAGATGCTTTCCAACACAAATCTTGATATTTTTTCTATACGTGTGGGCAAGTCATTTGTTTGGTGTGCTGGTTAGTTTTTTGAAGCAGCTCAACTTGATGGACAACATGCTGCATGAGTTAATATCACCCATGGATATATACATGCTTGGTCGCGGACGTCTGACAACATGTTTCAAGCTATGCGTGTGCCATGACCTTTTCAAACATCATTATATCTATCTTATAAGTATACCTGCTAAAACTACCACAGCAACATAGTTCTATTGAATAACACAAGTACCATGAAATCACTATGAATTTTATCACATCATACTTTTGCAGGGATTTTCAACAAATTCCTTTCTGGAAAAGCCACTCTGAAGCGATTTCGATGCTTTTGAATATATCCATGGTTTTGGTGTCGACTGTTTTCTCGTCTAGGACTCCAGCGTTGACATCATCTACAAGGGCAACCTTGGCTGCGAAGATGGAACAAGGATCAGAGATGAGGGTTGGGATCATCAGATCCCAGAAATCCGTTCCTACACTTCAGTTGCAAGGTCTGAGCAGAACTGTATATAAAAACACATTGAATGGCCAAAAATCGAAATATGTATATATAGATGTGTAAATATATGTGGCACTGTAGCATGTTTGCAATATTCTGGCATATAGTCACAAACTTTCACTTCTTTCAAGTTGCACATACACAAGTTGATCAGTTGTTTCCTTCACAATTCACAATGTTTAAAAAACTATCCCGGAAATCCTGGATATCTCTGATATCTCCCTGTCCCGTCGAAACCAAGTCACGCTTTGAGGCGGCAGATTCTCACGTTTGAAGCTGCTTGCATCAAGAACGAAGAGGGATGGTGCCAGCACCAGCAACGTACCTTTGAAGGGACAAACGGCCGCTATGTTTTTTTTGGCGTTTGGAAAAGAACAGTGGGAAAACACTAAACACACACGTTGATTCATATGTGTGTGCTATTCAAGTCAAATGTGTGGTTCATAGCATGTAGATATGATAGTTGTGATGATGTGAATGTGTGTGTGCGCGTTATATGTGGATTTAAAGCTTTTGATGTGTTATGTGTGTGTGTGTGCGTCATTGAATTCTTGCAAGAATTGGACATGGGGAATATCCGTTTATCGGGAACTAAGTAACTAGAAACCGTAGGTCAACGAGATATTCTTCTCTAATCACGACTATAGTGAATCCAATATTCTGAGCCTGGTAGAAGGTAGATGACACGACTTCTATTTCCCCAAAGTGGTTCATGAGTTCCAAAGCGTGAAAACTTACGTGGGTAGCTCCTGAATCGTAGAATTACTCTGACTCTGCCTCTAGATCAGGGGCCCTGTATACAACATAGGTATATACTGTATACTACTAAAGGTTGACCATATTTTTGAGGATTTGGGGGTTCCCGACCATGTTAACCCCAAATCCCGCACCAGGTGTTGTCATCAAAATCCCATGAATGGCCTTGTTTGAACCATCCCATCTGGTCTAAACTTGAATCATCATCGACACTTAAATGCTTCAACACAAAATCCAGCAAATTACCTGGGATCTGTCTAAAATCTCCATACCCTTTTAACTTAAAAACATGGCTAATTCATTACGTATACCCAAGCTTCACCAATTAATTGCACCCATATTTCTGGAAGCCATCATCATCATCCCCCTCCTTTGTGTGCTTGTCCCCTTATATCCTTTACGCCTCCGGATGACATGGCCGTGGCTGCAACTGGCACTCGAAAAGTCACGCGCACCTCGGCTGACAAACACAATGTCTGACCCAATTAATTCGTGGAAACCCATTGAAACGGCCATGAAAAGAGGTTATATATCTCCATTTATAACTGCTAGGGGCCCATCTTGTGAGTTCCTAAACCAGATTTTTTGAGCATTTTTGGCGGGGATTCCCTTACATCCGAAGCCACTATGTAAGGGGTGACCAACCGGCGGACATGGTCGCGATGCAATTTCCCCAGGTGAATGGAAACAAGAATCAACTTGAACCAAGCAACTTTTCCATATCATCGGGGAAGGGAGGAAGGGAGATACATTCTGCACACACAACAGCTCAGGTTGCCTATTACCCAAAAGTTGTCTATTACCCAAAAGCGTACTTGTGAACTGGAAGGACCTGGATATAGCAGAATCTGTCTACGGATAGCTTGTCTTTCGGTGTTCCTGTAATTGATTCAATTAAAGTCAGGTCATGCTTTTTAGCACCTAACCCTAGGAATGAACCCAAATCATGCTTTCATGATTCTTGACCCACCCCAAAACACCAAAAACAAACAAAAAAACACCTGGGTAACTGAAAAAACCTCGACACCTGGGCAACTTGACCTTTATCCCCTTTTTTTTGCCACCAAAAAAAACGGGTGTGAAAAAAATGAAGCAACAAAAACAACAAAACGCTCAGTCTCCTTACAAAGTTGTATTTGTAGCCAACCTCACGGACTGAGCCATACAATCCAGCCACCTGCGAAATGGCGGGAGAAAGGTATGCAAACCCCACTGAAACTCACCATCAAATGGTCACCCTAAAATATAGGCCGTTTGAGCCCAAAAGGAAAGGAATTTTAGTCTTGCAAAAAAAACGCAATTTGTTTAGCGGCATATTCTGCTAATGTTCAGGGACCCGGTCATCGTTGTGGAGAGGATTTGAAGATTTGAGGTAATCGACAGGTGCTGCATGGAGAAATATATGAGACATGTATGATTTGAAAACACAAAACCTAAATGAGCACTCTCTTTGAATTCAAAAGACCTTAACTTTGGAGGGTGTCACCATGAACATTGGGTTACTGGTTACAAAAGCGTACATCTGATGGGGCAGGTTGTGAAACCTTAGTTGAGTTACCCTCAAAGAAAGCCTTCAAATGGACAAACTCTCAAAGTCAACTTCACCAAGAGTTGCACTTGATTCACTTGACTTTCAGTCTGGAAGGGTATGTCATCTTTGATTGAGAAAAATAGCAGCTGCACATTGAAAATGATTCCACTTATTTCATGCCTAGGTACTTAAGGATCCTCTTGAAACTTCACGTTGCATTCTTCCTTGAAGGGTATCATGTTATCACTCCAAAAGATGTACCCTATACACCCACCCCAAACAATAAACATACTGTTGATGGTTCAGAAATCCGGCGATCACCAGTTTAGGGATAGGTAGTTTATCTCCCACTATTTATGAAGGGTTTTAGCACCATCCCAGGTGGTGTAGGATCTCTTCCAGCAACAGTAGCACTTACCAAAGATAAAAGAAAGTAAAGTACATTTTTAGGTGACCTCCAAACTATCATACTTTTTGTTCAGATGGTTTTTTGTTGGGTCCTGTGTTTTGAATAAAAAATATATGTATATATATATATAATATATATATAAACAAACCCTTGAAACAAATCAGGTGATTTATGCTAAAAAAATCTCTGGTCTCTAGATATCAACACTTTTGAGTCGATCCAGTGGGGATTTGTCGGTCCAAAAATTTTGGTCAAACCCCACCACCTCAAGGTTGAAATAGACACCATAGGCAGCAAAATTTGAGCTACGTGCCACCACCACAGCACCTGGAAGCTGTGAAAAATGTTGTGAATCATCAGCTGGTTGTAAACCATGGAGAATGTATCAGGGTGGACCTAAGGACCTAAGGAAAGAAGACCCCCCAATAACCCAAGCCACAAGTGGGAAGCAACCGGGTAAATATTGATATCATGAAAATAATAATGAACTTCTCAAGTGTTTGACAGCATTCTGCTTGTTTTGCCCAGTGAGTGGCTGTGATTTTTGTTGATGGGTGGCTCTTGAAGTAGCTCACAACTTAGTCAGCCATCTGCAATTCCCCTTATGAGGTCCTAGCATTCAGGGGTTTCACTCGCTTAAGCGTTCGCTCACATGATTTTTTCTCCTGAATCTATGCTATGCCTCCAATTGCTCCAAGAAACCAAGCTGCGTGGTAGCTTAAGATGTTGGATGTACTATGATGATGAGGATATGATGTTTGTATGATCCGCAAGTAGAATCTCCCAAGAGTAGCAAAAACAAATTGGACTTAGGTATAGGATGAAGGTATACACATAAAACAACATAGCAGTTCCTGAACAGTTTCTCGGCTGGTATGGGTTCCTCCTATCGAAGACATGAAAGACATGTCCTGCAGGTATGCTTCGGGCACACACTGTTTTCCTCTTGCTTCACATGATGCACGTTTAAGCCACCCCAACACATAGGTCCTTGTTACGTGACGTCATAGATTGACCAAATCACACATCCGCCACATGTACACTACAAAATGCGAGTACTTTTAATTAAAACCACATCAACAACACAAAGTAAACAACAATTTCCCAAACAGACAGTTCACAACTCCGACACTTTCAGTAAACCACACCCTTCATCTTAAAAAAAAAGGTACACAACAGACGCGCTTGCAAACATCTTACTGTACCAGGCCTTTTCTATACTACTTTACCCAGCTCCAAACCACCCCGAATCTCTGCAAAACCTGGATCTTGATCACGTAAGAGCTCCAAGGTCCATCGTGGTGCACCTAGGGTTTTGAGTAAAAAATAGCAGCCTTGAAGGAGATGAATTTTTGGGTACACCCCCCAAAGTTTAACAGCTCGCCCCTGAAAAATGGTGGTTGGAAGACGATCCTTTCCGATTGGGTCCCTGTAACTTTTCAGGGGCTAGATCTCCTGGTAGATTGTAGACTGACTTGGTTTCAAGAGGATTTTCTGATTTTCTGAAGATTTCATTTTCGGTTCATGAGAAAAAAACACGCGCCTCTTCCTAAACCAGCACCGTCACTAAGCTCCGAACCGTTTTGATTTACGGTGGTTGTCTGTTTTTGCTGTTCTTACAAGATGGGCCCCTACCACTTATAAATGGAATTATAACCCCTTAAAATTGAGTTAGAACCCTACTTATAACTGGTAGGGGCCCACCTTGTAAGTTATTGCCTGGCTACTTTGCTTCCTTCCAACCTCCAAAGAAAGTGGAACATGTCAAAAGGTGTGATTTTGCTTGTTTCGGCCTATGAAACTTTTTTGTGTGCTTCCAAACTCCTAATGGTCCTAGTGCTATGTCAGTACTGATTTCAAATTGAATTTAGGGGAATCGACTGGGCGCTGCAATTATTGGACTGAAGATCAAACAATAGGACCCACATCCCAATGATTGCGTTTTGATTAGTTCCCCTTGAACTACCATCGATGAACACAACCAGTTGGGAAAAGCTAAATCAAGGATCAATTCACATCATCACTACACCCCTGAAAACTAACATGACATTGGGAAAATCCCCATGTTCAATAGGACATACATCTTCAAATGATGCATTTTCCAGTGTCATGTTGATTTTTCAGAGATGTATCCACTGTTGCTCATTGGATGACTTGTCCATCCACAATGGACTTAGTGTAACCAGAAAGTACATGGCTCAACTCCCAGCTCACATGACGCCACCGAGAAAGCGCTGGAAGCTGAGAATGACCGGGAAAATCGTCTTCCAAAAACGTGTTTTTTTTGGTGCCCATCCGCTTCCAAACTGATGAAACCTTTCTTCTGAAAAGGCATTATGTACGGTTTTTACACCTAGATGATTTGTAAATAGTTCCCCCTTCATTTTTGGGGGGAGTGTCCAACACTTGGAATACGAAGAGAAATGGTTGCTAGGTTGTGGTTGAACCAACCCATTTGAAAAACAGGGCCGGTCAAATTGGATCATGACACTCCAAACAACTAACATGACAATCACCAAAAAGAAACACAACCGTTTGAAGGTGTGTAGTATCTCCTATGAAAAATGGTGTTTTTTGTTCCATTGTCATCTTAGTTTTTCGGGGACCCATTTCCCGGCCACCTGCGGCTGGAAAGTTGGTATTTACCAAACCCATCTTGAAGCGAAGTTCTCTACCTCAGCACCAATCACCAAGTTCGCATAAAATGGGGTGGAGATTTGTGAACACAAGAGCTGAATGGGGAGTGGTTGACGCATAACTGTCCAGTGTTTATGTATTTAGTATGTGGTTTGATGACTAACGCAATGTAAATTCTACATGTATAATATGCAAAACTGACTAAAGAAATATAAGCATACAAACAATTACAATCATAATATCCGTTTCACATAAATATAAAAGTATAAATATAAAGATGACACATATGTACATGTGTATATTCATACTATCTAGGATCATATACTCTATATGTTTTTACACATATGTTGTTCACATAAATAGGATTGCCTACATGAAATACCAATCAGTATCTTACTCCAGTAGTACAGTATAGTAAACAAATAGGTTGTGTATGCTATGCTTGCTGGTCAATCAGTAGTCAACCAGTATTGATCAAACATAGATGTGAAAAAAGTCAACTAACAATTTGTCTATTCCTGCAATGATCCAATAAAATGAAGGCAGCACATCTGAAATCCCAAACATCAATATATAGATTCAAATGGATCATAACTATGGTCCAATTATGGTGTTTAAAACATAACCCATAGGTTCCATGTATGGTATATTTACCTACATTTAGTTGATTTTTATGGTAAATGTAGGTAAATATACCATACATGGATCCTATGGGTAAGGATCCTCAAGAACCTTGCGGATATTACAAAATTTACAAATGTCTAATTAACAGGAATCTGATGTGATGAGAGCCTCCACGACCGAGAGCCTTCCCCATTTCCCCCTGTGCCTCCGTTCGATGCAGCCACACGTAAACGGACCTCCATTGTCGTACATGTCTGGATGGACTTTCCACTGTGAAGGTCTAGGGTGAAAAAACAACATGTTTTACGATGTTTTACTCGACCTGGAGAATCCCGTGAAAATGAACATGGATAGTCAAGTGATTTGTCTTGGGTGACTAAATCCTTAGGGTGTTACCCTGCCTGAAACTAACATGGCCCATGGAAATCTTCATCTTTCCTGGAAAATACCATCCCAAAATGGTGGATTTTCCAGCCAGCTATGTTAGTTTACAGGAGTGTATCCCAAAATCTTGATGCTCAGCAACCCCCCCCTACCACCAACTTCCAGGCGCCAATCCGCAAATTTCACCGCCTGCAAAGGAGCACCTGTGGGAGATTCACCCTGTTGACGGATCTGACTCAGTTGGAGAATTTGACGGATCTGATTTTTTTCTTTCCAAAATTTTCCACTTGGTAAGAAGTAAATCGCCAAAAATACAAAAACATATCCACTAACAAAACATCCAGCTTACGAAATTGTGGCAATTGAAGCGGTTCGCCAAGCCTACCAACCCTACGGGCCAATAGGGCCAAGAATGGTTGAGAAACCTCATTGTTAAACGTGTCTTGATGAAAGGGCCGTATTAGGACTATGGAATTGAAGTAAGCTCCCAAAGAAATTGAAGTTGTAGGAGATTCTGATATTGTAAATACTTCTGGATGCTTCCCTCACCCCATGAAACATCAAGAACATGGCTTCCTCTGGATCTTTTGAATGGCAAACCCTGAAGTAATCTGACCATTTTCCATTGCCATGAATATCGGAGGGAGAGCATGCACTTGCAAATACCTAACAGCTCACAGCTGGAAATCATGCCACTGGACTTCAATAGGAAACTTGTCTTCCAATCTTCATTTTTTGAAACACTATGATTGCCTTGAGAGGGCCTTCCAAATAAGATGTTCCTTTGTGGGAAGTTTTAAACAACTTAGACTCAGTTAGACTTGGGGATGCCTCAAAATTACAGTATTCATTGGGGACCTGACCATCAATCCCCAAAATCAAACTGCGAGACTGCGCCTGCTTCCAAGGGCAATGGCCTTAGCGATGGTTGGGCTTGCATGCAAACATATGGAAACGGGGTTCTGATGTCGAAAATCCTTCAGGCATCTGGTAAATTCGAAGCTCGGTGAATTGTCAAAGAAACATATTGCGATACTGGGCACATAGTAATGCCGACATCATGTATGTACATCCACCATGATATCTGTATCACTATCTAAATATATATATATATAAATATATATACATGTTTCAATGTATGATTCATTCGGAAGATACAAGCTCCATCCAATAACATGTATGCCGGATTAAATAAATGAAACAAACCAAGACACTCAAGAAGTTCACTTTCAAACGCTGCTTGATGCTCCTGCTCGCAGAGATTATGGGGGCCATGGAGGGTCTCAGCATCTTACCAGTTCGAAGGGTTGGGAAATCTGGCGATCACCACCTGGGATGGTGCTAAAACCCGTGGTAAATCATGGGATGAACTACCACATCAACTGGTTAGCAGGATTTCTGAAACATCAACAGTACCATGCATATATATATATATAAGACAAACTAATTGGATATGTTGAGTAACCAAATCCCTCTATGTTGACTCCCATTAGTCTACCTGCCCAAACAAAACAGTTTTCGGTTTTCGCCAATGAAACGAACAAAAACCAAACAAGCTGGGCACATTAAACCAACATTCACCCTAATCATCACCCTAATCATCACCCAAATCTGTGCAGGCAAAAACCTGCCCTTTCGAAAACAAACTCTTTCCCGAGTGACCTCATCGTTAAAACGTTGAAAGCCAGTAGGCAAATGTACCTGTCAACAGGATGCCAAGCAAACACACTGGGACGAGTCGATCCCTTTGTGTTGATGTCAAAGATCTCTCATCTCGAGAAATCATAAGAAAGCCACAAAAAAGATATCTTGCCACTTGTCACTTGACAAATTGAATGATGTCAACCAACGGAAACCCCTCTAAAAATAGCTAGCAACCCTTGTTTTTTATTGCTTTCCTCAATTTTCCTGACCTTGATCCCGGGAACGTCCGAACCTCTAGGACCATACCGAGCTGAATCACATCTGCTGCAAGTACATGAAAATCCTTAGCAAATCATGGGTGAATATATGGATATCTGGTTGGTGGTTGAACCAACCCATCTGAAAAATATGAGTCAAAATGGACATCTTCCCCATATAGAGGTGAAAATGAAAAAACATATTTGAAACCACCACCCAAATATTTAGTTTTCTTTTAGGAAGGGAAACATTGAGTATGCTGATGTAAATATATATTGATAGACATTGCAGTTTTCTGATGCGGGTAGTGGTGTTATTACAGTTACGTACTGCAAAACAAAAAATGTTGGCACGTAGGTTCTTGTATCTACACATGTTTGAAATGCTTCCCCTTGTTCGATACACAGCACACAAACAAACATGCATACACAAGCAAATTGCGAGAATGCAAGCACTAGAGAATTGGAAGTGGAAAAGGAACAAAGTATTGCGCACAACACTAATATGATATATGAACTACATAAGTATATGCAAAAAGTCACCAAAATACTGCGGACACGCAGACTGATACGACTTCCCCCCGAGCGATGCGACTTAAAGCGACCCTGGTAAAGTAAAACACAAGCTAAACGCAGCATGCATTTGACCAGTAGGCCCACTAGCTAAGTGTAGAACAGCAACTAAACGCTACATTCATCATATTCCATCTCCAATTTCTAAGGTTGACTCAAATGATGCATTTAGTATGCGGGGTGCTCAAAAGAGACGACATCTGAAAAATGCTCTCCCCATAGGCACGGCTACAAACACATGAAGTGAGAGACGACTTTGTCTTTTGACTGTACGAGTGGACGGTGGTAAATCAATGTCGAAACATATGCAAATACACGTAGTGCGTGAATTAGCTTCATAGTGTTACTATATGCACATTGCAGAACTCGTGGGAAAGGGGTGTATGGCCAATGACCAAGCAGTCTTTACTGCCAAACCACGCTCCTGAAAAAACAAAAATTACTTTACTTCGAGTGATCCCCACCATGACATGTTGGGTGGAGGTTGTCAGGTGAGGGTTGTCATTGAGAATATGATGGGAAGAATGGAGAATTTGAGAACATTGATTTCAGGTTTCCTTGGCTTAGTGATACTAGTGAGATGGGCTTTGGTCACGATGT